>CM062808.1:770312109-770848385 GCA_031772625.1 Pinus tabuliformis | reverse complement strand
ATAAACTAGATCTTTCATCAAGGACATTGATTTTGAGGTAAATATTTGTTTACAATCAAAAAGCAATTTTCAGAAATTTCATAACAGAATTTGAAAGCTTCTGTTTCAGCCCATTTAAGTTACATTGTAGATTTCCCAATGCATCTTTGGAATTTTTTGCTGAGAAGTGTATCTCCATTGGTAAAAGTTTTAAACTTTAGTTTTTCCTCATTATCTTCACCAGCAGGAGAAGCTTTTGAATTTCTTCTTAGCGACTTGTTCCCATTTTCATATGTGAAAATCTCAAACTATGCTAAAAAAAAAATTGAATACTTCACCATAACAAATACCTTGGTGAGGATCAAACTGAAGGAATACTTGAAGCCCAATCTTGAAACAAGTTGATATTTGGCATTTCCAGTGTCTGTAAAAAAAACTACAACTTCTGATCTTCTTGAGTAGGAGGAAGGACAGGGTGAGGGGTCCATAACTGTAAGTAGTTTTTTATGAGGGAGGTCTGCAATTAACTTTCTATTTCCACATAAGAAGAAGTAGTTTTGAGGAAACAACTAATTGAAGACCCCCTTCTTCCGTTAAATCTTGAAAAACCATCAAATTACCATCATGGATCTGTTATGCAGACAGATTTGCAGGACTTTTCTTTTTATTTACGAGTGTCATATGTTACAAGGTTGCCGTGTATGTTAATAGCTTGGTTGCATGTTTGATTTTGGCATTTAGATTTTAAATATCTTTTTGAAAACTCTTAAAATCTTTTTAATGTGAGAAACAAATTATTTGAAATTTTGATCTTAATTTTAATTAGTATACATTTATTTTTTTACTAATTTTTTTATTAAAATATATTTAATAATAAATTGATTCATCATAATGTCTATACTTGTAATGTTACAAATCTTTATATTTTTTGTTTACACTAATTTATTATTATAGGTATTTTTTACATTGTGCTAACAAATGGTTGTCCTTTTTTCCCATTTTTTTTTTTTACATTACATATATCTACTTTTCTTTTGATTTGCCAATGTCATATGTTACAAGGTTACCAGGTATGTTAATAGGGTGGGTGCATGTTTGATTTTTCCATTTAGATTTTGAATATCTTTTTGAAAACTATGAAAATCATTTTAATGTGAGAAACAAAGTGTTTGAAAATTTGATCTTAATTTTAATAGTATACTTCAACTTTTTACTAATCTTTTTATTAAAATATATTTAATAATAAATTAGTTTGATAGAACTGTGACATCCCTTGAGATCCAGCTTTATTTGACAGCCTTTCAGATCCATATTTATTTGACATCCTTTGAAGTATGGTTTTATTTGACAGCCTTTCAAGTCCAGCTTTATTTGACAGCCTTTGAAGTCCAACTTTATTTGATAGGTATGATCGCGACATTTAAGCTAAGCCACTAGAAACGTTGGCTATACAAGTTTGTTAATTAATATCATATTTAAACAATTATACATACCTATAACTATTAGCATTATCTTGTATTGACTTTAATATAAGCTCACCATTTAATGTTTATTTCCCTGTGAATATCTGTTACATTTTTACCATTTCTTGTGCTTAGAAATAAGTGATTGGTGTTATGGGACTTGGCATTTGAAGTTGTTAGATATTTAAATATTATGTATGTTGACGAAGCAGACATGGCTCTTTCAGTAAATGTAGTTGTAATTTGACAATAACCTTTGTTGCATACTGTAATTGTGCTAACGGTTATACCAATCAATGGACGACTCCTTGTATGGAAGCTCAAGATTCCTTGACCACTTTGACCACTGTGGACTTTCCACAATCAAATAGCTCTTCCCAAGTTTTGATGATGGGATTGGGTAGAGCAGGTTGAACTTCTGCATCTTTATGCAAGACTACTCCTGAAATGAGAACTTGATGTGAATCAATCCCAACCTTACTAACTTGATCACTTTCTGATTGCTTATGAGAGTTTGTTTCAATCCCAAATATATTAAAACTCATCTTGTTGAAGCTATGATTCGAGCTGCAAAGATTCGGTCTTTTATTGTGCATTTTGAAAACATATTTGAATGTTAGCAAAAGCGTTTTTTAGGATTTTAACTTTTCTCTAAATAGTAGACACCATTAGTGTGCTTAATAACTCTAACAAATCATTAAGCCTGCACAAAAAAATATGGAAAAGTTCATCAAACAATTGTATTGACAAAATAAATATCGTTTGAAATTGGGGGTCATCAGTACTAACATGAAATTTATAGTGATTCCACCAGTCCACTAACTGAGGCTTGACAAAGGACTCAGTTGCAACTTTTCAATCCCAGTCTAACATGCTCAGTTCAGATGATGCAAGAATACATTGTTTTGAAATAGAGTTTACAACAACAATATCCATTGTTGTATCCTCTTTTGTATCTTCATTAGGGTATTGATTGACCTCTTTGATTATTGTGGAGTGAGGGGGATCATTCTTAAGCAACCCTGCCATTTTCAAGCTCACATAAATATGTTAACAATTTGTTTTTCCCTTCTTCCAATCTTCTAAGAATTTTTAATGCATTCCTTTTTTATACATATAAGGACTACTTGTCACTTTCATTATGTCTTTCAACTGCTTTCTTTATCAACTTATATTTCTTTCCAGAGCAATTTTTTCATTTTCAATTCCTTTGTCATTTCTAAAAACAACTTGTTACTAGAGATTTGATATTTGTTTGGCAACACAATGCTATAGCCTATTATTTTAATATATATATATATATATATATATATATATATATATATATATATATATATATATATATATATTTATATATATATATATATATTATATATATTATATATATATATATATATATATTATATATATTGTTGGAAGCAATCATCTTCAGTCTTTGGTCATCTCATCAATATTTGTTGCAAATCTGTAGATAAGAGCAATATAAAAAATTGCTAAAGTAATTGAGTTTCTACGAAGACAATTGCACAAGGAAACTCTAGTAAGCAATTGGAAATGATGGAAGAAATAATAGATGTTGACAGCTATAAATTGAAATTACAATGCATTGTTTCTAACAACATTGATTGTGTATTAAAAAGAAATGGTCTCTTTATATTAGATGCATTTTCATATACTGTAGGGTATTGTCTATTTGACTCATTTGAAGTGCTTCTACATTTTAGTTATACTTCAAATCAACTACGAAATAGGTTAATAGAAAATTTTCTTTTTTTTCTTAAACAATAATGATGTTGAAGCAATAGAGTCATAGAATATGAACTAGCATCTGAATTCTTGTACGAGTTACATGGAATTAATGATATTGGTACATATCTTCATAAAATGCATTGTTCTACATCTACAAATATAAAGTAGTCTGAACGAGGGCTGTGGGGGGATACCTTTTGCATACGTTGGTTAGATAAATGGCTAAATATATAAATTAGAGTTTGGTCATTAACAAGAAAGACAAGATATTTTCTTTTTAATCAACATGAAAATACAATTCCATATTGCATCCTCTTCCATGATGAAAATCATATTAGTGGTCATTATGAACCATTGCTTTACCAAAAGTTCCCAATATGCATTTCTAAACAATCTAATATCTACTTGTCATCTATTTGCAAAGATACTCAAAACCATTTGATGCATAATGCACATAATATACTTTTCAATGAATTAACGATGGCAAAACAAATGAAATCTAATTGTGGCGACAGTCTCTTTAATGCGATTTGCTATTTAGTAGTAACAAAATTTGATGCACAGTGTTTGTGACTTTAAATTGTCCAATATTTTTGCAATGCACTTATGCATAACAATCAACAAGCATTGCATTATTTAGAACAATACCTAATAGTTGATGTGATACGCTATGTAATGAGTAATAACTGGCAACAATATCTCATAAATATGGCAATGCCATATGAAAAAGGGAAAATAGAGAGTGGGCCATTCTATTTATAATGTATATCTATCATATTCAAAGTGAACATCCAAATATGGTCCTCTATTGCTAATAACTTTGTCAGTTATAGTTCTGCTCATTCGAGATGCAATCATCTTGTTAACATCATGTCATTCAAAACAGATACATTACATATTCACTATCAGGAAATGATACAAAAACAATATGATCACAATTCTCAATAAGTGTACATGGAAGCAAAAGAATATTGTAATCAATTGCATTATAATAATATACTATAAAGACAACAACGTATATCTCAAGTACATTTTAACAATAATATTGAATTTGAGATAGTATCTCATTTAGAACAAATGCATCCAACTAAGTGTCGTAGGCTCAGTTACCACAAAATGAAGCAATTCATACATACAAGAAGCAAATGCAATGATGTACATAACAATGATAACATATTTTGTCATAAGCATGTACTAGAAAATCAACAATCTACTTCTCACATAAATCTCAATAACAACATTGAATTTAACAATTGAGCAAGTGTCATAAGCTTACTTATCTCGAAATGAAGCAATTCATACGTACAAGAGGAAAATGCAATGACATATGCAACAATGATAACATATTGCCAAATAAGCATCTACTAGAAACAAAAAAATCTCTTCCGTAGATACATTTGAACAACAACATTGAATCTGAGATAGCATTTGACTTACAAAAACTGAGAACTAAGTTTCCTAAGCTTAGTTATCACAAAATGAAACAAATCATACGTACATGTCGCAAATACAATGAAATATGCAACAGTGATAACATATTTCCTTGCAAGCATCTACTAGAAACACAACAATCTATTTCTCAAATACATTTCAATAATAACATTGAATCTGAGATAGCATATGATTCACAACAAATGAGTCTGACTAAGCGTCCAAGGCTTAGTTATGACAAAATAAAACAATTCATGCATACAAGAATTAGATGCAATGAAATATCCAATAATGATTTCGAAACAACCAGACATGCGCATCATGAAACTATGAAAATTTCATATAAAAGGCATCTTCTAATAAGAAGACAAGAATGAAATTTCTTGGATTAAAACAAATACTGTGCAACATCAAAAACAATAAAAAAGATACAATAAGGAGACAAATCCATCCAAGCAAGAAAGATGCAAAATACATTTATATGAAACAAGTCCAAGACACGCCTAGGAATACATGTGCAGTTTATACCAGATTTCATTTCGTAAAAAATATCACATGCTTCACTAGAGAACTGCAAGAAAAGCACATGAATTTGACATTGAACAATAGGACCTTTAGCAATGAAAATATATGTGTTGCTTGTAAAAGAGCACTTCAAAATGGAAAGCTTCCACAATTTGTAACACCTAAACAAATAAGATGTAACATTCCATTACCAACTGTAAATACACTTTCAGATTTAGAAGAAAGACTTGTGTCACTAAGAATTGCATTTTCACAAGTCAGACAATGGGGATATAAGCAATCATAGATTGGCCTAACAGGATCAATTATCAATGTACCAATTCATATGGACGTTGTGAAAAAAGCATTTCCACAATATCTAAGTGATACAATGACAGTTGCAGTTGCATTGAAAAGATGATTGCAATACAAAAATGCATACCAAACAGGTAAAGTACATCGAATTATTGTCATGAAAGCATTGAATGAAGTATGTTCTAGAAGTCTATATAAGGTTGAGGACATTTGTATAAATGAGAATTGGACCCATGTTTTACAAGAAAATAATGAATACATCATACAAAATTCAAACAATGATAATGAAAGTGATACAAACAGTGATGCAAATAATGAAGCACCTACTAAAACATTGGTACATGGATTAATAGAGTCACAACGCATCTACGATTTGTAGGACAAGATTATTGAACATGCACCTTTGAAGGACAACAACCACTGGGGATTTTCAAGGACAAATATGCAAAAGAAATGAACTTTCCAACATTATTCTATGGTTATGCATGTGATGATGAGATCACAAATAGGTTTAGCTACCAAAAAATTGTGCAATGGGAATTGTTCCAAGCAAGTGGTGACTTCTCATATCACACAACAAATTTGTTTTTCAAGACAATGTGAATAATTATTAATAAAGTGCTTTCCTGCATATGGGTATGAATAAGAAAGAGGCAACTAAGAGGGAGAAAAATATTAGCAAGAGATGTTAGGTATCGAGAAAATTTGGAAAAATTATTGAAATCTAATATTGGATACATAGATTTCAAAAAGATTTGCATATCTCCTGATCATTTGGAAAAAATTAAAAAAAAAAACATATTTGAAATGATATGAAAATTGGGACCTCCAACTTTCTTTGTGACATTTACAAGTGCAGAACATTGATGGAAACCATTAGTAGATACATTGGTCACATTGTTTAGAAATAAAGCATGTAAAAATGGTACTGATACATTAAAAGATGATGACATTGATTATCTTATAAGAAAATCTCCAGCCACATGTAGTCAATACTATAGGCATAGAATTAATGCTGTAAAGCAAATGATATGTCATGATACTACATTCTTTGGAAAAATAACTGATTAATATTTCATAACGGAGTTTCAAAATAGAGGAACCGAACATGATCATGGACTGTTATGGATAGAAAATGCTCCAATATATGGAAAACAAAGCAATCTAGAAATTGAGAAGTTTCTTGACAATTACATAACTTGTGATACAGATCATTTGGAGCCAGATGTTTCTAAATTGCATAAACATCACCATACAAGAAGTTGTAAGAAGAGAAAAAATTTCAGACTATAGATACAATTTCCCCGTGCCACCAATGAAATCAATAATGATCATTGAACCAACCAATCTACCGAATAAAAAACTCACAGAGAAATCAATATCACTTTTGGCATTTTTGGAGCAAACAATCTACAATGATTCAATAACCCATGAAAATTTCTTGGTAGAAATAGGACTAACAGAAAGTGAGTACGTACAACTGTTACAATGTACAATAAATCAATCAACAATTTTCCTGAAACGAAAACCTTCACAAATTTGGAATAATAGTTTTGCAAAGGATATGCTTGCTAAATGGAATGTAAATACAGATGCACAATTTGTGCTAAATTCATATGTTGAAGCACCATATTGTAGTTCATATATGACCAAAATTGACAAGTCTATGACAAATACATTTAGAAGAATATGCAAAGAGCATGAGAAAAATGAAATTGATGCTATGCAAATGATTCGTAAACTCAGAAATAAATTACTTAATCTCTAACAAATGTCAGCTCAACAGGCAGTGAACATAGCACATTCATTTCCATTGAGTTGTAGTTCAAGAGAATGTATATTCATAAAAACATCTCCAGTTGATAAACGCACATTTATGCTTAAACTGCCTATTCTCTTGAAACAAGAACCTGATGATTCAGAGGATGTGATGTGCCACTCCATTATTGACTACTACATCGGACGTCCAAGTTCCGTTAGAAAAAACTTCCTTGCAGAACTTTTATCAAATTACAAGAAAGATGGCACACACATATCAAATGGAAAACAAATGTTATATAATTTGTCAAATATAACAAATACAATGAAGTTGAAAACTTTTGTAGAGAGAAATTATTATTATATGTGCCATTTGAAAAATGTGAAAATATATTGAAACAAGACTTGCCTTCATGGAAAGCTGCATATACATTACATGAAAAAACAGTTCAGACCAATGAAGCTAAATTTACATATAACATCAATCCAACATGGGGTGATTTAGAGACTGCAACAAATGAACAAATTAGTTCTATGAATACCAATCAAATAAATATGCGAAACCAAGAAAATAGTTCCCATTGTGAGGAATATGGTTTGCAATTAGACTTGCAATTTCCAAAACAATCTGAGATGAAAAAAAAATCAATCTTGGATTTCAAGTAACTGCTTATCCATTTTTAATGGAGAACAATAAGTATTACAAACTCAGAAGAATTTTGAATAGAGAGAAACAAGCAATTGTAAAAGATGCTGCAATAAAAAAAAAAACCTCAATGAACCAACTTACCTATTTATTATAGGTGGAGCAGGGGTAGGGAAATCACTGACAACAAAAGAAATTTTCCAAATGCTTATACGAATTTATGATTCACAGAACGAAATTGATCCTATGAAACCAAAGGGTCTAATATTAGCATGTACAGGAAAAGTTGCATATAATGTAGGTGGAACAACAATCCATTCTGCATTACTAATTCCTTTTAACAAGTCTCAATTGTTGCAACTTAGCAAAGAAGTATTAGACAACTTATCAAAGCTATATCAAGAATTGCAACTAGATTTCATAGATGAAGCCTCTATGATTGGTAGTCAATTCTTATATTCTATTGACAATAGACTCAGAAACCTAAAACATGTCCAAACCATGTCCAAACCAAGAAACATTGACATGATATTTTGTGGTGATTTCTATCAATCACAACCTATTCAAGACTCTCTAATTTTTGAACAACCAAGAATCAACAACCAAACAATAACACATGACTTCTGGAAGGATAATGTCAAGTGATTCCAATTGCATATGAATATGCGACAAACAAATGAGAGATTCATATCAGTTTTAAAAAGAACACGAACAAATTGTCAAACATCTTATTATATAACATATATTAATACAACTTGCATGCGCCCTGTACCAAATGATCCAACATTTCCCTATTTATTTTACAAAAACAAGGATGTTGCAATGCATAACAAGAAAATGTTAACGCTCATGCCTGGAAATGAAATTTTAATTAATGCAATTGATGAAAATGAGGAGAATAACAGAAATTTTCCAAGACATCAACATACAACTAATTTGCCTTCACAACTTGTGATAAAGTTGAACATGTTAGCTGAAATGTATGCTTGCAGTTATGATGCACTAGATGGGTTAGTAAATGGTGCAGATGGAATAGTTAAATCATATACCCATACAGATAAGGTCGATGTTCTATGGATTAAGTTCCATGACCCTAATATTGGTCATCGACAATCTAGAAAACTGGCTTATTTGTATACTTCAGACATAGCACATGATTGGACACCAATATTGTGAATATCAAAAGCAATGCTTATCACACCAAAGATGGCTCATTTGAAGATATAGAAACAATTCCCAATTCAACTTGCATGTGCACGCACAATACATAGATCACATGGCTTAAACTTGGATAGGATTGCATTCGACCCTACTGGAATACAAGTGCGTGGCTTAGTATACACAACTATCACACATGAGAAACATAGAATCATTGTATTTGCTTAATGCTCTTAGAAGCAATAATTTTAAGGTTAAGCAAAAAGTAAATTGTGAAATGCAATGCTTGCAAAGCACTGCAAAATGGAAATTAGAATATGACTATTCATTAATACAATCATTGCGATGCATCTCTATTCTTTAATTGAACAATCGTAATCTTCATGCACATCTTTGTGACATATGCAGTGATTATGACACAATGCTTTCTGATATCTTATGCTTACAAGAAACATATATGTCACTGTGTATGCAAAATGGGTACTTCAAAAATTTCAATTACATCTCAAGTTGCATTAAGCATGGACTAATGATACTGATAAAAAAACATATCACTATCCTTGAACACATCCATTTTGAAGAGCAACTTGTAGAAGCATTGTTGGCAAAAATAAAAGTTCACGGATCACAAATTGCAATACTCAATATATATGCATCACCACATGCAAATTTGAACAATATTTTGAATGTCATTGCAAAAGGTTTATGCCACTTAGATCTAAACAATATCATAATTATATTGGGGGACTTCAATATTGATATGGTACATTGCAATCATAAAACAAAAGAGCTAGAAAGCTACATGAACAACTACAATCTTCATTTTCTTATCAACAAAACTAATGACATGCATAAATCATTCATTGACCATGTTTTGGAAAATCGAACTAATATACAATATAAAATTTTCATATTAGATACATATTGGTCTGATCATGACACAATATCTCTTGTCCTTCATGTATGATATACACATGAAACACTTTAGAAAATTGTAAATTTTGATACTTTTGAAATATGTCATTGGTTTTGCCATTTTCATTTTACTAAAGCATACTAGCATATTCTATCTGTAATAAACCAAATAATAATACCATATATATTATGCATCATTTTGTACATTTACGTATACGACTTCATATATTATTGAATGCAGATTGTGCGAATGAAACCCTTTTTAATTAAATAAAACAAGAACCCTATTGTAAATTTACACATATGACTTCATATATTCTTGAAAGTAGATTGTACAAATAAAACCCTTTTCAATTAAACAAAATGGACCAAAAAAATGAACAAGAACATGGAACATGAAGCAATAAAGTATATTCTTCTTGCTTTTTCTTTTATATGGTTGTTATGTTCTTATTCACTTTTTACTTTTAAATGTTTTTTTAAATTGAACTAAATATATGTTACTATTCTATAACATAGCATAACTCCTGAATAAAGAAAAGGGAAAACAAGTCAAAAAGAACAAAAATTGTTTGGCGACACCAAAGAATAGGCTAAGAACCTATCAAAGAGTATGCCCATCGGTATCTCCATCATTTCTTTTATTTCACTTTGAATTATCACAAATTACTTACATTGACGCAGTTAAAATATTTTGTATAACTAATTAGATACAAATAATTTTTAAACATGACATACGTTTTTGTACTTGGAAAATCAAACTTAAAATATGTTCATGTTCTGTAATTGCAACATGATAGAAACGACTGAAGAGATAGAGAGCATAAGCCAAATAGAAAATGCAAGCCAACCACTTGTTTTAAAAAGGTATGTCTATGACAACTATACAAATATGCTAATTTGTATTTACAATATTAATGCTTACTATATATGCATTCTGTTTTTACATATGTATAATTAAATGTATATAAACTAGAAAATGTTGGAGAAGTGAAGAAAGCACTAGTAGTAAATCCTCTTAGACAACGCATCAACAATATATTTACAAGAAGATTTTGTATAACTAATTAGATACTAATAATTTTTAAACATGACATATGTTTTGTTTTTGGAAAATCGAACTCAAAATATGTTCTTGTTCTATAATTGCAACATCATAGCAACGACTGAAGAGATAGAAAGCATAAGCCAAATAGACAATGCAAGCCAACCACTTGTTTTAAAAGGGTATGTCTATGACAACTATACAAATATGCTAATTTGTATTTACAATATTAATGCTTACTATATATGGATTTTGCTTTTACATATGTATAATTAAATGTATATAAATTAGAAAATGTTGGAGAAGTGAAGAAAGAAAGCTAGTAATAAGTCCTCCAAGACAATGCAGCAACAATATATGTATAGGTTAGGTATCATAAGATTTTTATTCATTCCTTATGCAAAATACATGCGATAATATCCAGATCATATTGAAATATTCAATTACTTTTTTTAGTGCAAGTGAAATAGAAACAACGAAAGTTGATTCAACAATTCTACGAAATGATACATTAAAAAGGTATGCATATGAAATGTGACATTGTAATCTATTTATACTTCTATAGTTTATAGAAAAAACATAGCATTGTAGAAATGTTTATAGAAGTATCTAACTAAGCAATTTTTATAGGAAAAAATGGATACTCCCAGTTAAAGTATTGATTTAAGACTTGAACAGTCATAGAATTGGACAGTTATTTGTTGGAGACATAATGGTATGACTTGGACAGTTATTTGTTGGAGACATAATGGTTGTGTATAGCACATTTCTCGATAAAGTAAAAAAAGCATGTCAAATATTACATGTGGATTTGACAGATGCTAAAGGAATGATGACTATAACATTAATTGTACGTGCACATTTAGTTGAGTGACATGAAGAAAAATATTTTGCAAGGCAGCCAGATATCAATTACAAATTTCAAAATATTGCCTAAAACTGTTTATGATCGCGGTGACTATGACAAAATAATTTCTCTCAATGAAAGCATCACAGAAAATGTGCCTGGAGTTTGCAAAGAATATTGTTTCATTCCAGATACAACCATTAAGCATTTTGCAAACAAAAAAGAAATGTACCCAATTCGTATAATTGGTGCAACTGTTACACTTGCCAAATGAGTTGGATTGCATTACATACTCCATATCATATGGAGATTCTGAAAATGACAATGCAACAATATGTATTTGCATATTACTTATTCCTAATTTTTAATAAATAGCATGCATTACTTCATTATATAGTTATTGTAATTTGTCTCTTCCAGTTGCAATTGCTCGACACATATGAACAATATTTTATTTCAATGGAACAACAATTGAAAAAAGGAGAGTTCCCCCTGATTCTTTTTAAGAATATAACAAAAAGGACAGATGCAAAAGAAAAAATATTCAGAACAACAAAGTCAACATTCATAACTGAACTTAACACACAGATGCGGTAAAGAATCTAAAAAAACTAACTACATCTACTTATGCTGTAAGTATAACAATAATGATCTTTTTACTAACTTTGTATTTCATATGTAATAATGTACATTAACATTTGAATATTTTATAAATAGGTCGAAGGTATCCTAATGGTAGAAAATTCATATTCAACTCCTTTTGAACATGCAGTTCATCCATATTGATAACCAATGGGACAATCTATTGTTCACAACACAATAATAATTTCCCTTTCATCTACAAGCATTGTATAAATGTTGTAATAGAATCTATTACAAATAACATTATGCATTTCACTAACATTTTGCAGCAGAAATCTACCACTGTATACATGTTACGTGACCCCAAAATTCATAGCAAGTTCACATTGAATGAAGATAGTGAACTATTACATGTCGGCTGACAAATGGAAGGTACATCAACATATGCCTTAACATCTTTTCTTTCAAATATGTCCCATGTTCAATTGATAATGTTATCATTATTTTAACTAATTGTTTGTTCACAAATCACAAAAACCAGCAACATGGAAACTATTGGAATCCAATAGCTTGTTCAATGCCATTGACTGCGTTCACTTAAACAACAAATGTAAAATTCATGTGAATATATTTCTATATATTATGGTCTTATTCTAATAAAACTATTTAACTTGCAGTTTCCACTCATTTACCAAGAAAATGTACTTACGGCACAATACTCATGTACAATATTTTTTGATTACCATAATGTTCCATATTTTTTGCTGATTATCTAAAAGAAATTGTTCTCTTTCTGTCCTACTTTTACCCATAATTTTACAAAATTCTCTCTGAAATTCGTTACTCTGCTTTTGAGCATTCAGTGCTCCTTTCTCAGTATGTAATAAGTAGATACCCTATATGCTATGTATACTTCTCTTTTACTTCCATGGATAACACGACATGCCACTCGTGGTGTAATACCAATGGCTTTTGATTATACTATGGCTGCAAGTATTAGTGCATGGGTAGTTTCTATAGCTATGCATGGAGAAAACCTTATTTGCAACAGTCAATTGTATGTCCAACTAAGGTGAGAAGCAACCTTGTACTGTTATATTATTTCTTGAATATTTGATTTCCTATGAGGCCTTACATTCATAACATGTCTGGTAGATGTCCAACTAAGGTGAGAAGCACGGTTATTTAGCTTTTTACTATGTTACAAGTTTTTGGGTGTTTAGCATTTCACTATGTTACAATTTTTTGGGTGTTTTTTACCATTCTGGATGACTTAACATATTTTAACTCAAATTTGCAATTCACAGTTATTTAGCTTTTTACTATGTTACAATTTTTTGGGTGTTTGTTTACCATTCTGGATGACTTAACATATTTTAACTCAAATTTCCAATTCACGATTATTTTTCTTTCTACTAGCTTTTTACTATGTCAGAATTTTTTGGGTGTTTGTTTAACATTCTGGATGACTTAACATATTTTAACTCAAATTTCCAATTCATGGTTATTTAGCTTTTTACTATGTTACAATTTTTTGGGTGTTTGTTTACCATTCTGGATGACTTAACATATTTTAACTCAAATTTTCAATTCATCGTTATTTCGCTTTTTACTATGTTACAATTTTTTGGGTGTTTGTTTACCATTCTGGATGACTTAACATATTTTAACTAAAATTTCCAATTCACGGTTATTTAGCTTTTTACTATGTTACAATTTTTTAGGTGTTTGTTTATCATTTTGGATGACTTAACATATTTTAAATCAAATTTCCAATTCACGGTTATTTAGCATTTTTTTATGTAACTTCTCCTCCTAATTTAATTTTTTTATTTTATTTTTTAATATATATTTACTTTTTTCTCTCATATTATAAATGAGACAAAATAATATCCTAAAATCCAAGAATCTTAATGTCCTTATCAATGACAAGTTATTTGTGTTTTTCATGCATCTTCTGATGCTAGTTAACACAGATATACATAGGAAAAAAACTCAGATATACATATATTTTTCATGCCTTTTCCTATGCTAGTTAACTTAGAAATGTATATATATATATATATATATATATATATATATATATATATATATATATATTTATATTTATATATATTTATCTTTTTTTTTTTCTTTTTTCTTTTTTCTTTTTTTCATGCCCCTTCTGATGGTAGTTAACTCGTATATATAGAATGTTGGATTATATTTATATTTATATTTATTCACCAACTTCTCATTTTATATTTATGCATTGTATCATGAAATAGATACACATACTATGTGTTTAAGTTGCCATTGGAATAATGTTAATGTTACTGTATATGTGGTATATTTACTCCTTTTTACTATGTGCAATGGTATATCACAATTAAATATGGTCACTCCAGGTACAATGCTTGGAGCTGGTCTCTGCAGGCATAATGCTTCGAGCAAATATTGAGGTAACTTTATCTCACATAACTAAACATCACATCAAGAAGCATAAAATAAACCTATTGAGCTCTAGTTGGACCAATTCAATTGAGTTGTAGTTGGACTAATTCAGTTATGTTTACTGAGGTTTGCAAAAATAGATTGTAAGAACACATGAGCACTCTCTCTAGTCTTCTTGATTGTAAGAGCAATGAGTGCTCTCTCTCTCTCTTTTATAAAAACATGTCTTCCTAAAAACAATTTTTATTTATCTATCTATTTCTCTGGAAATGTTCTTTCCTTGTTCGAGTAGTGATTTAAATTATATTTATCTATTTATTTCCCTGGAAATGTTCTTTCCTTGTTCAAGTAGTGATTTACAATATATTTGTATAATATTAAATGTCAATCAACAAGTTGGTGACCGCTACTGTAACTTCAAACAACAACAACTAATCTTTTGAAAAGTTTTTGAAAAATTCCTTCACAAGGATTTGGATTCAATTCTCCAAGAATTTAATGCCATGATAATGCAACCAATTTTCTCTACTATCTTGCAATAGCTCATACTTAACTCATGAACTCAGGAGTTCTATGCTATCAAAAATTACTACCCTCCACCTAAAAATCTCTATTCTCGAAGATATCACCCTTCACAATTGAAATTGCTTCTCTGATAAGAGGAGACCCTCATCTTGTTACAGCTAGTATTGCCATTTAGTTCATGATGTTTATTTTTCATCTTATAATTTATTATCTACATTTTATGGGAAATTGTAACTCATGAACTCAGGAGTTCTATGCTATCAGAAATTACTGCCCTCCACCCAAAAATCTTTGTTCTCAGAGATATCACCCTTCACAATTGAAATTACTTCTCTGATAAGAGGATACCATCATCTCGTTACTGCTAGAATTACCATTTACGTCATGGTGTTTAAAAGTCTATGTTCTCAGATATATCACCCTTCATAATTGAAATTGGTTCTCTCATAAGAGACGACCCTCATATTGTTACTGCTAGTATTACCATTTACTTCATGATGTTTATTTTTCATCTTATAATTTATTATCTGCTTTTTATGGGAACTTTTAAATCTGGTTTTTTCGAAATCTAATTCACACTTTCTTCATTGATGGCAAACCAAATTCTTTTCCAAAATGACCTAGGGTCATGTAGATTGAATAGCATTGTGGAAGGACTTTTGGCAAGAATCTGGAGTCAATGGAAAATGTCCAACCAGAGAGTTTACTTGTAGGTACTCAAAGGTTTTGGTTTGTTATATATATTATATCTATATATATATATATATATATATATATATATATATATATATAGATATAGATATATATATATATATATTACAAAGTTGACTAACACTCTGGCCTTGTCTTATCTAGTTTAACAGTTAACAAGGAAGGATTGAAGAACTGGCAGTAGTGCTCTTTCATGTAATTTTCCCTTTTAGTGTTTCTTTTGTCATTATTATTATTTTGCCAGACTACATGGTAGGGATTTATCCCAAATACCAATTTTCTATAATCTTGCAGGTGTTACTTTGTGTGTCATGCATTAAATTTACTCTTCCTTTTCCTGGTGTGGTCAATTCAGAGTCCTCTTCAAATTAATTTGTACCTTTTTCCATTCCGAGGTACCACACTCCACCTTACAGAACAAGGATTCTAATGTCACCTTTCACATAATGGAGTTTCATTATATGTATTTATATATATTCACTTCCTTTCAGGCTTGCATGCCACAGAGTCATTGCTCCTATAGATCCTTGGACTCGATATCTTGCTTTCAAAATTACCCCTATGGTTATTATCTAGAATAGAGGGAATATATTTATTTCATGATCATTGTGAGAATACTCAAAATTATTTTCTCAATATCCTTCAGTTTTCTCGATATCCCTCTCCTTATTAAGGGATCTGTTTGTATTATTAAGAAGAGATGCCTAAAATTAAATATTGTGTTGGATTCAATTGTTTTAACTCGAAATATCAATCTAAACTGGTGTAGCATTGTTGTCTTATGATATAGTGCACTTGATTGTGCTATGGCTCCAGCAAGTGTGCATATGTATTATGTATGCTTTTGTTTACAATATGTTATGAAGTGAGATAAATATCTTCCATTAATCATAATTATTGTTTCATTCAGAGTTCGTTTTGTCCTCATGATCTGTCGAGGATTTCATTGTTCCTCTAAAATCTAGGTTTATGTTCATTATGTGATATACATGTGCATCCATATATATGTTGCGCTTTCAACATTCTAGTTCTCTATGAGAAGAATTTAGTTATACGATTGTTTTTGTTTTTGTGAAAATTTGAATTTAAATATATAAATATATTTACTATCATTGATTTTTTTTTAGAGTATTGAGATTATGCATATTTCACAACTCATTCCCACAACTCCGCAGGGTTGTTTTTGGCGTTTGGCATTTTCCTTTGGGGCAGGATAGACAACTCTCTCAGTCGTGTCTTGATTTCAAATTTTCAAGCTTCAGTTGTACTTTTGGAATATTACCTATGCATTTACAGCTCTTTTATTGATTTCCCTCTAGCCCCTGCAAACAGGATTCTGGTTTTCTGGAGCCTTTTGGACACAACTACTAAGCATAAGCTTTAGGAAAAATACCTTTAACCATGAAAACACTAAGAAGGCTCAAAGATGCATTGCCATTACTAACATTCTCTTCATCTTGCCTTTCTTTAGGAGACCTCAATGCAAAGAAAATGATTCCTGCTTCGATCAGCTGATCTAATTGAAATTAAGACTGTGGAACCAAGGTAGGGTTCTTGGAATATGTAATATATATTTGTGTATGGCATGTATGAGGGGATATATATGTAACAACCATGAGAAAATATTCTATGACCTCAGTCACTGGGACAAGTTTTATGCCTAAAAGATAAGTTATGTCAACCTCATTCATTATACTAAGCATTTTACTTGAAGTGCTTGTTTTCCAAAAACAAGCCTCCCTCCCATTATTAGTTGTGCCTTAGGTAGCTCTTCCTTTCTTTAAGAATTTTACTTGAAGTTCTTGCTTGCCAAAAACAAGCTTCCCTCCCATTATTATCTATGCCTTGGGTACCTCTTCCTTGCTTTCTTTGCCTATGGCCTTCAGCCTAGCAAGCCCCAAAAAGGCTTGTTTCACGAGGTTCTACAAACTACACCAACCATCAACAAACTAGATTTTATGACACCTTTGCTAATTGTCAATAGTTCATCATGCTTTCTTCCAGCTAAGCCATTTTGGCATAAAGACATCCATTACCCATTGTCTTTCAATATTTTCAACTAATTTCTTCTTTCTTACAGATAAATCTTCCCAAAAACTCAGTTCCATTCAAACTTAAAACCAACTTGCAAACACCTTGAACTTTTCTATAAATTGGCAAAAGCAATGCCCAGCTTCTCACTCTCCTAGAAGCCAAAACTTCCTTCTACACCTATATATTGGCATACATCCCTTTGCTTCATATAACATAGCCTCAATCTGAATACCATTTTTGATCAATGTAATAACAAGCTACATGGAATCCATTAGCGTAACCAAACTTACTAAACTGGCGGGCTTGCTTCTTTTAGCACTTGTTCTCGTGACTCCTCTGATTATGGACATCCTAAAAGTAGAAGCACACAGGAAAAGGAAACCAAGAAACAACCACTAACAATAAAATCTCAAACAGGAACCCCATCTATCAATCATGGGGATCATAGGAATCTACGATAAGTCCTCGACTATTAGACTATCCATCCAGTGCTTCTGGTTCTAAAGCATCCATACCAGGTAATAGAAATCCTCAAAAAATTTCTACATAGTCATTAGCTTTTACCGTAACACAAGTAAATTTATCATGCATTGCACATGGGGACCATAACTACTAGAAAATCATGTAGAATTAGCTAGAGAATCTATTGGTTGGAGATGCTATTACTGTTGGACTCGGTGTAGTTTATGCTGGTGCAAAATTTTTCATTACTGTAATGAATATTGCCTTGAAGAGTATTAATAAAAAGAGTGCATATCCAATTGTTAACCATATGATGTTGCCCACTACAACTTTTGATTGATCTTGTGTCACAATCAACTTAACAATTGCAAGGCTGAAGTGTTGCATTTGGTGTAGTTTATGATGTTGCACAATTTGTCATTACTGTAATGAATATTGCCTTGAAGGTTACCATTGCAACTGCTGGTTGATCTTATGTCACAATCAACTTAACAATTGCAAGGCTGGATGAGATTGTTTACTACAACAAAACCAAGAAGTTGAAGCCTATTGGACTCAACTGCTAAAACTGAATGAAAGTCACTACTGCATCTTACACTCTAAAATTGTCCATGGATGAGATTGTGTACTACAACAAAACCGAGAAGTTGGAGCCTATTGGACTACACTACTAAACCTAACAACCGATGTCCTTTATTGTTTTTCCAACCAATTAATTGGGTAGATGGAAGTTAGTGAAGGTAGCTGTAACTTTGAAAAAACATCTAGTCTAGTCATTTATGATTGGCATCCAATGAAACTTGCAATCTAACACCAGGATTTTATTCGTGATTTTCTTCTAATGTCAGATAGATAATTTTATTCGTGATTTTCTTTCGGTGTCAGATACATCATTCATGCACCGATTGCTGACATTCCAAAATTTTGTCATTTTGCATCTCGAGGTCCACAAATTTGATCTAAAAGAATAGTCATTTATGATTGGAGGCCAATGCAACTCAGTTTTGTCAGTCAATAGTTTGCATCCCGAGTTCCGCAAATATGATCTAAAAGAAAAATTGTTTATGAATGAAGGCCAATGGAGTTCAATTTTATCAGTTATCATCCCACACCCTATTTATGGTTATGCCCTCACATCGACATCTCCCAACTTCTAAGATAGAACCACCCCTAATCCGATAGCTCTACTAGTTGGTGGATGTATCTGGACCTTTTCGGCTTTTCAAGGAAGCTTCCACATATCCCAACTTCTAAGATAGAAACACCCCCGATCTGACAGCTCTACTAGTTGGTGAATGTCTCTGGACCTTTTCAGATTTTCGAGAAGGCTTCTCCAATTGTACTGTTCGACTATGGTATGTCTTTTGGTCTATATCTAGAATTAAATTCTATTTCCTTTTGATATTTGCATCTATACGTATGTTGAAATAGAATTTTGTGCGATTCAGGTCTATTTATTACTTATTAGAAGGCTCATGAACAAACCTATTCCACTTACTCAGAATGGTAATACATCTTAGTAGTTTTTGTACAGTTTGTTACTAAAATTTCGGGGGCATTTTTGAATCCCTGGTAATAGATTAGGGTTGCCACAAGGTAATTTGTTATAGATTTATGACAATATTCAACAAGTGTTTACAAACATAACCTCTTCGCCCAGTTCGTTGAAGCAGCATCACTCCGCTGAGGCAGCATCACTCCGTACATTGTATCGAAGAAGGTTCATCATACTCTTGCACATCTTCTTTCTCCCTTTATGAATATGTCAAGATGAGAAAGAGAATTCTTCTTTGCAATTACAATTTTATGTTTTATATTGGATTGATATCTCCCTAAAATTCCTGTTGATAATTGAAAGAACACATTATGCTAACTTGCTTTTATTCACATTAGGCTACCATTGGTATCAATTTCTTTTCAACGAAAATGTACCTAAAGATTGAACTATTCATTTGCAACCATATGCAAATCTCTAGTATGTTCATCTTACTCAACAATGCTGATAGATATACTAATTTATTTCAAGATAATTGTCTCTGTCTCAACTTATATGTTTAGAAAATTGTAACGCAATGCATGCATGATCATTGTATATGTCTCTCACTAAGCATCTGCCACTAACATATTTAGTGTGATTGTATAGCAGCTCCATTACCTGGAATTGAAGCTCTCTCATCAATCCATAAGCAAAACATGGCCTGAAACAGAGAACAATTAAGTGCAGTACTTAGTCAGACATTGAACTATCTTCAGATCTCATGGAGCATCATTGTTATATGGGAGAAGGAATATGTAGCACTTAATGCTACTCTAAATCTATTTTTTCTTCTCCTACATGGACTAGTTATACTATTTTATAGTGTCAGAGGTGGAGAGGTTCACTACCTCTTGATATTGTCAAAGACATATCTAAAGTATTGCATATCTAAACTATTTGTTTATGGATTATTTAAGTATTTGTTTCTGGATTATTGTGCAAAATTTTAAACAAAAAGGATATTAATGTTAATATGATTTAGAATGCTTCTATTTAAAAACTACTACGCAAAAGTTTTCAATCCAATTTATTCTTAAATGATAAACTCACAACTAAAAATAAGCCAAGGTAATTTGTCATGTATTTGCTCATTAAACTTAGTTTATTTTGGTGTACATGGACTAATTATACTATTTTTTAGTGTCGGAGCTAGAAGAGTTATCGTGCTTTTTTTTGTTTTTTTGAAAATGTGAATTCAAATATATATATTTACTATCATTGATTTTTTTTGAATTAACTGATAGCTCAAGTTGGCATACATACATGTCTGGCAGTTGATTCAATTCAATCTAAATTCGTATATGGTATTGTTCATTAATCAGGCCTTAAATGTTTCAAAATTCAAGCATCATCATTTTTCTTAATTGATGCTTCTAGCACCTTTACCGGCAGGGACTACCGCTACGACACTCGCTCTCTTGTTTATATTAAATGATAGTCATTAATTTCCACAATGCATTATTACTATATTTATATTAATATGTTATCCTAAAATATATTATTGGTATACTTAGATGAATTTTTAAAATCCCCTTCAAATAATATTAACTATATAAGTTTGTATGTTAGTTATACTTCTAACCAAATACATAATATCATCGCATACATTATATTTTTTCTAAATACAATTATATAAATAATTTGATTAAAAATTAGATATTTTTTATGATTATATTAAGAGGTTTATTCTAAACCCAAATATAAGGAAGATCGGTAAGTCTTTCCATATTTAATTTGGAATTGATGAATCTCTTTCTCAAAATAAAAATAAAATACTCATTAAATAGAAATAATTTTGTAAACACATAAATACAATCATTTGGTTAATTTTATTGTCATTATCTTTATCCAAGTATGAAGAGCATGTATAATATATTTTATTCTAAATATAGATAAGATATATAGTATTTATAAAAAAATATATTAATAACCGAAAAATATTTCAATGTAAGTCATAAACAAATTATTTTAGTGTTTATATTGAGTAACACAATTTTATATGACAATTTATATAGATAGAGAGATAAAATAATTGAATGTAAAAGAAAACTTTGGAATTCAAGGGAGATGTGTGACTCCTTTATCATTTGGAATTTCTTGAATGTGATCCTTCCATAAAATATTTCATATATGTATATGTTATATAAAATATTGAAAAATAAATTATTTCTTATGTTTAAAATGTTTTGGTATTTTTATATTTTCTTTAAAATGAAAGAGGCTTGTGGTTATTTTTTTTTAGTTAAACATGAAATTCATAATATATATCTATATATATATATATACATATATATAGATATAGATATGTATTCGATGTCGCTTAGGTAGTTGATGGAAATTTTGTTATCCTCTTCACCAATATTTGATTCTTACAGGTGACATGTTGAGCTCACAATGAGTATATATTTATAATGACATCAAGCCTTGTTTTTAAACAATCCCCAAGGAAAAATACATATATATTAATTATATCAAATATAAAAATATTTATTTAAGAAATATATATATATATATATATATATATTTATATATATATATATATATATATATATATATAAACCCTTGATATATCAAGTCATAAGACACAAAACTTTCCTCAACCTCATATTCTAAAGACGTTTCTCCCTCAAGTCTGTCTTAATATTTGATAGACTATAAATTAATATAAATTTACACCAATATTTATAACAAAAACTAATATACATATATAATGGGTCACATTTATGAAAATTGGCTGCTGAATGGTTGATTTTTTTCTTGAACTATACTTACTATAAAAACATTAATTTATGAACATTTTAAATCACATGAATGAGATCATTTCCTTATAGTTTCATGTTGAAATACAATCCTTTTTTATCAGTCCCTAGCCCAAGGCAGGCAGGCAGGGAGTATAGTAATTGATTTTGAATGATGTATGAATCATCTACGAAAACCAAAATGAATTTCAAATCCTAAACCAAGGTTCCATGAAATTATATATTCATTTTTCAAAAAAAATTGTGACTTTTCATGATTTTAATGAATGTTTGAACTTGGAGGTCTTATTTTGCCTCTTCCCAAGGCAACGACCACACTGACCACACCACTGACTGCACTGATTGTATGGAAATCTAGGATATAGATGGATTTGATGAACAATTATTTTCCTGGTAAGGTAAACTAATGCTATGATTACTTAGCATTATTTCAATAACAATAAATGTTTAATAGCTAACTCCTTTCGATTGCATAATTTTAATTAACTCCAACTCCTTCCTAATGCTTTCCATATCGCTATTAGTGACATTAGGGACATCTGGATCGGTGGCTCGAGGACGGATGACATCTGAGCTTTGCCTGGAAAGCCCTAGCCAACACAAAGGCCCTCGCTTATTTTCTTCTCTGGTTTCAATTGTAACTTTACAATTCAATCTGCAATCTGCAACGAGATTAGTTGTTGGTGCTAGAACTATAAATTATACTTGTACAATGCTCCTACAACATCCTGATCTTGTGAGCAAAGTATTGCCTTCCTACCATAGGTACTGATTTTCATCGGTTTATATTTAATGATACCACAATTTTTTTGTCTTTTAGGAACATAAATGAAATAAAACATAAACCTAATCTTAAGATGGGAGCTAATACTGAGTGTTGCCAGAGACCTGAGAATTATTGAGTCACAGTCCATACTTTCACAGTATGGATAATTTCCTATAGGTTTCAAATGATATATTTGCTATATTTGATTTTATTTTTTGTAATAGAAATCTTAAGTGACAGTCTACAATGAAAGAAATCACATATAATAAAGCATGAAAAATACCTTCTTCTCCACCAAATTTTGCAAGAAAACTACCCACTACATCCTGTGGGAGAATAAAAGCCAAATTTGAATAGAATTTAAATGCTATCAAAAGCGAAAAATGATTTCAAAATTCCAACAACCATGTGTTCCTAGAGAAAGACACTCCCACGGACTAGCGGGACTAGCGGTAAAAGGCCAACCTTAGGAACAAATTTCACAAGTTTGTGATGTGGGGACCTTTCTGACTATACATACCAGCAGTATATGGAATATGGATATCAGTATATGATGGCTATGAAGGGTTAGAACAACAGTGCATTTCTTACATTGGTCACTAGTTATGAATAACCATCTTTTATATATATACTGTCTTATTTATGTACTGCAAATATGTCAACATCATCCCGTATATATCTCATAAGTATTTAGAGACAGGAAAGTAGAGCTAAAAATATGGATCTTCAAGGAACCTGAAGAAAACAAAACAAAATCACTCATAAACATTCAAACCCATTTTTTAAAAGTGGAGGGAAAGTAGAAAAAGCATTTTATATCTAGCTCCCTTTACATTCATGTGATTGAATTAACACTACAACTTCAAAGGTTCGAAATGAAACTGTTAACTCATGTATTGTTGCCTTGAATATGAAATCGGATATTAATATCGACAAAGATATATCTGAATCCTATGTGGAAATGAAAAAACAAAGCATAAAAAACAGAGCATAAATGATATGTCATATGAAACAAATACCAAAGGTGGAACATGAGACAGTCAAACATGCTGAGTGCTACCCACCAAACTCTTTGGGCTAACTACCACATTTCTGAGCTGAGAATGAGACGAAGCAATACACTATCATCATGATTTATGAATGGTGTCTAGGTGATGTGTCATGTTTTTCCACTAGCTTGTAGCACCGAAATCAATTAAAATATGTCGAGATGTGACCTTTGTTGTGATTTTGATGCTTTTGTTTCACATTGTACACATCCATAGTATCATTGCACTAGAGGCTTAGAAGCTCCTATGTACTTCCTTGCCATCGCCTTACCTTGTGAAAGCTGTTGATACCTCTCCTTACCTTATGAAATTTGTTGATACCCCTCCTTCCTGGATGGTGTAGTATAAGATTACTTCACCAGTGTGTTGGGTCGAGTGTTTATGTGATCCGAAAAAGGTCTCTGAAGGTTGATTTTCCATTCATTTTTATCCCTGTTCACCCTATGCTTGACGTTAATCACCCTGTGTCCTATTTGATCCATCATGTGACCTTAGAATGAACACCTCACAAACTTCCCTGATTCACATAAAGCATAATTGATGTTATAATAACAACATTTTCTACTTTGGTCAGCGCAAGGCTTTGTAACAGGCGAAGCAACTTGAAGAGTAAGGCCCCCCTTATTCAAGGTCTTGAGAAACCCTCTCATTTTGAATTGAGGGGAAGAAATCTAAATGGAAGAGAAGCATATGTGGGTGAGGGGTGGACTCTTATACAATTCTAGGTACCCCTTCACCTATACCCATTTCTGGTGATTATGGGTAAACGCTCTTCCTATCTTGACTTTACCCTTACCTTTGTAGCTTACCTTTCTTCTGGGTTAGAAACTCCCTTTGTTTCTAGGTAGACAGAAAATCGATCAATAGTTGTTGTTTATCAATAAATACTAAGGCCCACTGGGGCAGGCTATGCTCTGACTTGAACTAGTGTCCTTGACTTTTACTTTGCTCAACCAACAGGCTCTCCAACTGCCCTTTTCTTTATATTGTATCATATATGCGAATTCTTTTGATATCGTGCTATTATTATGCATCTCTTGGGCAGGTCAGAGTGTATGAGCATAAAACTAATAGAGCTTTTATGGGGATCTACTATGGGTACTCGATACGCTTTCCTGGGAGGGGCTTGCTTGGGTAAGCTATTGGGCTTTCTGCAAACTTTGAGCGAGCTCCTTCATTATAGTAGCATAAAATCCCCTCATCCATTCAAAATACACCGTCAATCCTGCATTTTGGAATATTTGATGTACTTTAGGATACCAGAAGCTTTAGAATTTACTCTAGAAGGTTTGGTGTACCTCGAGACACTCACGAAGCTCTACAATTTTCTCACTCACTACAAGTCACCCCAATTTTCCTTCCTACAACTTCCCCTATTATGATTGTTTCAACAATTCAAGTGACATGGCGAACATGCATGGAGGATGCTCTGTTAGTTTCAAAAGTGGCCAACAAATCAGAGCCACTCTGTCATGTGTTTCTGCATGTGTGTCTATAGTTATCATGTGTGGTTGTAGTTCATTTTCCCTTAGTGGTGTGCCTTCAATTACTAGTATATCGCCTTGCTTTTGCATTGCTATCGTGGTTAGGAACTTGGTTTTAGTGCTACTTCTATTGAATCTTATTGGTTTATGGCCCCTTCTATTTCCACTAATTGGTTGATGGTTCCCTTCTATTTCCCCTATTTGGTTGATGGTTATGATATTTTCTTGAGTATTTTTTTGTTGTGATATTTTCTAGTTTGGTCAAATAATAATAATGATAATTGAAAAGTGCCTCATGTGAACATTCAACCATAATATACCAAAATAAATTGTGGACAAAATATTACCTCCAACAATAAAACTAATTTGTAAATAATGATAATAGAAATGGGTGCCACAACTGTGATTATCTTAAACAACAACAAAAAAAGTTGTTCTAACTGAAAATTTTCTTATAAAAGTTCTTTAAAAAGTCAAAACTTAAGATATACACAACGTCATTTCTGCTAACGATTTTAAATTTTAAATTAACACTTGAATTAAATGGAGGTATATATTTACCATGTCAATATGAAAATCAACCATGGTAAATTATGGTCAACCATGTTTATTTTAGGGTTTGTAATATTTATCTTGGGGTTTATATGCCTTGTGATTATAATATTTATCCCTTGGTTTTTTATTATTCCCTTCGGTTTTTAGTATTAATCCTTTTGGTTTATTAGTCCCTTTGAGTTTATAATGCCTTAGATTTTTTAGTACTAATCCCATTGGTTTATTATTTCCTTGGATTTACAATATCAATCCCTTGGATTTATTAATCTAAGGATTCTTATTCCTAGGGTTTAATATTATTCATAGGGTTCATAATATTAGTGCTCGCATTCAATATAAATCCCCTTGGCTCATAATCATGGAAATCCATGGTCCAACATCACATTGTGACAGATTTTCTCAATGTGAAAATCAACCATGATCCAACGTTGCATTGTGACAAAGACATTCTACATGTGAAAATAAATCATGGCAAACCATGGCGCACCGTCGCAGTATCACAATGATTCTCTCAATATGAAAATCAACCATGGTCAATCATGATAATTCTAGGGTTTACAATAATTATCTTATGGTTTATATGTCTTGGGTTTATAATATTAATCCCTTGGGTTTTTAGTATTGATCCCTTTTGTTTATAATATCAACCCATTGATTTTGTTAATCTAAAGGTTCATATTCCTAGAGTGTAATACTATTCCTAGGGTCTATAATATTAATCCTTGGGTTATATATAAATCACTAAGGATTATATATATATATATATATATATATATTAATAAATATTAATAAAAATAAATTAATTATTGTTAATTATTTCATTATTATTAATTTTATTAATTAATAATGATATTTTTTTTTTGGTAAGTTTGATGGGACTACATCATCATGTCCAAGCAAGGAATTAAACTACCTGATCACTGTGGACAATAATGATATTAAATTTAATTAAGAATAAAAATAAAAATATTAACAAATAATATTGACATTAATTAATAATTATTGTTAATAATAATAATAATATTTTTATCATAATAGTTATTTTTCAATATTATTATTATTTTTAATATTATATATTTATCAATATGAATATCAATTTTATGATGAATATTAGATTTATACCATTATTATTTTTCAACCACATTTACTACTGTGGTTGGGTTTATAATATTAACAATTCCTAGGGTTTATTAATCTCTTGGGTTTTTTAATTAAATCCCTTGGTTTTATTAATCCTTTGAGTTGAAGTTCTTAGGGTTTATTAATCCCTTGAGTTTAAAATGTTAATTGTTAGGGTTTATTAATTGCATGTGTTTTTAATATTGATTCCCTCGGTTTATTGATCCTTTAGGTTTATAATATTTATCCCCTGAGTTTACTAATTCATTGGGTCTATAATATTAAACCCTTGGGTTTATTATTCACTTCAGTTTATAATATTAATAACTCCTTGGGCTTATAATTAATCCCTTCAGTTTATTAATCTATTGGGTTTAAAAAATTAATTTCTAGGAGTTAATAATATCTTGGGATGAATATTTAAAACACAAGTGATTAATAAACACGAGAAATTCATAAACCCTAGGGTTTAATATATGAAGGTTTAAACTCCAAGGTTTAAATTTTATAATATTTTATTTTACATATTATATTATTAAATATTGTATGTTATTATAAAAAATCTCCTTGTACCATATTAAATTATTATATTCTGTTTCCACGTAATAGTATAACATATTTTAGTTTAATATATAATTTATACAAAATTAATATGATTAATATACTCCAAGTAAATATATAAAATATTTTGACAAATATTTTAATAAATATATAATAATTATTAACAATAACATAATAGAGGAAATAAATACATGTTATTTAATAATAATTATTTTATTATTATATTATATATGAGCTATATTATAGATTGAAATATAACTATTAATATATTAGCAAAATTTATGTAATAACTAATATTATATTAATATACAAAATAATGTTAATATAATAAATATAATTATATAAATTAAAAATAATATGGTTATTATTGTTTATATAGTTATTAAGAAATGAAAATAGTTAGTTTTTAACAAAAATATACTTAACAATAAATAATGTGGTGGGTGGTGGATATATGTTTTTGGTGTATATCAACTACATAACTAAATCTGGTTATAGGTGTGTTTCATATATGCCTATCCACATATATTACCTACACTAGTACTATATACAATATAAACAATGATTATTTCATTTATTTGTTTATTTACTTTTATTATGGGAAAATAAAAAACTAGAAAACATGTCATAAAAGAAATCTTTGTATTCCCTAAAAGGTGAGGTATACATAATTCAGGGTATCATTATATCTTCCTTTCCATTGCAGATGGGTTTTTTGTTTTCCTATGTACCACGATTTCCTACTCAAACAGATTGTTGATTGTTCCATGTTTTTTAAGAGAATATTATTTTAACATGGGAAAAGCTTATACTTATTAAAAGTCTATACCTCTCCCAGTTTCTAAACGTGGGATAATGGTAAAAAAAGGGATTCGGAACTTTCGTGATACTAATTTTAGAATGAAATTTCTTAAATAACTGAACTACGGTGTTTAATACTTTCGAGCACCTTTAGCTTTAGGTTACATTCATGTAAATTGGAATTTTGTTGGAAATTCTTATTTGTTTTGTGTATAACATTATCGAGTAGAATAAAAAAGTCAACTAACAATGGTTTCTTGCGAACTAACAATGGTCAACTTTTCAGCCAATGATTTGTTTATATAAAGCATATTTTCTATGAACTTGGTTGGTTTTGTTAATTGCTAATTTAAAGGTAGTTACATTGGTTACATTAATAAATAACCTAATGACAAGTTTTCCTGGGAAAGTTACTATTGTACCAATTTGGTAACCCAAACCACGTATATAACGGATAATTCTCTTGGCATCGCAGAGCTTTTTTATGCCTTTCAACAAAAGAGGACACAACATAGGATTTAGCGGCATCTAATTCTAGGTGAATAGATTTATATCATTCTTTAGAGGAATCTGGTGATGGAAATATAAGGGTCATAAGTCCTCAGGTCCTCATACTTCCAGGAAAAAAAATTCCTTCTCCCAAAACAACTTGACATGTTCTTTACTTTCTGTACGAGATAGGGTCTTAGATAGCTAGAAAAACATAGGGTCGTCTTTAGTGCCCAGATTGCAATCTACACTCTTCAATAAATCAAATAGTTATTGGAAGTTAAAAGCGGTGGGTAAGCAAAAGAATATGCTATCTAAAGACCGATCCTTCCGAATTGGGGACACGAGAATGGATCAAATAGCTAGAGCAGGTGATATTTATATTGAAGCTTTAGAACATTAGTAAAATGGAAGGGAAGGGGAAGGGGAAGGGGAAGGGGAAGTGAAACAACAATGCAAGAACAAAACTAGAATTAAATAGACCAAAACTGGATACTTAGAGGCAAAATGATAACACGTCGGCTTGGGGTTCACATCAACCATAGGAGTATGAACTAACACTTGACTTGATTACTCAAATCTTATTCCATCAGCAACAGTCTTACCCGTTCTATGTTGGAATTAATGGAAAAAGATAAACTTAGATTATTGTTAAGATGATGATAAGATTGAGACTCTAATATTAGACCTCAGATCCTACTATCTAGGGAATGGTTGAAACCACCCTGTTAGTAGGGAATGGTTGAAACCACCCTGTTAGTGTGAAGCCCTATATGTATTAGGTTGTTCTCCTGATTTAACATAGTGTGTGTATTGTGAAGTGCTTGGGTACTCTCTAGATATCTCAACTGGAAGCCACTTAATTAATAGAACATCACTTTTTATCATGGTATCAGACCGTCAGAGTTGTCAATCCTGTACGCTAATTTGAAAGGCGCGATTGAGGCTAAATCTTACATATTTTAAGTGCATAAACGCGACGATCCATTGTGTAACTTCCATAGGTGATATTTTCGCATTTTGGCTCAGGTGTGGGTAGAATGTCACGACTCTGTGCTGTATAAGGGCGACAAACTTCTCGAGTCCACAGTGGTAAATTGCGCCGACAGTGGAAACGTAAAAAAAAGGGTTGCGTGTTGTTTGAAAAGCGTGCGTGCTTTGACAAAATGGCTGAGAGCCTCTTGGTATCGTTGCAGATTGTCATGTGAAGGGCACGAGTAGAAGTGCTGAGATCTGCACAGAAGAACATCTGTGGAAACCCGCTGTGGAAGAACATTTGTGAAGGACTGACGTGCTGAAAACTGCATGGAGGAGGCCGCGTGGTTGAGGCCGGTAGACCTGCCCGAAGTCTACATGTAGGAGGACGAGAAAGCAATCCATTTGACCACTGAGGGATTGGCATGGATCACTATGGGATTATCCCGTGCAAGACGCCAGAGCTGCCAAAGAAGACGCTGCTTTGAGGATCTTTTACCTAACTCTGCATGGAAGGAGCAGAGCCTGTTCTGTTTTCTTTTTAGCAGATCAATCTACCTCTGTGATCAACATCAGAATTGTGGCAGCATTCATCAAATAAGAATGGATTGAGGTATTTTAATTTGTGAATATAAGTAGCTATCCCCAAGCTTGTTGAAAGGTAAAGGACTTAGCAGAAAAGGATTTGAAACTCGCTAGGCATATTTTTCCATTGTGATGTATGTGGCCGAATCTGCAAAAAGCGATGGGTTGTTCCTAAAATTCGACATCTACTACGTGGAATTTAAATGATACGGGTTGAATTTCCTCTTTTCCACATTATACGGGGCATTGATAGTTCTATTGATTGATATTATCGTAACTTTTCTCACTTATTCAAGTGTTGTGTGTGGGCCAGCAAGGTCATCGTATCGGTAGAAGGTGTCGAACACTTGTAAATCTAGAATGTTTGTAAACCTGGAGCTAAAGGAGAACCAACTGAAGATCCGCTTGACAGGTCACATAGAACGCAGCGTGAGGAGAGCTAGCAAAGGAAATTCGCCTTACACGTAGCATGAGGAAAATGACGCATGTTGAGGAAGCGTGGTGAAATAGTGAGCAACGTCTATTCGTTTCTCTTGATTCATACTGTGGACGCAGTTTAGATATGGTCATTTCTTCTCAAATATAGAACATTGGTTTATGTTTTCAATCGTAGCTTGCTCATCCATGTGGCAATGTTTCTCTTCTAGCAAATTTGTCCTCAAAATTGAATTGTCTGAGAAACTTAAGTTAGAGGTTATGGAGATCCCAAAAAAACCAATTGGGTAAATTTTTGTCTAAGTTATTATATGCCACAATGTTAATGCAAAAGTTCTTGCTGATTTGATCTCATCTTCAGAAATATATGTTATCAAAAATTGCTAATTACATACATCAGGATTAGATATTGATAGCGTTTCCATCTTCTGAGAGTTCATTTTCTTTCTTGTCGCTAGAGTCGAGGGCACTAAGACCTATGTGGCATAGAAGTCACAGTCTACAAGGTTCTATAGTTGAAGAGCTACCAAAGGGAGAAGTTTCTCGCCTGCGTGGTAACGGGGTTGTCTGAGCTCGAGGACTGTGTGGAGTTGAAAAGAATCTCGAAGCGAGATAAGATGGACTTTAAAAACATGTCTATATTTTCAAATATTTTTGATTCTGATAATGATAATTTTCTCATGTTGGCATTTGGAATTAGCATGGGTAGTATGTTCAATTCAGAAGAAATTTCAAAAAAATGTGGTTTTGTTGATGACCACGAGGATCAAGAGGCACAGCCTGTTGTGCAAGATTCACAAGCTGATCTTCAAGAAGGGTGTGGAGAGAAACATATTATTGAAGATCAATTGGACAAGCCACATGAAGCTGATTGTAAAGATGTGTCAGAAGAAGACAAAGCTGGAGAAAATTTAAATTGAAATTGTTATGATCTCATTAATATTTATGTGTGTACAGACGTTACATTAATGAATGATGAAAACATCATAGCTGACGTTCAGATGGTTGACACCAAAGATAGTGAGAGGGAAAATTCTCCTATCCAGTGTGTCATAATTTTGAGAAGGGCGAGAATAAGAATTAAGCTTTCCATCATTGGGAAGAAATGAGGTGAAGATACATCACTACCTCATGGCGAGGAAAGTGAAGATGAAGCCTCGACTCAAGATGAACAAGCATGGACTCTCAAGCAAGTAGACTAAGATGAAAGCTCTGTTACCAGGTTTTTTTCAAGTTTTAATTGTAAGCCTAGCTGAGACTAGACTAGCAGGTGTATGTTATTGTTCAGTACCCTTTCTCCATTAAGGGGGAGTGTCGGAATTAATGGAGAAAGCTAGACTTAGATTATTGTTAAGATGATGATAGGATTGAGACTCCAATCTTAGACCTCAGATTCTACTATCTATGGAGTGGTTGAAACCACCCTATTAGTGTGAAAGCCTATATGTACTAGGTTGTTCTCCTGATTTAACATAGTGTGTGTATTGTGAAGTGCTTGGGCACTCTCCAGGTATCTCACCTGGAGAGCCACTTAATTAATAGAACATCAGTTTTTATCAAGTCAGTACATTTTGGCTTGTATATAGAAACTCTCTTGCAGCGCAAGGAGTTGTTACATAACAACCCTCCTTGTTTTATTTCAAATATACATTTCATAGATATATATTTCTAAAGAAAAGTAAATTTTTTTTAAATTTTTTAGTGCATGTCTAATTATTGTACAACATAATGTGGATTTTATAATTGAGATTCTTTTATTTTTAATTATTATTATTATTATTTTTAAATTTTGAGTATGATTATATTATGTGAAAATATATTTGTCTAAAGCTTCTTATTTCAACTTAACATGAATAAGGATTTCATGACTTTTTAATTTTTTAAATTGAGGTCCTAAATTGATTTTCAAAGGAATATTCTTAACATGTGCTTAGTATTAATGCTTATCAATGGTTATAGTGTGTTACAAAAAAGTTTAGGTTGCATTGACCTTTAATAAATTAAAAGAATTAGATTCATGCCAAGTGTCTCCTTGCCCACTAATTTCCTAGGTATTTGAGATTATTCCAATTCTAGTCGGTTAATATTCTAATTAAATGTGGAAATTAAATATAAGTAAATTTTATTTAGAAAAATGGTTCATTTTAGGATAAGATGTGTAATTATTTTTTTTCTCAAATTAAATTACATTCTTGCAATGTGGCTCCCAAATTTTATTTAGAAAAATGGTTCATTTTAGGATAAGATGTGTAATTATTTTTTTTCTCAAATTAAATTATATTCTTGCAATGTGGCTCCCTTGCACCAAGTTCCTAGGGATTTGAGATTGTTCCAATTCTAATAAGTTCATATTCTAATTAGATGGGTAAATTAATATATAATCAAATATTATTTAGCAAGATGGTCCATTTTACAATTAGATGTGTAATTCATTTTTTCTATCAAGTTAAAGTTGACCCATAACCTTTTTATACATGGTTAATCAAGTCTCGCATTCTTGTTGCAATAGCTTTTTTGATGCAATAGTTTTTTTTGCTATATTTATAAAGCCTTGGGCTATATCAACCGCATTAATACTTTTAATGTGGTTGTACTAATATTTAATATTTTTTGATGTAATACTATTTTTATTACTTCTTATTCTTTACTATTGTTTTTTTATTTAGTGGACAATATTCTTTTATTATTATTATTATTTAATCCTTCACTAAATCTCTCTCGAAAATCTTGTCCACGTTGATTTTAATGTAATATCATCATAGATTTATCTTCCCTCTAGATATACCAAGCTTCTAGTGGCATCAAATGTCTTAAGTTGAAATGCAAACTTTCATCTTAAAACACCAGGAAATGTTCCACCTTAAGATATTTTGAACCCTCTAAACACTCGATAGATTTAGGGTAAGGTGAATTATAACACTATTTATATTATATTTAAATTTTCACTTTAAGAGATTTTGATTCTTCTAAGCACTTGATAGATTTAAGGTTAGGTGAATTATAACACTATTTATATTATATATAAATTTTGTATCTCGAAAAATATTTAGTTTTATGAAAAACTTATAACTACATATATATGCTCATTGCATTATTGGAGTCACATGTTTTATTATTTTTCTTACTTTTATTTTTTAATTTTGTTGTGCCTAAAGGTTTTTTAGTTTTTATTTTTTTATGTTATTGGGCCTAGAGGCACCCAATATAAGGGAAATGTGCGTTTTTGTTCACGCTCAACTTTTTTTTTTGTAAATCAGCAAATTATATTAGAATCAGAATACATATTTTACAAAAGGTCTGCTCGAGCAGACAGAGGACTGTCATCCTACTAAGCAAACACCTTGTCATGACCAAAAAGAGCCTCCATAAGACCCCGGGGCACACCACGCAGGGCGACAGAGAAAGTTGGGGGTTGACAAAATCAACAGTAACCAAACAACGATTCACATAGAGCCGAGGACATCTATAGCTGAGCCCGGAGCAAAATTTGACAAAACAAAGAAAAAACCAAGGTTGACAGACACATAAACTGACCCATCCCTCAGGAATTCAGCAAGATCAGACAGCAGAGACTCATTACATTTCAAGAACAATATAATTCTTGGAGGTGTCCGGACCAGTCGATGCCTTAGCTTTGCCCGCCTGAGATGGCACTGGAAGTGTACTCTGATTATCGCCTGTGTGCCCCTCCATCTTTTCCCCAGCATTCCTGGCATCTTGACTTATAGTATGACGCAAGAGACTGATCAGGACTGTGAGTTTCTTTGAAATACTGTCAAATTGTTGCTCCAGTCCACTGATCTTGAACTCCAGACTCTCCAGAATCGCCACATGCTCCTCTAACGTGACTGCAATTGCCTGTTGAGCTTGACGAACTTGGTTGGTATAGTCCCCCTGCATACTAATGGCCTTGGCCAACATTGTTTTCATCCTCCACATCTCTGCTTGCGTACACACATACTGAGTTGCACGCGTTGTTACTGTACCGGGGTCCTGAACCCAATACATTTCCTTCTCCAACTCCTGAGCTTCCAAATTTTCCTCCTTCTCAGTAACAATGGCCTCCAGCTCCTCAATTCTTCGTTTTTCTTTCTGCGAGGTTCGTGTTTCATAGGCTTCCTGAGCTCGTTTCAGATCTCGGTTGGCTGATGCATTTCGGCTCCCCTCACCCGCCATTATCTTAACCACACACGATAGACAGCACAGTGTTCTAAGGATTAAGGAAAATTTTCAGCCTACAACTCGAAGAAACAGTGGCTCTCCCGTTGCCAAGGGCTGAGAATAAATAGATGAGATTGGAAGAATTACTGGGTGCATTCCAACCTATCCCCTGTTGCCCGCAGGTCTTATCATAATTATTCTTGCTTGGTGGTTTATATTTTCGGTAATGACCTGATTTCCTGCTCTTACGGTCACCTCTCTTGCCTTCCTCCGAAGCATGCCAAGTGTCCCATCTTCTATATGGGCATCGGCGGCGCTCATTATTTTTGATCATATATCTGATGGGAATGACTCCCTCCTGCTTGAGCATTGAATGCTCCTGATCTGCCTGTCCTTTGCTCTTTTGCCAACCTTTAATTCTTCCCATAGTACGCATGATCCTCATCATATCGTCCTTACCTTTCATTCTCCAAATCCTGCCTCGAGAGCAGGGTACACTTATTTCTTAATTCCGGGCAGATGACGTCTTGCCAACAGCTGTCCAATATGCTAGTGGGGTTCTCTATACCATAATTTGCCAGATGGTCTGCAGTTGCATTGGCTTTACGGCGAACAGCCTGAAAGATTAAACCTTTCAGCCACCCCAAATGCTCGGCTATACTTTCTGTTACTTTAGCCAGTCACCAGTGTTGTGTAACCTTGCTAGCTTTAGCTCCCACATACATCCTTCTGGCTGCTATTATTGTGAGCTAAGAATCCCCCTCAACTACTGCTACGCTTGCCTGTAAATTTCTAAGAATTCTGAGACCCTGTTCCATAGCTGCCAACTCCATCTCATTGTTTGTTCCTTCCCCTAAGGCTCTGTTGTAGATGTGCTAAATTTCTCCTTCGTTATTCCTTATAATTCCACCGATGCCAGCCATTCCTGGATTACCTCTCGATGCACCATCAAAATTTAGCTTGAGGAAGCCTAAAGGTGGTCGTTTCCAGATGCTTAAAGTGGTGCTTATCTCCTGTTGGCAATTCACTGTAGCCACGCAAGTTCCATTATCCAGGTTAAAGGCTTTCAAAATTTGTAAGTCCCAATTTGAAGCTTTACTATCTTGATCTGCTTTGCTTTTGAAAAGAACCAATTGTCTTATATTTTGTATGATAATTTCTATTGAGTGATTTATATCCCTAGTTTCGTTTAAGAATACTCTTCTGTTCCGTTCTTTCTAGATTGTCCATGTAATAAACCCTGGCATTATTTTCCAAATGATGTTGACCCTTTGATTACTGGAGAAATTGCCTCGCCAATTCTTGATAGTCTCTTGGATGGAATCTCTAGTTCTGTCCGTTTGCTGCAAAGTATTTTCTGCCCAATTCCACATTAGGTTTGCTAATTCGCATGTGTTGAAGAGATGGTTCATAGTTTCTTCTTCCTTGTTGCACATGGGACACCTAGAAGGGCCACAAAACCCTTTCTTGCGGACATTCTCCCAAGTTAGAGTTTTCTTGTGCATTAGGAGCCAGAGGAAGATTTTAATTTTTGGCCAGAACTGAGAATCCCAGACCTTGCTGCTCCATTGTACCTTTTCAATTTTCTCTGAATCTTCAATACAATTTCTGGCTTCTTTGAGCATGAAATTGCCCCCTCCTTGCTTTCCCCATCTTAGTTGGTCGCTGTCATCTGCCTTCCTAATTCTTCTTTTGTTTAATAGAGTTTGCAGGTCCCTGACGTCGTTGGTTGCTTCAGTTATGTTATCTGTTTCATTGATTGCCCAATTTCTCCATTCCGGGTCCCTGTTATTAGGAGTCAAATAGTGATTTACCATTGTTCTCCCAAGCCCTTGATAATTTCTTTGCAGATCTGCAAACTCAGCCCTCTCTAACTTAGGGAGTTGTTGCCAGGCATCCTCCCAGAAAAAGGCCGTTTTCCCATTGTGAATTTCCCAGAAGCTATTCTCATGTATAATTCCTCGATTTCTCCTTGCTAGGTTCCAGATTGGTCAACCCTCTGGATTCTCTTGCATTCTCATCAAGTTCTGAGTGTTGTGCATTGGAGCGTATTTCTCCTTCCAATGTCTAGCCCAAGGAAGATTGGGTTCCTTCAGCCATTTCCACCAAATCTTGGCCCCACAGGCCCTATTGATGGTGAAGGGGTCTAGCAGGTTTAACCCTCCCAATTGTTTGGGTTTGTACAATTTATTCCATGCGACTAGTGCCCACTTTTTCTTCTCTGCATTTCCTGTCGATAAGAAAGTTCTCTGAATCACTCTCATTTGCTGCAGGACTCCTTTCGGAGCCGGGATTATGGAGAGCATATATTGAGGAATAGCTTGCAGTACAACTTTGGTTAAAACTAGCCTCCCTACAAAATTGAGGGCCCTATGGGTCCAGTGATGACATATTTTCTCCAGACTGGCTAGGATCTTCTCCCAATGAATTTTTTGCCAAGGTTTATCCATTAGAGGTGCTCCTAGGTACCTCGAGGGCAGACTGTCTCTTCGGAAGCCTAGAATGATACAGAGATTTTTTTGCACAACTAAATGCGTATTGAAAAAGAAGATGATGGATTTAGATAGATTAATTTCCATACCTGAGGCTTCGCTGAAAACATTGAGGATCCTTTTATAGCCCAGGGCTTCTTTGACTGTAGGAGAACCATGTAACATTGTATCATCAACAAATTTTTGGGGAATGGTCGCTGGAATGGAAGGCAAGGGCTACAATCCTCTGATCCTTCCTTCCTCTTTAGTGCTACGAATGAGTCTGCTTAAACCTTCCATCAGGATAACAAAAAGGAAAGGTGATAATGGTCTCCTTGTCTGATTCCTCGAGAGGGGGAGAATTGGTCGGCAGGGGCACCATTTACCAATATAGAAAATTTAGTAGATTTGAATAGAGCTAAAATCCACTTTATCCATTGATTGGCGAAACCGAAAGCTTTTAAGATTGCTTCTAGGTAATTCCAGTTGACTTTATCATAAGCCTTTGATAAGTCAAGTTGCCTCATCATGCCTATGATTTTTCTGGAGTGAAGTGTATGAATCATTTCCTGTACTAGTAACATATTGTCCAGAATTTGTCTTCCCTCAACATATCCTGATTGTTCTTCTGAGATGAGGCCCGGGAGAATAGGTTTCAATCTGTTGGCAATGAATTTAGAGATAATCTTATAAATGACATTGCACAAAGCAATAGGCCAAAATTTTGCTGGGGTGTTGGCCTCTTCTTCTTTTGGAATCAGGGCTAGGAAAGTTGAATTTAGAGATTTGAGAATTGAGGCAGAACGCCGAGAGTCCTCGACCACTTCCCAGACCTCAGTTTTAACAATTTCCCAACAAGCCTTGTAAAAGTTGATGGTAAAGCCGTCAGGCCCAGGCGCTTTGTCATTTGGCATATTCTTCACCGCTTCTTCCACCTCTTCCAAAGAGATTTCTCTAGTTAATGCAAGGTTTTGCTCATTAGTGATTGTTTTGGGAATGGATTTGATAAGTTCAGCAATTGCTTCTGTTCTATCTACCTTTGGCTCCTGAGCTATGCTGTTAAAATGCGTAGTGAGCAGGGTTGAAATTCCTTGATGATTATGGAGAATGTCTCCCTGTTTGTTTTTGAGACTGAGGATTTTATTGGTGCCTCTGTAGTCTAGTGTTGATCTGTGAAAGAATTTAGTATTCTGTTCCCGTTCCTTGAGCCACTGAATATGGGAATTTTGTTTCCAAAGGGTCTCTTCCTCTTGGCAACGAAGCTACCATTGTTGCATCAAAATTTTTTCTTTGTTTGTAGTTTCTAGGTTGCTATCTCCAGTTATCCAGCCTTTGTGAATCTGCTCTAGCTACTCCTCTATCTTGGCTTTTTCTTTGAATATGTTCCCAAAAAATGTTATATTCCATGTTTTGATTTTATTTTTGATGTATCTCAATTTACCTTGTAGTTTGTACATTTTGGTACCTCTGATGTCCATCGGTTCATGCCACCACTTCTCAACAAGTTGAGTAAAGTTTGGATGGTTAAGCCAAAATTTCTCAAATCGAAATGGCTTATTTCTAGGAGTACCCTGGATAGCAGCAATCAGAGAAATGGGCCAATGGTCTGACCCTCCACTAGGTAGAATGTCTGACTCTACTGTCACTCCCTCCAACAGAATACTTTAAGATATTATAAATCTGTCAAGGTGAGAGGCGATTTGTCTTTCACCTCCCCTTCTGTTATTCCAAGTGAAAGCCCCACTCTTGGGGTGGACATCCACTAATTTAGCTGTGTTGATGAAATCTAAGAATGCTTCAGAATCTTTGTTGAGTTTCCTAGTCCCTCCTTTCTTCTCCAATAGTGTAGTTATCATATTGAAATACCCTCCTATGATTGCCTTCACACTGGGATATCTGAGCTTTAGATTCAATAAAGTTCTAAGAAAAATGTATTTCTCTTCTAACTTCTGAGGCCCGTAAACATTGGTGCACAAATAGGTCTCTGAATTGCCTATCACTTGAACTTCTATGGCTATAAAGGACCTGGTAGCTTCAGAGGAGAGGATTTTGATTACATGCGGATTCCACAGGGTAACTAAACCTCCCTCCCATCCATGACTAGTGGTTTCCAGGTATTCCATTTGTCTACCTAGCTTTTTGCTTGCATTATAAATAGTATTACTTGCGCATTTGGTTTCTTGCACAAATATAATGTCATGTTTTTTCTTTTGGATGTTCCTCTTTAAGAGTCTTTGTTTTATTTGGCTATTAAGCCCTCTAGCATTCCAAGAGATGACTTTCGTTTTAACACAAAAAAGTTAGTAGTTAAGAGAAAAAGCTTCTAGGGCTTTCATCTTACTAGAGTTTAAAAGCATTTGTCCCAGTTCCTGCAGTGCCTCATTATTGGATCTGCGCCCTCTCTTCTTCCTTTATTTGGAGCTGGTGGATTTTTGAAGTAGGCTTTTTGTTTGGAGTCCCATTCCTTTTGCTATGCCCAGATTCTTGTTTTGCATATCAATCTCTGCTTTCTGTTTTGCTATGAATATCTCATTAATTTTCCTAACTTCCTCTTCCGATATGCTTTCCATCCCCTTATTTTTCCAGTTTTCCACCATGTCTGGTAGGTTAACTCCTTTATGCTCTAATACCTCATTGAGCTCCATTTTCTCACTTTGGATGTCACTTATGAGCATTTCTGAATCTTCATCTGCCCCTTCTGTTACTTCCTGAGTCTGTTCTATAATGTTTTGAATATTTTCCTCCATTGCTTTGGTTGCATACTCTGTTGTAGTTTTGTTTGCTTCAGAAGTATTTTGTTCCTTATTATGGTCCTCTGATTCAGTCTCAATCTCAAATACTTCAAAAGCATTACTAGTATTAGCTTGTGTTGTGCTTGTTCTGATTGGGCATTTCCTATTTGCTCTCTGTCTTGCTCTTGGCCGAATGAAAGTATCCCTGTTCTTTTCTGCCTGTTCTCCCTTGAGTTCTTCTGCCTTTTTGTTTAATGGACATTCTCTGATTAAATGTCCATGCTCATGACACTTCTTGCAGTGAAATGGAATTTGCTCATAGTCAATGGCTTGGAAATAGTCCTCATCCCTATATTCCAACCACATTCCTTCATGCAATGCCCCCGATACATCCAACTCCACACAGATTTGAGCACAGGAAGTATATCTTCTCTACAGAGTGGCTTCTGAAGCTTTGATAAAAGTCCCTAAATTGTCACCTATCTGTTTTAGAGCTGAATGTCCCCAATAGTCTATTGGTAGTGCGAAGAGGCGAATCCAGACTGGCACCTGCTTGAAGGTTTCTTTTTCTGGCACAAAGTTGGGTTTCCAAGGCCTCATATAGAGGCCCGATGAAGCAAAGAAGTAAGGTCCACCATCAAATATTCTATCCTTATCCTCTAGATTCGAAAAAACAACAGTGAAAAAACCTTTGGCTCCTAGGTGCAGTCTAACATCACCTTTGGGTTTCCATTGTTGCTTTATCCATTGACACAGCGCCCTTTCCGTTGGCCAGAGTCCCATGAACTTGCAAATCACTGCATGTTCAGTCATGTGTTCTCTGTAGGCTTGAATTTCTGGGTCCGTTATCACCACCCTTAGGGCTTCTGCTGTTTTAGGCTTGCATGGGCCTTGAGTCATTTTGCCATTGAGGTTTTCTGGTTTGTTCCCCTTCTCCTCGCTCTCTTTTTCCGGAGCTCCCTTTTCACCATTTTCTTCCTCCTTCTCTTGTTTGTTCTCAAGTGCGGGATGTGCCTGCACTACCTTCTCCTTGCTTTTACTGTCTATTCTACCGTCGCTCTCCTTTCCTTTCAGTTTTTGAGTGTTGTGTTCCTCCTTTCCCTCATATCTTCTCCTTCCCTTGCTAGTCCCATCCTCTTTCTGTGACCTTTCATACCCTGCAGTTTTCACACCTTCCTGTGTTGTTTGTTTGTGCATGATTATTTGTTTGTAAGTAGGGGTCCCTATGGACCCCTCGTTTACCATTTGTCGGGTCAGGATTTGTCCCCTCTTGAAAATTTCTTCCACTTTGACCCTGTTCCTTTCTAGTTTCAAACCCTAGGTTTGAAAATTTCGTGAATTGTAAACCCCTGTTTCACCTAGCTCGCGCTCTCACTCTCCTTTCGTTCATGCTCAACTTGGAGTTAACAAGTGTTCCTCTTAAAATAAAAATAAAATATGTAATATATACTATAATAAAAAACAATATGCATGTTTAGTTAATTTTAATTAAAATCATTATAAAACATCAATCACCTCAACATCACTATTGTCACATGATTTGTTATTGATATTATAACTCAATTTGGTCAAAATATTTTGCTTGCTCTCAATCATAAATAAAATATTTCAATGTCTAGGTGACATAATATAATTTCATGTTAAATTTAAAAATAGACAAAATAATTAGAATTAAAAGAAGTACACAATATTTCAATGTCTAGGTGAGATAACATAGTTTCATCTCAAATTTAAAAATAGATAAAATAATTAGAATTAAAAGAAGTATGTGTATAATGTTTAAACCTTATACATTTCATATATTTCAACATAAGATTTAAACAAATTATTTAAATATCTATGTTTTATGACAATATCAACTTCATATATATTTATTTATATAAAGGAAATGTTAAAATAAAAATATAGTGTTGTATATAATAAATTATTCAATATCCATAGAAAAAAAACAAATTTAAAATTAAAAAATAATATAAAAAATATCAAGTACTCTTGAAAAACAATCATAAGGGGGGATGTGTAAGTTATTCAATTTTTAATATAAAGTTAATATGTGACAGTTAAAAATATTAACAATTTTTAAAAAAATCAATGTCAATCATTAATAAAATATTTTAGCCTACGAGACAACTCAATTTGAGATTTACATGTTATGAAGTAACATGTGAATCATGAAATTAAAAGTTCAAATCGAAGGTGAGTGAAACCAACCAAAAAATTAATAAATAAAATATTTTATATAGAGCAATTGGAAAAATAAGTTTTTATGGTCAATGTGAATCATGAATTCAAAGTTCAAATCGAAGGTGAGTGAAACCAACCAAAAATGAATAAATAAAATATTTTATATAGAGCAATTGGAAAAATAAGTTTTATGGTCAAAATGTTTGAATGTGTCTCACTATTTCACATTTTGGCCTTTCTTTTCTTTAAGTATATAGTTTCTGTCAATTTTCCTGAAATACAATAAAGCTTTTCTATAGTGTAAGTTTATGCTATGTACTCCAAAATTCAAAAATACAATTTAAACAATGAAAATTTACACATTATATAGATAGATAAAACCACTATATATTCATTGGGATCTATGAAGAGATGATAAGGATGCAATTTTTTTTCAAAATTTGCACTCTAAATAGATTTTGATCCCTCTCAAAACATGCTAAATCTATGATTTAATCAAATCTATATTAATATATATTAAATATTTTTTAACCAAATTTAACACATAACATTATATATATATATAAAACATCTTTTCGATATAATTTTTTGTTTTTTTATTTGTTTTTTGTTTTCCCTAAAATTTTCATTATATAGATCTCTATATAGATATTTTTCTTTCATATGTTTAATAATTTAATTTTTTGAAATGCTTATATATATGTTTTAAAATATCATTTATAAATATGCATTATTTTTCTTTTGTTTTGAAAATTTAATGGTTTTGAAATTCTTATATATATGTTTTAAAATATCATTTATAAATATTGGAAATTTGTTTATAATTTTACTAATAAAAAAAATTGTAGTATAAGAAATTAAATTTATTGGACATATTATTTTTATTATCACTTTTTATATTCTACTATTTTTTAGTTGATCCTAGATTATATATATATATATATATATATATATATATATATATATATATATATATTTTAAAGTTCTGTAGGACTCTCTCATTTTCAATTTTACATATTCATTATTCACCTCGCAACGGGGGAGGGTAGTACAAGATTTGAACCCAAGATCTTTGGTTAGATGAGACTTCGTTCCATGACCATCACCACTTGAGCTACCCCAGGTGGAGGATCCTACATTATATTTTATTATTATTATTATTTAATTGTTTTTTATTGTATCTTTTTATACTAAATTGTAAAGTTTAACTTTATGCAACAATATTTTATAAAATGGACATTTTTTTATTGTGCTAGGATGCACACTCTACAACCCATTATGAAGGAGACTTGTAATTCCTTTCATATACAACATGGAGCTTAAATATGTCCCTTTTAAATTAAAAAGAAGACATTCACTAAATGGTATACTAAAAAAGAAAAAATAGATATGCATTTTTGGTTAGTTTCAATTGAAACCATTATAAAAACATTAATAATGTCAGTTTCACTACTTGATTCATTAATTGATTGCATTTAGAAGTGCATTCTATAACTTAATATGAAAGAGATGTGTAACTCTTTTTGTGCTCAATTTGGAGTCAAATGGGGCATTTCTAAAAAAAAAAAAAAAAAAAAATATTAGTCATAATAAAAATAAAAGTTAATTATTTATATTCAGTTAGTGCATTGTATCTGTTTGTTGTTGCTCCAATAAGCATTATAGAGATGGTATGAGGAAACACAATAGAGTCACTAGAGCCAATAATACGTGGAAGACCTTGGAGTGAAGCATTACATTAGGTAACAAGTATTGTTGGATAAACATATTGTTGGATGATATATATATATATATTGATTTTTTTTTTTGTCAAATTTGATACCAATAAGAATATAAGAATTTATTTAGCTTTGTTGTTTCCATTTCTCAACAATATTTTTGTACATGAACTCTACATAAATAAATCATGTAATCATTAAAGGAATAACTAAACACACCAAATCTCATCTAATACAAGTAGATATTAATAGTATATTCACTTATATAAATTAAATTAAATAATTGAAAAAATATAAATAGCCATCAAAATACTAATTTATTAAGAGTACAAATAAGAAAAAACATATTAAAAAATCCTTGATTTATATACAAAATTAAAAATATTTTAACATAAATCTAAACTATCCATTATTATTTTTTTTTATCTAATTAAATGTTTACAAATTATTATTTTTAATTATAATAAAAAACAAATTAATTATTTCTAAAATTTAACATTAAATTTTACATAACTCAAATATAAACTAATAATAATCAAAATACAAATCAATTACTTGAATGTTGATTAAGAAAGGAATAGTAATAGCAATAAAACCCATATCTCTAACTTCTTCAAAAAGAAATCATAACCAAAACTTTAATATTTCATGTAACATAGGTTACAATTATGCTATGGCATTCTCTATGTTTCTCACAACAGATTCTATGCTTTTCACAACACATTACTTCTTCAACAAGAAGAAGCAGAGCATGTACTAAGATATAGAAGAAGATTACTTGTTCAACAAGACGAAGTAGTGCATCTACTAAGATATAGAAGAAATGTCAATACAACTACAAAGGTGGTTATACGGTATTTTATGTTATAGTGAGTAGTATATAAATCGATAAATATTTAAAAAAATAAAATCCAACCACAACGAAAACATTAATTTAAAAATAATATATAACAATTTACTCCTAGGTAGTAATAGGAAAAGTCGTCTATTTTTCCATCATAAACCACAAAAAAAACCTTGATTTATAGTTAACATATAAAACCTATATATCTATAAACAAAAATATCTGGGATTTATGCTCTCTAACACTAACTATATAATTAGACCTAAATTATCAATATTTTGAAAGCCTATAAACAAAAATATATAGGATTTATGCTCTTTAACTCTAGCTATACTTTAACCTTAGCTATACAATTCTACCTAAATTATCAATATTTTGAAAGCTTATATTAGACTTCTGCAAGTTGTAAAATTTATTCTCGAAGTGAAGCAATTACCACAATTCAACCTAAAATTTATTCCATTCAAACCGAATTGCAACCATTTAACCTGAAGTTTTATAATTTAGTCTATACTAGCACAATTTAGCTAACGATGATATTTAACGTTAAATTACAAGAAGTTACCCCCAAACTACATGCAATTGGATTGTAATCACGTGAAATTCTGCACTTTAAACTAAAGTCGTCGTCAATTTTACATTGAAATAACCAGAGTTTGATTTTAACTATGTATATTCAATACCCTAACGGTTATCTTGAAATGTGAAATGTGAGTTACTATATCCTGTAAAAACTATCTTGTTATTTTTTAGATTTTCTTAATCTTCTTCGAAGATCTAGTCCACCGCATATACAAATATATGTACGAAACATGAATATAATATTTCAATATTTTCCTCTTTCACCCATCATATTTCATGAAGAACGTTGCGAAATTTACAACGTCAACTTTGGAATCTTATTTTGTTTCCAGTATACTTTCTCCAATTCATGGCAAACGAAGAACCTTGAATTATTTTATGAATCCTTTATCCAGAATTACACATCAAACAATAACAAAAAGCCTCATAACAAATATCTAACGTGTAAAATCCGCTAAACAAGTTATTCAAAGCTTCAAACTTATATCTGTTACCAACAATAGTCATGTAATAGCTTCCTTTAGTCAGCGCATTGACCACCTTAGATTTGGCTTCAAATCCCAAGACATCATAATAATGTATAAACTTCATTAGAGTTGTTAGAGTTTAGGGTGAGATTTATAAATAAATGTATAAATTACAATTATTATTTTCAATTATAAAAAAAAAATTATTTTTAAAATTTAACATTTAGCATTTGTATAAGTCAATGTTAAACTAATAGCATTGCAAAATTAATAGTTAGAGTTATAGACTAATAAGAATATTAAAATATAATTTATTTTAAACTTTAAAAGAGAGTTTAAATATGAAATAATGGTAATAAATTGTTTTCAATGAATTTGTTATATTACACTTTTATTTTTATCAATTAAATTATAAACATTTTTTTTTCTAAAAAGATTCTTATATTTTATAGCTAAATAATAATAATAATAATATTCACATTAGTAATCATGATTTTAAGTTTAGTTAATAAGAATATAAATCCTTAATACTTGCAATAAACATTTTTTCCATATATATATAAAATAAAAATAAAAATTATAAAACATGCCAAAATCTATATATATATATATTTATATAAATATTATATATTATATATATAGATATATATATATATATATAATAATAATAAATTATAAAATATGTCAAAGAAAAATGTTATAGAGATATTTATATAACTATATATATTTTTACGTTCATTTTTGTTTCCAAAACATTTACCATGCTATTATCACTCTTGATTTGTTAAGTTAACAAAATTTAATGATATTAGAGTGCTTCTCATTTTTTTAATCATAATTTCTCAAAATTGGATAAATTATATTACTGTTATGAATATTAATCATCATTACCATCATCATCCATCATTATCTCAAGATTTTAATAAAATTAGAAATAATGTTATTTATATATATATATATATATATATATATATATATATATATATATAATTATAATATTATAATATAATAATATATTATATTATATTATATATAATATATTATATATTATATATTAATAAATAAAATAATGTTATTTCTCTATATATATAAATATAAAATATATAAATAATACTTATAAAATATAGATACATCTTATTATATGAATTAAAATAAAATAATCATAATTTTTTATATAACCATAATATTATATATTTTTACGATTAAATTTCATTAATAAACGTATAAAACTTAACACTTATCATATATTTGTATACATATTATACATTCACTGCATCGTACATTTAAAATTTTGATTTTTTTTATCAATACATTAATGGAAAATGGCATGGTCATATCCACAAATATGTACATACAAATGTAAAATATATAGTACTGCAACGGAAAAATATAAATGCATCTCAATTTTTAATCTATAATCAAATCTCTTTGTAGCGAAAGTTTATATAGATCTATTTTATTATATTATAATCTAGTATAAATGACAAATATATATATATATATTTATTCGTTTTAATAATGTAAAAATCTAAATAAAACATATAAAATAAATAAAATTAAGTTATTACCAATCTTAAATATATTCGGTTAACTTGATCCCTGATATATAACTTGTTTAATCAATTACATATGAAAAGGAGGAAAGGAAGTAATTTAATGTTTAGAAAAAAAATCAATTAATTATTAATAATGATACTTGGAATTCGTTAAAAATATAAAATATGATGTTGGTATGAAACATTTACGAAATATTAAAAATAAAATAGAAATTATTCAAGGCAGCACGAATATAAAGTAGAAGGAACAGCGCGGAACAACAGCAGATGGTAGCAGGAACTATAGCAAAAGGAACAGCAACCAGAAACAAGAGTAACAGAAAGAACAACAAGCAAAAGGAACAGCAGGCCAAAGGAACAATAGATGAAGGAGCAGCAGCAGAGAGAATAACAATCGAAGAAATAGTAGTATAAGGAATAGCAGCAGGAAGAATAGCTTCCGAAGGAACAACAAGCCGAAGGAATAGCAGTGGAAGGAACAACAAGCAGGAAAAACACGAGTAGAGGGAACAACAAACTAAAGAACAACCTAATGAAAAAAAACAAGGAAAAAGACATAGAATATGATCTGTAGAGACAATATATAAGATAGAAAACAAGAAAAGCCAAAGAATGCAATGAATTTTTGAATTTAAGCAAAGGAGAAGGGACTACGTTTACAGCTCATTCTCATTGCTCTGTTTTTAAAAGCTACTGTAGATTGTAATAGGAGCATGCTCCACTTTTGGCAATAAATATACTAACCGTTCTTGTTAAAAAAACAAAAAAAAACAATATTTAATATTAAATAAAATGTTAATATAAATTTAAATAAAATATTTTAATATTATATATATATATATATATATATATATATATATATATATATATATATGATATAGATATATGACACATATGTCAGATATAAAAATTATATTTCAATATATTTAGATATTATAAATTATATAATGTATTTGAATAAAAATATGATTAAAATAATGTGTAGTTTATAATGTCTAGTAGTGAATATAAAAGTAGTGAATATATTTATATGTAATATTTTCAAAATTACCCATGATATATATATATATATATATAATATATATATATATATATATATATATATATATATAATTGTTGATCAATCTTTAGCTAATGATGGAGATACATAATTTTTAACATGCTCAACATCTCTGTATTTTTTGCTAAAAAAAATTTTTTAGTTATTTTTACTCTAAGAATCGATTATATATATATATATATATATATATATATAAACTAGTGTAAATCCATCTTAAGTACATATTTATCAAGTGACTAGGTGCAAATATTTATTCACTTTTTGCATTGTAAAATAAGATTGCAATTTGAGATACTTGAATCCATGACACCATAGGTCTATTAAGTTCACATAAAATATTTTAAGGTGCAAACCTTTCTTTAAATTTTTTTCTCTAAATGAAATTTGTACCTCAAGAGATTTGAGTTACAATGTTTAATGTTAAAACCTAGTATGAAGGAGATGTGTAATTTATTATGTTTAACATAAAGTTATGTGTGGTATTTTGATAAAATATTAATAACAATAAAATATTTCATTGACATCCATAAATAAATTACTTCAATATCTATATTAATACCATAATTTCATATAAAATTTATTATATCTAAACAACATTTCAATTATTTACTAATTCATGGAGATGCTTTTTTGTTTAATTATTAATATGAAGTTAATTTGGCTTATAAATAGAAAAAATTAATATTTGGATTATAAATTATTGCATATTTTGGTCCTTGTATTTTTTTGGTCTATTTTGCTCAAAATCTAGTAAAACTTTCTTGGAACCATAACTTTTAGCTATGTTGTCTACACTAACATAAATTAGACCTATATGGTTTAAAGGGTTGTAAGAAGAAATGATATCAATCATTTTTTTTTACATTTTATTTGTAATCCAAAAGAAAGTGAGAGAAGCTTTTCCATATCATCAAATAACTAAATGTGAGTATAAAATGAACCATCTAAGGGAAAGAACTTTCCATTTCTGACTCTCTTAAAATAATACAAGTGAAAAAGTATTTCATCTCATGGAACTTTGGTTATATACATATATATTGAGATAAATTTATGTAAGTATCATAACTATTAATTATGGGTATAGAAAAAATTTTAAAATGTAAATTTTTCTTCAAATTTTACATTAAAAAATTAACTCAAATATTTTGAATATTCCTGATGATGAACCACATTCTTGATTCGAAACGTATCGAAAAAAATTTTATAATGTGATTTTTTCCCAAAATATTTCTATAAATTAAACTTTTACAAATTAATATAATTATATCTATATAAAATAATACGTATTCAAAACAGGCCAACCATGTTTCAATACAATTAAAGAAACCATCTCTTTCTAAAAACTGAAAAAACTAAAATTCCTGGTTAATAAAAAGAAAACTAAAATTCTTCTTACATTTAATCCCAACCAAATAAACTGAAAAACATTATGATATAGATTCAAATAACTCACAGGCTTTTATCATGTGAATCCTTGCTCTTCTAGGGCTCTATAGGCAACCTGGCCGGAAAAGGTTTAAGAAAATGTCAGAGAACCTTCTATAATAAATTGATTATTTCTTTTTAAAAATATATATAAATTATAAATAATAATTTTATAAGTAAAATCATTGTTATAAAATAGTATATGAAATCGTTGTTTTAAAATATTATATTTTCATAAAGTAGTATATGGTAGGAGTTAATATTAATTAAAATATATATTAAAATAAATAAAAATATTTTTAAAAATTATTATGATTACATTGATTTATAAATATAAAATAAAAGTATTTATAAGGTTTATATAGAATTTATTTTAATAAATGTGGTTGATGTAATTTCATAGATATGTATCAACCACACTAATAATGATTAAATATATGTTAGGAATTTATATTAATATTAATTATTATATAATTATAATATTAATATTAAGTTTTAGTGTTAGATTTTAATATTAATATTTTAATATAAGTAAGAATAAATTAAGTATTTAATTAAGTTAGTAAGTTTTTAAAATCATATAGAAAATCTTAATATTATAACACAATATTAAACACTTAAAATTTGAAAGTGCAACCTATATTATTATTTCACATCAAATAATGTTACATATAGATACATTTAGTGTTGTCTCCAGATAGGTAAACTAGTCTTGGATACACAATCACTTGGTTGAAAAAATATATCAACCACACACCAATCTAGGAATATCTCGATATAAAAAACTTAAGGAATAGGAATGGACTCTTGTAGACAGAATGAATCACAACTAAGACAAGCAAGAATTACAATTTCCAAGTCACCCCCTTAATGACTATTTGTCTCGATCTCAACCTCCAAAGTCTAGTTGTGGTAAAACATAACAAAAGAATATGTTGACATCCATATAAAGGAGAAACCATCCACCAGAATGCATGGGTGCCAACCACTAGTCTTCTAGGATGCCCTTCACATACACGGCTCTATTAACCATTAAGTCCCCCTCCATCATCATCATCATGGGGTCTATCATGTTACCCATAACCATGCTTTGGATTTTATCTTATTACTCTCAACCATGCCGACAAGGGCTCTTAGCCACCAAGGCTCGACATAGTCAACAACGCTCAACTCAACCACCAAGGCTCAACACAACCACCAAGTCTCAACTCTGCCACCAAGGCACTCAATTTGGTCACGAAGGCTCAACGCAACCATGAATGGTCAAATCTGTCACCAAGGCACTCAATTCAAATATGAAGGCTCAAAACAACCATGAATGCTCAACTCTGCCACCAAGGCACTCAATTCAGCGACCAAGGCTCACCACAAACCCAACTTAACTAGGCCCAGGGTTTTCCCTGCTCACCCTCAACCATGCCAAGGGTTTCGGGGGCTGACCCTAAACCATGCCTATAGGAATCCCCATCCACTTCACTCTCTCATGTCGTTATAAACCAACACTGCAAATACAAAGTGGTTTTTAGATTAGCACAAACTTCATAGGGGTACACATGCCTCATGAAGCTTACATTACAGACTCCAACTTTTGGAGTTACCAGGTACATACATTACAAAGACGGTCACTACTAAACATCCTAGACTGGTTTACTAATAGATGTATGTGACACTTAATACACCATGTTGATGAGTCTATTCAACACAGTCACACAAACCTTGAATTAGTTTTCCATCATCACCTAATTTTCAGTGTCATTGTTGCACAAAATCAATATTTATTGCACTTCAACCTTATTATCCATCACGGAGTGTCTTTGCATCCTCTTTCTTTTTCTGGCTTAATTGTTATCTTGGATACACCTCTATGCTTTGTTAGAGTAGCTAATTCTAAAAAAACCACTGCATTGAGTCAGCTAAGCTCGATGTAAATACTTATAATTTTAAAAAATTTCTAACACCATTATTTGTTTTTCTTTGGATTTTCTAAACATTCAATCATAAAAAATTTAATAAATTACATTTCTACATTGAGTTGATCAAGCTCAGGCTCAATGTATTTATCTTTCCAAACTCAAAAAAAAGAGAGTCAAAATGGTGAAATAACCCTCAAACCATCATCATGAGGTTTATGTTGTAGCCAGGATGGAACATCACTGAGGCAATGGACTCAATCCAGCAAACACTATGTTCTCGGGCACTAGGACCCCATTTTTGATCATCATGTTGAACTCAAGTTAGGCGAGCTTCTTATAGTTGTAATAAGGAAATGACACAAGGTGCCCCGCAGGGTCCGGGAACTCGCTGAGAATGGCCGAGTAGTGGCTCTCTAGGAGCCCCTCGGCGTCCCCACACATGCAAATGAGCTTCATTCACATCGTATGTTCTGCCTCTGTAGTATACCTAGGGGGGATATTATGGGGTACAGAGGGAGGTACCCAAGGGAATAATGTAGTAATGTAATGGACCATAGTTAATAAATAAATTGGTTAACTCATATCATGTAAGGGACCACAAATAGTTAGCAATAATGTGATAAGCCCATTGTATTAGATATATGGTATTGAGAGACCCATGGAAATGACCCATGCTATTGTATGTATGAAACCTATATAGAGGCTAGAGACTCCCCATTGAGAGATGTCAAAGATTATTGTATTGGCAAATATATGGCTTATGAAGTGTTCTCCTTTCTTAAGGAGTGACTGTATAGTGTTACCCTACCTCAAGGGTTTGATATTAATAAAGATCTAAATTTTATCTATTTTTCTCTTTTTATTTATGGGCATATTTCTATTTTCCTATATTTACAGGTCATATCTATTACAAGTGGTACCAGAGAACTTTTTTGGGTGGAGGGATTTTTTTTTTTGTATGAAGTTTTTGTGCAGTGAGTTTGCAGATCATATATGAAACTTTTGGTGCTAAATTTGAAAAAAAAATTGTATATCTATATTATTTATGGAAAACTACCCAAATTCAAAAAAACAATCTGCTGAATCGGAGTCCAGATGAGGGAGATATCGCTGATTTATGATTAGTTGTTTTGTAGAAATGTTTGTGAGGACAATTCATGGATAGAAGCTCTCTAGTAAATTTTTGCATTTTTTGTGTGGAATTTTGGGAAAATAATTGCATATCTGAGATTCTCTTGAAAAATTACCCAATTTGGAAAAAAGGATCGGTCAAATCAGAGTCCAGATGAGGGAGATGTCACTAATTTAATCAGTGGTTTTTATAAACTTTTGGGACGGCGGGACATTTGCAACGCGAATCTGAAATTCCAGAGTGCCTGTATCAGAATTTTTATCACACAAGAAAAAGAAAAATGGCTATTCCATTTCCGGAAACAAAATATAATAAGGATTCTGAGTCATATTGATTGAGTTGTCACCATTTTAAAGTTTAGCCAAAGTAAGTGATTTTCTTCAAAACCCTTACTCTATTTTTATGGGTTCTAGAATGATATATTTTACAAGAAAAGATGATGGTCCTACTATTGAATAATTCCTAAAAAGACAAAAGTCATTATTGCCAACACTTTGGAAAATTTTCACATGGGTTAATTTTAAAGATAAGGCGACCACATGATGGGACTCACTTAACTAAAAGAAATTTTTAAACCTGCCAAATGAAGAATTTGAAAAATTCCTTTGGACAAATGGTCTTATACTACACAATAGGAGAATGAAACACAAAAGGGTTATTTTATGATGATATCTCCTTATTATAGGTTCATGGATGTATTCAGAAGGAGAAGATCATTGTCTGTAGAAATCCTAGTTGCAAGTATAATTTTATTAATGCTCATTTGGCTAAAAGATTGCAAGTCCCAGCCAAACAAATGGACACACAGGTTAATAATGAGGAGGTGCAAGTTTATAAAGATTTAAATATTTCTATGGACATGTATGTATTGCATTCTGATTTTTATGCTTCAGATATGGCTAATGTAGATGTTGTTTTGGGATACCATTGGATGGAATCTATTGGTTCTACTAATATTAATGTGCAAAAGAAATTCCTGAAGCTCTAGTATAAAAAGAAGAAAAATAAATTACAAGATATTTTCATCAATAAACAGGTAGAGTCCAAGGAGGCTGAAGCAGAAAATGTTGCAGGTATGGACACATTAGATAAGGAATCCATGGTTGAAGTATTACTAGAAGATAAGCCACAACCATAGATGCCACGACATGGACCAGATATCAATCAGGCTCCATTAGGTGGTGAATTAAAGAAAGATATACCATTGGTTAAAACTTCAACATATCACCACCCACATCACTCAGCAAGAAAAATTCCAACACGATGGCAACGAATTAGTAACAAGGACAACAACCATGCATGATAGATAATGAGGTCCGACAATCCACGCACAGCACATCAACACAAAGGAACTGCCAATATCAACTCCCATCTCAAGTGAGTGAGGCACCAGATGGATCGAGTAATCACTTATCTCTTGGATGGCTAGATACACGTGAATGGTACCAGTGGACTACTCCTTTGAGTATATCTTATTATTTGTGTTCTTCTTATGTTTTGGGGACGAAACATGTTTAAGGGGGGTGGAATGTAGTATACCAAGGGGGGATATTAAGGCGTACATAGGGAGGTACCCAAGGGAATAATGTAATAATGTGATGGACCATAGTTAATAAAAAAAGTGGTTAACTCGCATTATGTAAGAGACAACAAGTAGTTAGCAATAATGTGATAATTCGATTGTATTAGATATGTGGTATTGAGAGACCCATGGTAATGACCCATGGTATTGTATGTATGAAGCCTATATAGAGGTTAGAGACTCCCCATTGAGAGACGTCAAAGATTATTTTATTGGCAAGCATATGGTTTGTGGAGTGTTCTCCTTCCTTAAGGAGTGATTGTATGGTGTTACCTTACCTCAAATGTTTGATATTAATAAAGATCTGAAGTTTATCTATTTCTCTCTTGTTACTTTTGGGCATATTTCTATTTTCATATATTTACAGATCAGGATCTATTACAGCCTCAATAAATGTCTAGACGTCAATGGTGCCGAGTTGCATGTAGAGGAGCACCAACTGTGTGAAGCTATTTTTCACGACCTTCAAATGGTGGAGACTTAATGAAAATCATCAAAAAACCTTCCTTCATGGTCCTTCACATGTCTCAATGCTTTTCGTGACTCTCTATTGAGACTGTTGTGAAAAGCCTTCCTTCCTGCTGCGAAAAGACGAATACATGAGTTGCGAAAAACCTTCATTCATGGCCCGCGGGTTGTAATTCTTCTCTTGGACCTCATGCAATGTGGTAGAGAGATTCCAGTGTAGAGGTTAGACAACATAAAATGGTAAGATGCAGATCAATATGAACAGGGTCAGCCGTAAGCCAATTCTAGTTTTTTGGATTACCATTGAAATATAAATTTCTAACGCTGAAAATATTTCACAGATCACAACAGAGTTAATAGTCTCAATGCCACATGACAACCACGATACCACAAATCTGAGTTGGCCCCCCAATACGCTCCATGCAAAGTCACAAAGTTCACGACTCCACACTAGACGTAGGAACATAGATGTTTCCACTTTCCTTGAAATGGGGCACCAAAGCTCACACTGGCCACGTCTTCTCTTCACAAGCGGGATAGTCTCCAGGTTACAAAATAGATAACTTGCTGCCACAAAAAAATAAACTCAACGGTCGATTTTTTCATGCTTTTTGCAACAACTGTGTCTTTCCCTCACACATTTCCAATATACGTGCTATGCAAGTGACATCGATCACCCCCACTAATGAAAATTTTCCTCCTTACCAGCACTTAGCCTAGAAGCAATTAGAACCAATAGCTCCAATAGCTCTTCCAGCAGTGTTTCCACTTGATCTTATAGTGCTTCTAACATCGTCCACAACAATCTGATGCATACTTCACTCGCCTTTCAGAACCCTGCTCGATGGACAAACTAAAAATTAAAACAAAATATACTCTCTCTTATTTCCCTCAGCCTAGGAGGGGTTGCGGTCCACGCCCATATGGGCTCTAATATGAACTTGAAATTTGACACTGCATGCTATATTATTATTTCACATCAAGTAATGTTTCATATAAATACATCTAGTGTTGTCTCAAGATAGATAAACTAATCTTGGAAACACAATTACTTGATTAACATAATCTCAACCACACACCAATCTAAGAACATCTAAATATAACAACTCAAAAAACAAAAACATACTCTTTAAATAAAATGTATAAAAACGGAAATAAAAATTACAATTTCCAAATTAAATTTAATATTAAATTTGACATTAAAAATCAAAACCTAATATTACATACCCAAAAGGTAATATATGTCGCCTTCAACCTTTTGCGATTAATTATCAATATAATTACAAATTACAACGTTAATTTCTAAATTTTCAAAGCGAATTCAATTCTCATGGCCATTGTTGAAGGCTTAAAAAATGAAATTTTAGAATATTATAATTTTGCAATGAATGGATTTAACGAATGAGGTTAAGCAAACGAGACAAAGGATGAGTGGAATTGTTTACATTGACGGAGACAAGATTAGATTTGATGTTCTATATTCAGGGAAAAGAAATATTAATATTTTGTTAGTTTTATTTAAAGGGAAAAAAAATATTAATATTTTGTTAGTTTTAATTTTAAATATTATTAAGAAAAAATAAAATAGATATAAAATATAACAATAAATTTATTTTAAATTTTATATTTAAAATATTGTTTTTGTTTTCAAAATTATTTATATTGAAAATTTGATAATTATAAAATAAAAATATTTGTAAAAATTTTAATTTTTAAAAATAATACAATAAAATGTTACGAATCAATATTTTATAAAAATAATAATAAAAAAAAAATACACAAAAGATAATGACAAAAAACATAGTAAATAATTAAACTATTACATTAACTTAAACTAGTTATACTTACATCTCTCTTCAACCATAATCCAAGGAAACAACATATCTAGTATTAGTTATTATTTTAAGTTAAAGAGACTGAAATTATAGTTTCTCAGATTTTTCAATATTAGAAATTATAATTATGAAATGTTTAATTTTTTAAAATGATATTTTTTCATTAATTATAGTAGTGGAAAATTTTTAATGAAAAAATTAGATGAAAAAAGCATAATTGTCAATGGTATAAAAATGAATAATTAATGGAATTTTGATTTTCATCTCATAGCCTCTTATTATCTATAAAAGAAATATTATATTTTGTTAATGTGGCTAAAGTTGTAATCTAACAACTTAACTTTAATGTGGATATTATAATACTTCAAAATTTTATATCACAATTATCATCTTAAAAAACAAAAACTTTCTAAACCCATGAAAATTACACGAGCAATATTGTTATAATAATAATTAATAAATAAATATATATGAATGAATAAAAAATTATTATTATTATTATTAACACATTTTCAATTAGATACACTCATTCAAGAATGGATTTTCTCCAAAAAATAAAAAAAAAATTCCGAAAATAATATTGAAACATTATAAAACTTAGAATTTTATAGTATTTAGACCATATAATGTGACTGTAATATTTTAAGAGGAATTATTCTATAGAAAAAAACATATATACATTAGGTTTGTTATTAATTAAAATTCATTTTTATTAATATGTATATTATTTAATTAGAAACTTTTTTACATTATTCAGAATTTCTAATTTTATTTTAATCTAAATTTAATACGATATTAGTTTATTTTCATGGAAATAAAAATTAAATAACTGCAATGATTGTAATAATGATATTTTAAGGTATTTATTTCAAAAATTGTAGAACCAAAAATATTTTAGTTTATTAATTTAAAAAAAAATATAACCAAAATAGATCATATGCATTCATATCAATAGCTAAATAATACAAATTGTCTAGTGATATTAGAAATAATTTAGAACAAATCAATTTTAGTATAAAATGTAACTACAAACATTCTCAATTATAATATGAATTTTACTACTCTACTGGGCACGAATGTGATTTATTATTAGTTTCTAAATTGAAAAAATTGATATTATATTTAGGATTTTTTTATAATTTTAAGATATATAAAATACATTCATATATAAAATTTATACTAATAGAGGTTAAATAAGTTATGTAGAACATTCAAATTAGAGAATGAAAGCATTAAATAGAAACAAAGTAATGGCATTTCCATAATATTTCAAGATAGATTTTTTAATAACTATAGATTTCAGTCTTTGTATGATTGGCATGGGAAGATGTGATAGTATATGCAATTATATGGAAAAGATAAATAAATAATAATTATGTATAATCTAAGTTTCATTCACCTTACTCTTCTGGTAACAAGGAAAGTGTTCATCTTGGTGGTGTTGGCCACATTACATATGATAATTTGTAAATTTCAAAGGAATAAATTGATTAAGACGCCTACTTATAATTTTCACTTGAACACCTATGGCTAAAATTAACCTAGATCCATGTTAACTTTGAGTATATAGAGTCCTTAAAGTGATGGATTTTCCCCTAACCTTTTGCACTATATAAAAAGCATTTCACTCCAAGATATTTCATCTCTTAGATATAGAGATAATATGGATATACAATGAGAATTTAATAGAGTGTAATAGACCTTATACATGAAAGGATTTCACAATTCATCTTTAAGAGGTGTATAATCAAACTAATCAGAGTGTGACCTTGAGTGTAAGGCCCTCGCAATTCGGGAAAGAGTGCGACGGGCAAACACCCCTTCACACGGCGGTTGAGTGGTGGGCGCGACCCGGGTAGGCACACACGACGGTGGGCAGGCGCCCTTGCACGATGGGCGGGCGCCCGTGCACGATGGGCGGGCGCCCCGGCGGGCGACCCGTGCACGATGGGCGGGCGCCCCGGGCGGGCGACCCGTGAACGATGGGCGGGCGCCCCGGCGGGCGACCCGTGCACGATGGGCGGGCGACCCGACAATGCGACGAACAGCCGAGCTGTTTGCGACGAACAACCGAGCTGCAATTTTACACTTAGTGCGAAATGGGAAAAGGGCCGAAGCCTTATACCTTTGCGTTGGAGGCTTTGCCAAGGGCAAAGGCCGACTTGCAAATAAGTTAAGGCAGGGGCTTGTAAACAAGTTTTGTGGGGTCGGCCTAATGGCTTGACACCCCTTCACCAAAGGCAAGCAAGCGTATATATTAGAGGACGCAGAGCTTCATTTGGACAGCAAGCACAACGCACTTGCATCTCTCTCTCATAACTGCGAAGGGGTAAAACAGGGCGCAGAAAGAGAAGTGCGCATAGCTCATGCGCTTCTCTTGAAGGTGCAGTCTTTACCGGAGGTCGAAGTTTGGCAGAGGTACGAGTTGGGTTGAATTGTGTGCAGAGCCGAATTGGAGGAGTTCTGGTGTCTCGGGTGAGCACCCTCCTACCGTGTGCGGTTGCACATGATTGTAAAAGACTGATTGTAAATATTTCTAAGTGTTGGCCTTGGATTTTGCCAGGCACACTTGTATGATGTATTATTGAAGATTTTCATAATATATTGTTATCGGGCAGACTTGTTCGGGAGTTGCCCCTCCCTTTATACTTGTGTGCAATTGTTATTGTTCCGGTTAATTGCATATTGGTTAATGAATGTGTATGGGCTTCATTAAGTATAAAGGTTAATGCATTTTACTTGGTTGAGAAAAACAAACTAAGTATGTTAATGTGGAAAGGCGTAGTCCATGTGCACGAGTATTGTTAAAAAGAAAGTGTACGGTGGTGCCGCACCTCGCCGGACACGGTTGGAAGACTACCGTAGGCCTGGGGGCGTGACAGGTGGTATCAGAGCAGGGTTGCTCATGGAACAAGGTTCTTGCAGGTGAAGCTGTTGAATGGTTGAAACTAGGTCGCAGAAGGGCAAGAAGTTGTTAGGAATGGCAACTAATTCTCAGGCTGGGTCTAGTCATACAATGAAGGACACCGTGAAGGATACTACTCTTGGGTTCATGGAAAAAGTGATTGAAAGAATGGAGACTTTGGAGACTTCTTGGAATCAAGATGTGGACTCACTTGCTAAGGAGCGAGAAGCCATCTTGAAGGTCAAGGAAGAACTTGAAGAGCTCCGAACACAGCATGATGAGCTCAAGACACAATATGAGTACACTGATCTTATGTGTACACAACTTGAAGTAAGGGTCAAGGAGGTTGAAGAATCAAGGGATCAGGGTCTTGCAGAGATCGTGAACTTGAAAGGAACTCTTGACAAGGTAAATAAAACTCTTGATGATGCCAAAGATGAGATTGCGGTATTGAAGAGGGCCGTGAGACATAACTCAGGTGGAGGAGTGCCTCATGTGAAGGTCAAAGAACCGGAATCTTATGATGGTACAAGGAGTGCAAAGACTCTTGGCAACTTTCTATGGGACATGGAACAGTACTTGGAACGATTGAGTCTACCTGATGGGGAGACACAAGTCAAGGTGGCTGCTCAATTCCTGACAAAAGATGCTAAGATGTGGTGGCGAAGGAGGGTGGATCAGATTGTCAATGGCAATGCTGATGACATCACTTCATGGGATGATATGAAGAAGGCCTTACAGACCCATTTCAGTCCTCAGGATGAAACATGGGAAGCAAGGACAAAGATTAAGTTCATCAAGCAAACCGGGAGCCTACAAGCATACCAGCGAGAGTTTTCAAGTGCAGCTCTGGAACTTCCCGACATGGCGGAAAGGGACAAGGTGTTCAACTTTATTATTGGGTTGAAACCTTGGGCACGCAATGAGGTGAAGAGGCAGAAGATTAGAACACTTGAGGAGGCTTTTGCTGCGGTTGACAGATTGGTGGATCACTATGATGAGACTTCTAATGAGAAAAAGAAGTCCGACAAGCCGAAAGAAAAGAAGAAGGATGATGCTTCGAAGTCGGATGATAGTCTGAAAGCAAAGAAGCCTTTGAAGTGTTGGATATGTGCAGGACCACATGTGGTGAAGAATTGTCCCTCTAAACCGAAAGTGGCCGCTACTGCACAATCTGATGATGATGACAACGCTTCTGTGGGGATGATGCAGATACTTGGGGCTTCTGCTACCACGGAAGTGACTTCTAGAAGGGACCCGGAAAGAAACAGGTTGGAGTATGTTCAGATGAAGGTCGGAGGTGCTGATATACTCACTATGGTAGATAGTGGGGCTTCACACAACTTCATGAGTGAAGATACTGCAAGAAGAATTGGGCTGAAATTTGTACCAGTGAAGGCACAAATGAAGACAGTGAAATCTCCTCCTATGGGAACTCTTGGTATAGCTGAAAAGGTGGACACTACACTTGGTGAATGGACCGGGAAGGTGGACTTCACTATAGTGCAGATTGATGACTATGAAGCTGTATTGGGGATGGAATTCATGAAACAATTTGAAGCCATGATTGTACCACATTTGAGGAAACTCTTCATTTATGATGGAAAGGAAGATGTACCCATTGGTGTTCCAACCATTGGTGTGACAAAACCTGATCATAAGTTAGGAGGAATGCAAATGGAGGACATGGAAAAGATGAACAAGCGGTTGTCCACTGTTGAGGCAAAGCTTGGGGAACAGTCATTGGTCATCAGATCACTTTCAGATGGCATCTTGGACTTATCAAGAAGGCTAGAGTTAGTGGAGGACGATGATGATGATGTTGATGAGGTGTATGTGAGGCCGAATATCCAGAAGGAAGATCGGGAGGCATATCTACAAAGGATGGAGGTTGAGGATCCTGATAGATGGATTGAGCTGATTAGTGAGGGAGAGCCTTCAGGCTCTTCTCCCTCCACATCTTCTTAGATGACATAGAAGATGGGGCTCATTGTTAAGCTGCTCATGGCAGTGAGCCCTTAAACATGTTTGAGCAGGTATGATGGTGCAGGGATGGCTTGGCATCAAGCATCATGACATGCTGCAGAAGGATGGGGTTTCCATGGATCTGAGCATGGGATCGTGGAGATGAGTGTTGACACATGGTTGAGATGTGTAGCACTTGTTGGCATAGCATGGGCAGTTTTGCACATGGAGTTGATGACCTGATGGAGATGGAGCCTTATATATGTTGCAGTGATGTTTGCCTTATATGGAGAGGTCTACATCATGGTTGATGACGGTCTTGGTAGAGAGCTACCAGGATGGTGTGTTGTCGAGGTCGACAACGATTTCGGGTGGAGGAGGATGTAAGGCCCTCGCAACTCGGGCAAGAGTGCGACGGGCAAACACCCCTTCACACAGCGGTTGAGTGGTGGGCGCGACCCGGGTAGGCACACACGACGGTGGGCGGGCGCCCTTGCACGATGGGCGGGCGCCCGTGCACGATGGGCGGGCGCCCTGGCGGGCGACCCGTGCACGATGGGCGGGCAACCCGTGAACGATGGGCGGGCGCCCCGGCGGGCGACCTGCGCACGATGGGCGAGCGACCCGGGCAGGCGACCCGACGATGTGACGAACAGCCGAGCTGCAATACGACATAACTTATGCGACGGTTTTACACTTAGTGCGAAATGGAAAAAGGGCCGAAGCCTTATACCCTTGCGTTGGAAGCTTTGCCATGGGCAAAGGCCGACTTGCAAATAAGTTAAGGCAGGGGCTTGTAAACAAGTTTTGTGGGGTCGGCCTAATGGCTTTACACCCCTTCACCAAAGGTAAGCAAGCGTATTTATTAGAGGACGCAGAGCTTCATTTGGACAGCAAGAACAACGCACTTGCATCTCTCTCTCATAACTGCGAAGGGGTAAAACAGGGCGCAGAAAGAGAAGTGCACATAGCTCATGCACTTCTCTTGAAGGTGTAGTCTTTACCGGAGGTCGAAGTTTGGCAGAGGTACGAGTTGGGTTGAATTGTGTGCAGAGCCGAATTGGAGGAGTTCTGGTGTCTCGGGTGAGCACCCTCCTACCGTGTGCGGTTGCACATGATTGTAAAAGACTGATTGTAAATATTTCTAAGTGTTGGCCTTGGATTTTGCCAGGCACACTTGTATGATGTATTATTGAAGATTTTCATAATATATTGTTATCGGGCAGACTTGTTCGGGAGTTGCCCCTCCCTTTATACTTGCGTGCAATTGTTATTGTTCCGGTTAATTGCATATTGGTTAATGAATGTGTATGGGCTTCATTAAATATAAAGGTTAATGCATTTTACTTCGTTGAGAAAAACAAACTAAGTATGTTAATGTGGAAAGGCGTAGTTCATGTGCACGAGTATTGTTAAAAAGAAAGTGTACGGTGGTGCCGCACCTCGCCGGACATGGTTGGAAGACTACCGTAGGCCTGGGGGCGTCACATTGAGGGTGTCGTCGAAAAATTAACCTCGTGACCTCACAACGACAAGGTGCTTTAGTGAGAAGGGCTTGACCAATTGCGCTAACCCTCGGGGCCAAAACAATGGTGAAATGAAGCATATATTAATAAGGTTTCTAGAAAAGTTTGATTGTCAATGGGTTTCACTAGGTTAGAAACTCCTATCATAGCAAGTAGGTTTAGTTGAACAATTCCAAAATACAATTCATCATGCGATGTTCAATTCTAGTTTATTTTAGGTTTCACAATTACAAAATCCTAGCAGATTACAATCTATTATTGGAGGTATGAGGTATTAATTTCTAGTTCTACATAGTTCTGAGACCCACTAGATTACCACCCATGATTGTGCGTAGAAAATGAGTTGTCTCATTGACATATTTTGAAGAAGAAAATGAGAATTTCATGAATTTTTCCTTCAAGATATACACAAAATAAAATACATGCATATGGAAATCATGGAGAGAAATACAAAATATACTTTCCCAATTCTAAGAATAGTGTGTCTAACATATAGTATATAAGTAGACAAATATCCAAGAGAATTGTGTTATTATAAACCTAAATCTATTCAGATCAATACCCCTTAAGCAAAGAGATAAATAACCAAATAAACACTAATAATTACAATAAGTTAAAACAAAGATATAAATAACCAAAAAAAGAATAATAATTACAATAAGTTAGATTAAACACACACACACACACACATATATATATAAACAACAAAAATTCTTATATTATTCTTATTTAATATTGAAAAAATTAGTCTTAACTCATTTGTCAAATAGAAAGTAGATATATCACTTAGTAACTGCTATGGATGAAATACAAATTATCTTAGTAAGAAAAAAAAAAGCAAACCACTTATCAATATAATTATTTTCGTTTATAATATCCATAAAATTTATATAATAAAATTTCTTTCAATATAAATATGTATCTTATTACTTCAATATATCCACATCATAAATTCAAGCAGTATAAGATAAATCTGAATTGTTTTTCCTGCACGTAAATACATTTCTAATAAACTAGAAAATATAAATCAAACGTACTATCCCAAATACCATATTTTCTTAATCTTAATCCTATTAAGCATAAACAACAAATAATGTGTCTAACATATAACATATAATTAAACAAATATCCAAGAAAATTGTGTTCTTATAAACCTAAACCTATTCACATCTAGACAAATACCCCTTGTGCAAACACATACAAAGATATAACTAACCAAAACAATAATAATTACAATAAATTAAATTAAACATATATATATAAACAACAAAACTTATTCTATTATTTTTATTTAATATTAGGAAAAATTGTCTTTTGTCCAAGAGGAAGTGGATATATCCATTAGTAACGCTATTCGTGAAATGCAAGCTATCTCAGTGAAAAAAAAAAAAAAACAAACCACTTATCATATGAATATAATTATTTTCATTTATAATATCAATGAGGAAAAAAAACAGGTTTATGATATTAATATAATTATTTTCATTTATAATATCAATAAAATTTCTTTGAAATATAAATATGTATTTTATTAGTTCAATATATCCTCTTCATAAATTCAAGCAGTATAAGATAAATCTGAGCTGCTTTTCCTGCACGTAAATACTTTTCTAATAAACTAAAAAATATAAATCAAACGTAACACCATATTTTCTTAACCCTATTAAGCATACACCACAAAATGACCATATAGATTTGAAAAATGGTAAACACAGCCACTGCGCGCCTCTCCGAATTCAATAATACGGTAGAGATTATACATACATTCTTTCCAATCCGATCTCTTCCTCATCTGAGCTCTGGCATAAGATGCACAGAAAACTACTAAGTCGAAGACAACTTGCCCAGAACCTGAAACCTATATCGGCATAACTGGCTGATAATCATTAAAAGGTGTAGGCAAGTCATCCTTGGCTATGTAAATAGCTGTGCCTCGTATGTAAGAGCACAGATGAACGCAAACCCTAACGCTGCTCCTTCCATGAAGCTCGCTTTAACGATACAAGGTGGAAAATCTCATCTCATATTTATAGCACAAGCAGACTCCGGAAACGCTAGGGGAACGGGATAAGGAATTTTTACTTGCGGGCGAAATTGAAGAGAATCAGCGTAGTGGATGAGAAAATGAGATACACTAATATGGGCGTGGGACCAAAGAATCGTTTGAGCTCCAATTCAATAGTGTCTCCGCCTGCCATTTGGTGAACGGTCCAGCGTTCGCCAAACACAGAACTCTAGGAAAGAATATTATCACTTTCCATTCGGAAAATTCCACATGGCTAACGTATATGACATGCTAGGTTGTGATGTTAGCTACGGTAGGGTGTAGAGGTAAGATGTTCCATTCTCAGTCCCAAACAAATTCCTGTATGGCATCTCCCACCTGGTAGAAGCAACGTGTCTCGCTCGAAGACAAAAGGCAAGGAAAAAACGGAGGTAAAAGACAAATGTCCGTCACGGATTACTGGTTAGATTATGTTTTATGGCTGAGCACAAGCCTACCTGTTTGATAGGATATATACATTTATCCAAAACTAAAATCGAGTGATTTTATTAAGAAAGATTTTGGCAATAACCAGATAGGATATGTTTTGTGGATTTTTTTTAAATCATCAAGTGTGGTTCATGGTCATTACAAGATGGAACTTCAAACCATTAAGAGTAATTCATGGTCAAAACAAGATAGAGAGTTGGAAAATCATAAATTAACATATGATTAAATAAAAAACATTATAAAGAACAATTAATTTTCAACCTATAAAATATAACAATTATTTTAAAACAGATATTATTTAATAATAAAATATTTCAAATATTAAATTTGATCTTTCAAATAAAATAATTTTTATTTTATTTATTTTTATTTATTTAACATATAATAACATATTAAGCTAATAACTAAAATTTTTAAGTTAATAAAACAAAACACAAAAAAACAAAAAAATTATATTATCAGTAGGTCGAAAAATAAAATAAATAAATAAACAAATCAAATAAAAATAACAAAAAAAATTAAAAATTAAAATTAAAAACATATAAAATAAAAAAATAAATAACAAATTAACAACTAAAAATTTGAAGTTAACACATAAAAAAAATATTATTATTAAGTAAAAAAAAATAAAAATAAATAAACAATGAAATAACAATAACCAAAATAAATAAAATTAAAAAATAAAAAAACATATAAATTAGAAAAAGAAATATTAATTCATTATATATATAATATAATATATAATAATAATTATAAAAATAAAATAAAATAAAAATACAGTGAATAGGATTAGAAATTATTAAGAAGACAGGGTTTAGATCTGCTAATTTTCCAGCTGGTTTCTTCTGGATTTCTATTGCTTTCATGAACTTGATAAGCCATAACCAATAGTCTATCTGTTTAAAGGAAGCATCCCACATGTCTTCTCGAATCACGTTGTCCAGCTTCGTGGTTCACGAATTGTCTATCCATAAAAGGAAGCGGCACGCCACATGTCTTCTAGAATCAGTTAGTCAAGCTTTGTGACTCTCCGTTTTCTTTTTACTGAACCATCCTTCTATCATTTGACAGACATGGACGAACCTTATCCTTTCGGTGAATTCCACCATATATGTGTATATATTCCAGGTTGCAAGATGCGATTCCATTACTTTAAAGCTATTTATCTTATCTTGTACTTTCGAATTTCCATAACACGTTTCGCATCAACGTACATTTTTCGAATCGCTGGAAATTACAGTTGTCCAATGCCATGGGTTGAAAATTTACTTATAACCATGAAAAGCAGGATGAAACATATACGATCATAAATGCAACTTGGCGTCGTATGAAAAATATATATATGTAACTAAATATCTAATACACTTATTTTTAATACATTTATTACAACAATAAAAAAACTCATGTTACATCTACATAAAATTAGTTACATCTACTGAGAATTTATTGGTATCTATTTGGGTTGGTTATCTTTTATGTACTTATCATTTTTAATAAAGAAAGCATGTTAATTTGAGTATAATTGCAACACAATGAGCTTGTTATCTTTCATGTATAAATTATTCTCAATAAGGAAGTGTAACCACTATCCTCCCACATCTACTCATGTAACCGGCCATACTCCCAGTAAGGGAGTGTAACCACTTTTCTCCCATATCTAACCAAGTAACTCGCCAACTGGGGTAAACATGGGATGAGAGAGACCACTATGAAGGGATTCAACCTCCTTGGTGACCTTGAGGAAATTGAATCAACAGAACACATCAACCATACGTTCCATGTCGGCAACAACACCCCAAGAGACACCTTAGCCACTCAAGCATTCTTCCTCTAGGTCCCACTGATCTTTTAGACCTCTTGACCTCTAGATGCTCTCATGATATGGGCATGTCAGCATTTAGGGACCTCTGGACGCTCTCACAAGTCTGCAATCCAGCGTCTAAGGACTTTTCCCAGCAAACATGTGCCGACGTCCAGGGACTTTTCCCAGCCAACTTGTGCGAGCGTCCACAAAATTCAAAGCACTTTTCTAACACAGCATTCCAGCCACTACCCAAAGCTTGTTATAAATTTTAGACTGCATAAAGACGTGATGACAAGACTAATAAACCAAAAATGAACCTCAGGACTAGGTCTCTTCATCTCCAATTCGGACTGACATTCTGTCAACCACTTCACATCAATGCAATTTATAGGTCTAGAATTCAAGATAGAGCATGAGTGACTTACAACTCTTATGAAACATGACAAGAAGGATCACCACCTCGTCCCTTGAAATTTTCTGACATGAAATAGGTCTTGCATCCATCATTCTAACAATCACAAGTAAATACATGAAATAACTATGACATAAACTAGTCAATTAAGCATGCTTACAAACATCATAAAACCATGTAAATAACAAAGGTATAACAACCATTAAATCCACATATAAACAAGTGCAAAAATATGAAAATTTAGCTTTCATTAATCATAGGAAAATCCGACCTGGTTCGAGACTTTCACGTACCACCTGACCATAGGCATGGCTGAACCAAATCTTCCTTTCAGCCAATCACCCTCGTGCCATATTCCAAGCTTGAATGTGAAATCTCATGGATAAACAAATCCAAAAACAACTAAAGGAATCTAGAGGTTAAACCACCTCCACCCTCACCAAACCGTGATGACACCAAAACCGGTGCTCCGATCACAATCCCAAACATGGAATGCCATCCATATTCCATCACTATCCTTGAGCAATTTTTCGTCTCCTTGTCTCTCAAGATTTATCGCAATCTGATCCCGAATCACTAGGCCCTAAACTGAGACCAGTCTCTCAAGCTTTACCACAATCGAAACCTAGAGCACAAGGCCCTAAACCGAGACTTCTCTGTTAGGATTTACTGTGTATCTCACCAAAACTATTCAAGGGATTCTTAGGCCTTTGGGAATGAACCTTGAGACCACCTCCGCCCCAAATTCCAAAATCCATGTTGCAAACCAAAGCTCAAAACCGAGATAAACATCCCAACACACCATAACTTCCGGAAAAAGCAAGACTAGGCTGAAAACCACTGTCATAACCGAACAAAACCATGTCACTGACAACAAGAAAACCATACACAAACATGTGACATGATGCATGTCAAAACTAGCTAGGAAATCACATATGCAATATGTTACCTACAAGTATTCCTATTGAAGCTCCCTGATCCTGTTCTTCCTTCCTTGATCCTTGCTTTCATTCATTTTCCTTTGCTTTATTTTCCTTCCTTGACCAAAACCTAAAGTACTCCAAGAAAACTCTAAGTGACCAAGAGTGAGAGAGAGAATAATGAGAGAGCTACAGATCTTGAACTGACAAAATGGTTACCAACTGATCCTTCAGAAGCCTTTTTATTAACTATGCCTCTAATTTCTGCATCTTCCATTATTTTTTATCAATTTCCTCTTCACATGCATCTTGTGACCTTTCACCTTAATTTTCTCCTAATTTCTTTCATTTTCATAAATAAATGTGCCAAAAATGTATTTTTTCCTTTTAATGACTTTGTCTTTTCCTTTTCCAATTTCCTTTAGCCATAAACACACCCAGTAATGCCCACTAAGATATCTTTGCCCAACATTCATCTTAATACGTGTCACTTAAATGTGGTGTTATTTTGCCTTTATTAAATTTTATTACATGAACATTTCACCAAGGCTATTATAGGAAGCATGTCAATCTCAATAGGATTGGAATAGAGTGAGAAGGATAAGAGTGACCCCTCCTACCACTCGAACCACACCCATAAAAAATAAATAAATTAATAGAAAATAAATTTTGAAAATTTCTACTACCTTATTAAAATATAATATAATTTAATGCCACAATAGAGACATAAGTTGATCTCTACTAACATAATTTTGTAAAGTAATCATGATTTGACTTTTAAAGTTTATAAAGATACCCAATTTCTATTTTCAAATTTTATTTTATATTTTAAGAAAAAATATATTTTTAATTATAAATTTATTTAAATACTTTTTTCATAGCTTTAGTGATTTCAAATTACATTATTATAAATAATATAGTTAAAAATAATCTCCAAATGTTGTGTTATATTTTAAGAAAAATATATATTTTTAATTATAAATTTATTTAAATAATTTATTACATTATTATAAATAATATAGTTAAAAATAATCTCCAAATGTTGTGTTATATTTTAAGAAAAATATATATTTTTAATTATAAATTTATTTAAATAATTTATTCATATATTTAGTGGTTTCAAATAATACTAGTATAAATAATATAGTTAAAAATAATTATGTTGATATATATATTTACTAAAAGTATTTTAATGGTTAATAATTTTTAAGTGGATGGTACGGATTTAACTTTAAGAAAATATCAACTAATTTTTTTTAATAGTAGTTAGAATAGAGGGCGTGTCAAGTTCTTATTAGTTAGTGTTGCTTCACTAAGCTTACATGTTTTTTTTTAAATATATACTTATGTTTAACTCAAATGTTAACACTCTTTTAAATTAATAATAGTAATAATTACTCTAGGTATACAATTGAGTTAAATTTTGTGATTTTTAAAAATTTCAGTAATGCTATATATGTTATGAAAAAAATTTCATAGATGCATGCCATTTGATTTATATAATAAAAGGTTTGGATTTATCTTAAAAATCGTTATGCCATAAAGGTGATGTCCATAGGTGTCTTATACTATGTGTTTATTGTTATATGTTTCCTTAACATCAAATTCACATAAATTATAACTCGCTTTCTATATATATATATAATATTCTAATTTGAGTTGGAACTAGATTTGATTTGATATGAAAAAAAAGTTGGCAAAATACATTTTAAAAATATTTAAAAATATTGTTTTTTTTAAATAGAAAAGAAAACTCATAAATTTTCCAAACTAATCTCTAATATTTAAAATGTTATATACATTTTCAGTTTAAAGCAGCTTAAGAAATGCAAAATATCAAACCTAATAATGTCACATAATGAAAAAGAATATAAAATCAAATTTGTTAATAACCATAACAAAAACTCAAAAATCTAAATATGAAAAATAACATTGAAGCGATTTCGACATTTTCAGAAATTGATCTTTAAGTATTAAAAAAAATGTACAAAAAAGTTTCACTGAAAGTGGACAGGCACTTGGTAATTGCCATCTATCGTCCAAATTTTTTTTTAGCAAAACAAGAAACGAGTTTTGTAAACAAGTTATATTGTTTTGCAGATTTTTCAAAACATAAATGGTTTTTCCAATATTACCGTACCTTATTGAAAACTATGAAGTGAATCGTCTTACCGAACTTTCTTATATTTTGTAACTAATTTTATATTGTTGTTGGGAATTTTAAGAATAGAAATGTGTAATATCTGAATTTTTTTTGAATGGTAATTTCATCTATTATGAGGGACTACATAAAAAAATAACTTCATTCATCATTAAAAACCTAAAAATAATATTTAGATAAAAAAATGGCTTTATCCATATTAAAGATTTAAAAATAATATCTTTTAAGGTTAAATTGAAAAGTGAAAAAAATCATAGCAGAATAAATAAATTCAAATTTTCTATTCTTATTTTTATATTAAGGTTAAATTCCGAGTGCCTAGTAATAACTAAATAAAAATTTAAAATTTTTATTTCAAAATAAGCATATATACTAACACAACTACATTAATAAATATGGTTAATATACGTAGTAGGTGTCTAACTTAATATATGCTATGCTATATTATAAACCTAATATGTTAAATTAATATATTAACATATCAAATGTAAGATTAATATCCAAAACTTTAAGATTATAAAATGAGGGAATCATAAACCCAAGAAATTATTAATATTATAAACGCAAGGAATTAGGAAACCAATGGAATTAACATAAAAAAAACCTAAACGATTATTAATATTACAAACATAAGAAATCATTAAAGAAAACACATTAATATTAAAAACCCTTGGGATTATATTAAAAACCTAGGAAATTGTTAATATTACAAACTTGAGCATAAATATTCTGAGGTTTAATATTATTCCCTTTGGTTTATTAGTTTACAATATCAATCCCTTGGGTTTATTAATCTAAGGGTTCATATCCCTAGGGTTTAATATTATTTCTTTGGGTTTATAATCTCAATGAGATTAATATTATAAACCTAATGGATTGATATTTAAAACCTAATGATTATTTGTTTTTTGTAAGCTTGACATGACAACATATTCATCATGTGTGATATATCACCCCGATCGAGGTGGAGAATTGAACGATGACTTCACATCAAGGAGTGCCCTAACAAAACACCTGAATTGTTTATCCAAGACTGTCTACATAAACGTAAGAGATTATCAAAATTATGAGCTGTAGAAATTTATATTATAGACCCTATCATTAATATTAAAGCCTAAGAATATGAACCCTTAGATTAATAAACCCAAGGAACTAATAAACCTAAAGACTTAACCCAAGGGATTAATATTATAAGAATAAGGTATATAAAGCCTAAGATAAATATTATAAACCCTAAAACCAGCATGGTTGACCATCGTGAAACAATCTTGCCACAATCCTTGAGACAATATTAGACTATGGTTGACCATAGTTGATTTCCATATTGAGAAAATATTTGTCATGGACTCAAGGGATTAATATCATAAACCCATAAGATATTAGCCCTAAAATAATTATTATAAAAGCCAAAAAAATATAAACCCAAAAAAATAGCATTGAACCCAAACATTAATATCTAACCATAAAAATATAAACCCTAATATTAATAAGCATAAGAAATTATTATTATAAACCTAAAATATTAAATTAAAAAATGAAAGAAATCATAGCAATAGAAATAAATTTAAAAATTTTACTTTTATTGTTATTAAAAATATTTTCTAATAATATCATATAAAAGTTAAATTTCCACTGTGTATTAATAATTAAATTAAAAATTTATTTTAAAATAAACATATAACTTTAATTATATATCTTTTTAAAAATTGTATAAACATGTTCATGTCATACTGACAACCGATCAAATTATATATTATCACACAATTCTTGTTTGATAACAATCCCTCTGATCATGGTGCTAGGATATTTAAAAGGTAGATTGTATCACCGTCAACGTCATATAAAGCTTTATGACAAAATCATAATAATTGAAAAGTACCTGTGAATTGTTTCCCTCCCATTTTGATATGTTTCAAATTATGACTTTGTTTATGTCATGCTCCTACACCGGAGATATTCTTCCAACCGCACTATAGGAGGTGTGGCACCACCGACCACTTTTTTTCACCAATACTTGCGATCGTGGACTATGCCTACTTTCGATACTTAGTTTATTTTCTTCTTTTACCAAGTATATGTTTTCATTATAACACAGTGAAAATTATTAACATTCACCATAAACAGCATTAACCATAAATGCACAACAATATAAAGGGAGGGGAAACTCCCTACAATGAGTCTGCCCACAATATCAATATATATATATATATATAAGTTACAATCTTGAGGAACTCCAAATTTACACTTAGTTAAATTTTACATTCACCGGCACAGCTCGTCGGCATGCCCACATGGTCGTCGTATGACTTGCCCAACTCATCGTTTACCCATGAAGGCCTTTGTTCAACTCGCCGTGTTGTTTGCCCAACTTAGCGCCGCTACCCATGTCATCGTGCCGCCCAACTCGGGCACCTCCGCACGCCAGCTACACCTCTATTCACAAACCCAACACTTCTGTTTTGCCTCGCCAAGTGCTCCCACCTGCGGGTCACCCTGCACGAGTTCGCCCAGCCAGCTTATTCACTGTTTCGTTCAGCGGGCACACACGCCATGTCGCCCTGCACGAAGTGCTTCGTTCATGCCCTCAGTTCACCCATCATGCGAGCTCATCCGCACCTTGACTTGGTCCTCACTGCAGAATCGCCAAATGTATGAGCTCATATTTCCTTTCTTCAACCAACTCATCATTTGGTTATATATATGTGTGTTCGCCCGTCGTGTGGGCGTTTGGCCAACCCACCATCTATAATGTGTTGATTCATTAACATGTCATCCCGCCTATGCTGCCGTTGCGTTTCATTCCCCTTTGTTATTTTGGCTCAAGTCGGCTTGTGGGTTTGAGCATTCGCTCGCCCACTATAATTCCGCGGCCTTAGCTCGTCGTCCATAGTTTCCCATCCTCTTGCCAACTGCAACTCACCCTAGCACACATGTCTTGCCCTTCGCTAACACGCCGGTTCACCCGTTTCCACCGTTCATTCACACCTGATGGGCATGCCCGTGCCTCCCGACCATTATAACAATCGCAGGGCTTTACATCCTCCCCCACCTAAGGTCATTGCCATCCTTGGCAATCTAGCTATCCTCTGTAGCTTCCATTTGTCACCAATGCCACATAATCCATCAGTATGTGATCTACAAATAGTCATCTACTTGATCCATGACTTTAATCCATCCATATTTTGTAAACATCATTGCAACATATATAATGCGACAGTCTCCATCATGTGTCATTCCATCATGTGAACTCCTTTGCATAATACTCCAGCCAACACAACATCTTAGTCGAAATCAAAACATCTATCTGACACAAACCCAATGCACTGCATGCCCTCATGTCATCGAATTGATTGGGTAGCTAAAACAACCATAATGCTCAACCCATGAGAATGTACCTTCTCCATGCCACCATCGGTTGTTTCTTTAGCATCCTGTCACAATATCAAACTCAATCAAGAATCTGCTGAAAACCCATGCTCAGGTCCATGGAATCTCCAATCCCATCTGCAACATGTCATGATGCTACTGCCAATGTGCTGCCTCGCAGTCGCATGCATTCCTGCATCATCTACCTGTCATCATAAAAAAGCCTCCTCCAAGCCTACTCAAATGTTTAGGGACTCACTGCCATGAGCAGCTAACAATGAGCCCCATCTTCTATGTCATCTAAGAAGATGTGGAGGGAGTAGAGCCTGAAGGCTCTCCCTCACTAATTAGCTCAATCCGTCTGTCTGGATCTTTCACTTCCATCCTCTACAGATATGCAACTCGATCCTCCACCTAGACATTCAGCCTCATACATTCTTCATCATCATCATCCTCATCCTCTACTGCCTCCAACCTCCTAAATAAATCCAAGATGCTATCTGATAATGTCTTGATAACCTCTGACTGTTCCATAAGCTTTGTCTCTACAATAGACATCTGCTTACAGATCTCATCCATACACTTCTCAGCCTCCATCTGCATCACTACCAACTTACACTTGGGTCTTGTTACTTCTTCAGTTGGAACACCAATGGATACATATTCCCTTCTGTTGTAAATGTACAACTTCTTCAAATGTGAAACAATCATTGGATCACAATGTTTCAAGAATTCCATTCCCAACACAACTTCATAGTCATCAATATACACTATAGTGAAGTCGACTTTCCCGGTCCACCCACCAAGTGTTGTGTCCACCTTTTTAGCCACACCAATCATGGAATCAGGAGGAGAATTCACTCTCTTTATCTGTGCCTGCACCAATACAATTTTCAGCCCAATCCTTCTCACAATATCCTCACTCATGAAGTTGTGAGTAGCACCACTATCCACCATAGTGAGCACATTAGCGCTCCCAATCTTCATCTGAACATATTCCAAACTATTCCTTTCCAGATCTCTTTGTGAGATCGATTCCGTAGTAGCTGTAGCTCCAAGAATCTGCATCACCCCCACGGAAGTCTCTTTTTTCTTCATATTGGACTGTGCCATCGCAGCCACTTTCAGTCTTGAAGGAAAATTCTTCACTCTATGTGGTTCCTCACATATCCAACACTTCAATGGTTTGTTCGTCCTTGTCTTATCATACGATTTCGAAGCATCATCTTTCGTAGTTTTCTATTTCGGCTTATCAAACTTATTCTTTTTCTCATTAGAAGCTTTGTCATAATGCTCCAGCAAATGATCTACAGCAGCAAAAGCTTCCTCAAGTGTGTTTATCTTTTGTCTCTTCACTTCATTTCGTGCCCAAGGTTTTAGCCCTATAACAAAGTTGAACACCTTGTCCCTTTCCGCCATGTCCAGAAGTTCCAGAACTGCACTTGCAAACTCTCGCTGATATGCCTGCAAACTTCCCATTTGCTTCATGTATTTTATCTTCATCCTTGCTTCCCATGTTTCACTGTGTGGATTGAAGTGGGTCTGCAAAGACTTCTTCATGTCATCCTGAGTTAATGAGGCTATAGTTTCATAAAGGATTTAAGCAGGTACAAAATCCAAGAGATGACATATACTACTTAGTGCATTAATAAAATTGTAATTCTACAAAAGATTTGAGTAAAGGATACATATACCACCTTGTACATTAATAATGTTATGGCTCCAAAAGAGTCTTAGAAATTGTAAATACTCCTACAGGAGGAGTTGGTTAAAATTAGAGAGAGCTAACTACGTGTTGGGGGTTGAGTGTTGGAGTTTTCATTCAAGTCGAATTAAGTGATAAACGACTTTTAATGTGTAGTTGCATGCCAAGATATTTTAGGCAAATCTCTAGTTGTACCCTTCACCGGGTTCATTGTAAGGATCAATTTTTGTGTGATCAACAGAAAAATTGCAGCTCGTGCATTTTGTATTATCCTCCTTTCCAAAGTGGAAAAATTGATATGGGAGCTAAAAAAAAATAAGACAGCGAAGTAGTAAGTAGCCTTTGCTACTACAACTATTATTGTGGGAGCCAAAGGACGCAAGGACCCATTAGCGATCATTCAGTCTAACAAAGCCGATAATTAGAAGGGCCGTGTAGTGGCTCAGAAATTCAAACAGTCGTTATTCTTGCGGCCATCAAGAACCATCGCTACATCCAAAGAGAGCGTGAAAAGGAGAAATCCACCATAAGCCGCAGCTAACGCTGTTGTAGGTAGCCCGCAAAATTTCAAAAGTTTTCTTTAGAGGGTATGACGTCTCTAAAGGTTTAAAAATTTAAGGATCAGGAGAACACTTGTTAAAGTCAACTAAGGGATCAAATTTAAAGGTTAATTTTTTTTGGGTGTGAAATTCACACCATTTTTTGTTTCATTAAATTTATTTTTAATAGGTGACCATTAAAAAGGGGTTTTGTAAAGATTGGTTGATTTGAAAGAGATGATTTAAAAGTTGCCTTGAAATGCAAAGGCCCAGACATTAAAAGGTTTGGATCATTAGAAAGGATTAATTGCAACAAGAGTGTTTTTTGTGGAAGGAAGATAATTCTTTTAAAGAACCATCGCTACATCCAAAGAGAGCGTGCAAAGGAGAAATCCACCATAAGCCGTAGCTAACGCTGTTGCAGGTAGCCCGCAAAATTTCAAAAGTTTTCTTTAAAGGGTATGACATCTCTGAAGGTTTAAAAATTTAAGGATCACGAGAACACTTGTTAAAGTCAACAGAGGGATCAAATTTAAAGATTTTTTTTTTTTTTGTGTGAAGTCATGCTGTTTTTTGTTTCATTACATTTATTTTTAATATGTGACCATTAAAAAGGGGTTTTATGAAGATTGGTTGATTTGAAAGAGATGATTTAAAAGTTGCCTTGAAATGCAAAGGCCGAGACATTAAAAGGTTTGGATCATTAGAAAGGATTAATTGCAACAAGAGGGTTTTGTGTGGAAGGAAGATAATTTTTTTAAAGTTCTTTTTTTATATATGAAGAAAAAACAAAGATACATGGTATAAAGAATTTTTTTTAAGGATTTTGGTAAGAGAATTTAGGGTTTTGTAAAGTCTATTGGTATATAAAATTATTTGGTGTATTGTCATGCATGACAATTTTTTTTTATGAAGATTGTGCCTTACGACAGCGCATATTGAAAATCATATTTTTTTTCGGGGGCGATATGGAAGATAACCTCATGCAATCAGGTAATAAACTATAAATCAGAGGAATGACTGCAGTCATGGGTTACAAAGCGCGACTGAAGTATATGAAGAAAATAAATGGAAAAGAAGAGGCAAATATCATTGCCATGTTTAGAAAGGTTCAGGTCGTAGCTGAAGAATTGAGAAGTTTAGCAAAAGATGAAGAAGAATTTGGTGCAAGGGAGAGTGACATGCAACAATAGGTTATGTCACAAGAAAAGAAGTCAGCTACAGTTTCGAGAGAAGATGAGCAAGGCTCTGATAGAATAACAGAGCTTGGAGAATCCCACTCAAAAGCAGATGATGGTTGTCAAAACCATAAAATTGAAAACCTTTATGCAAGCATGCATATGGATGAAGAAGATGCAACAAAGATTGCAGCTGAGAAAGAAGTTGAAGCTTCGGTGTGTGAAACAGAGCAAGAGAAAATTAATGCTCAAGGAATCCACTATAATGTGGATGATGCAGATGATGGTGCGATGAGACACATGTTGATGATGAGTGCAAAGTTATCTGTGAATTGGTGAATCTAACTGCAGCTGATAGATTTGGTGAAGTTGAAATTGTCAATGAAATTGACAATGAGCACATGCATGCTCGGATATCCCTCCATAATGTGGATGAAAATTATGTTGATTATATGTGCGGTTTTTTTTTTAAGCAGAGATTGATTTTTGCGATATGGTAAGAGCAATGTTTGATGAAACATTGAAGGTTGAAACTACCACTCTAGCAGCAAGATATGAAGGAGTTGGAACTACTCATGAAGCAATATGTCATCTAGCAACAATTGATGATCAAGAACAAGATAAATTGATCGAAGAGTTTTTGATGAGAATATCCACTAACAACATAACAATGGAAGACAACCTCCATGTTGTTGAAAAGCAGGCAGATGTAGATAAGGAAGCTCTCACAGAAGAGAGTCATAATAAATATGTTTTTAACATTACTTTTGAATATGCAGGTGTTTATAAAAGCATGCTCAAAAATGTTGAAAACAAGGTTGTTAATAAGTTTGATGCAAATTTGAAGTTCATTGAATAATGGATTCAAAAACCAATAACACAAATTGGTGTGAGTGTTAAGGCAGCAACTGGAATAAAAGAATTGACTGAAATGGTGAATAATGATCTTGGGTGTGCAGATTACTAGAAAAAAGCAATAGTAGATGATGATGAAACTGAAAAGAATGAGACGAATTTTTCTGAAGACAAAGATGAATGCATTGAAATTATATTTCAATAATGGAGTGAAGAAGAGATAAGATTCTTCTATCCAGAAATATGGCAGAGAGAAACTTAGGAATATGAAGTGAAAGAAGCAAAGCAACAATTTGAAGATGTAATGTTTTGGCAGCAATCCATGGTTGAAAAAATATTTGAAGAGGAAGATATAGTAAACACAATCAAAATGTGTTTTAACACAAATTCAAGAAAAATCAAAGAAAAATTGCAACAACAAAAAGTAAAGGAACATGGAGCCCACAACAAGAAAGCACAACAGAGAATGAAGCAATTTCGAGGATTTAAAATTTGGAAGAAGAGAAAAAGAAAATGCAAAATTGTGAAAGCCTTAAGTGATTGTAAGCCTAGCTAAGACATAGACCAGCATGCATGTTTGAGTGACAGTTGAGTCAATTTCTATTGTAATCCTAGCAGACATAGTTGAGTCATACAATCGTAATTAAGGGGGAGTGTTAGAAATTGTAATTACTCCTGCATGAGGAGTTGGCTAAAATTAGAGAGTCAGTTAACTAAGTGTTGAGGTTTGAGTGTTGGAGTGTTGAGTCAAGTCGAGTTACGTGATAGATGACTTTTAGTATGTTGTTGCATGTCAAGATATTTTAGGCAAGTCTCTAGTTGGAAAAGGTTAAATACCCTTCACTGGGTTCATTGTAAGGATCATGTTTGGTGTGATCAATAGAAGAGTCACAGCTCGTGTGTTTTGTGTGTAATTTGTGTTTTGTCTCCTTTGCCTTTCCAACAAAGAGATGTGAACTTCGAACCTCCTCACACATAAAACTTGGTTACTTTATTTCTTGCTAATAATAACAGATTCCTTCGATAACCTGCTATATTACCAAAAATCTTATTTCCTTCTCAAACTTGTAATACAAAAAAAATACTAGGTATCTCGGCCTTTAACCTCTTCTCTAAGATGTGGAATTCTTATTATTGTATTGAAGGCAACTCCAATGTAAATTTAAAATTATATTAAAGCATCTTCTAATATTTACAAACCTCCACAATATGTAGCCACAGTCTAATAAAATAAAACCCCTCGAATTATGTTCTCGCTATCACAATCTTGTTGAGATCAACCCCCATTTTATTTTAACTCGTTTCTCTTCGAAATCTTGTTGAGTTGAGCCCCCTTCTTATTTTCACTCAATTCTCCTCACCTTTCTTGGTCAGATGACTTATGCTGTGTGACCCTCTAGCTATCTTTTTTGTTTAACTATGAGCCTCACCCCGTTGTTCTCCTCTTAAAAGTGTAGCTCTTTTCATGCAAACCTTTCTTTGATTAAAATCCCAAATCCAACTTAGCCTTTCATTAAAGCCTCAAATCCAACTTTGTATGATTCTAGAGGGCACACTTAAAAAAGTCGATAGGTTGGATCTTAATTTATTTTAATTTGACAATTTATCTAAGCTCGTTCAATTGTCCCCAACTACATCGACTTCCTTACTTCCTCAACACTGACTAGTCTTAACCTCGAGAAATTTGTCAGAGGTGGGGGTGTAATAATTTCTTTGGCGTATGTCGATTGAGCATTAGCCCGACTATGAAAAATATTGCTATTCCTAGTCAAAGGTCACTTAACTATCACCTACATACGTTTACAAAATGATTGTGGAACCCAACTCGGATTTGATGTCAATCACAACAAAGTTGCAAATCCCTAACCCATATGCTTTCTCCAACCTCTACCGTTATCACCATAACTCTACAGACAACCTCGACATGCTTTATAACTCACGCCCTTTTATTAATACTGCAATTTCGATTCCCTGAACTTCGAGGGGCCTAGTTTCGAATGGAGGGTCTCTTTATAGTTGAAATCAAACTTACATAGTACATGCATAGCACATTAAAGTCTTTGTAATTTGGGTCCAATTTCTATAAGAAGTCAGCCCAAATACATAAACACTGGTCACTGGAGCTTGGGTCGGCCTGAATTCTTTGGTTAAATGGAGATTATACACCAATATTTAACGAGACTCAATGAGGCTTAATTCCTCCATTATCTTGCCTCAATCATATTCTCTAAACAAGGTTACGCTTCTCTCATCTAAATATATGAACTATCAGTATTCATAATTAGACAAAGGAAATATACACAGAATAGAAAATACCATATTCATTCCTTAATGAAAAACATGTACAAGACTTTTGAGGCACTTGTCTAAATCCTTTCTCGAAAGAATTCCTACACAAAACATTATATACGCTAACAATACTCACAAAAAAATCTATACATATAGAGAGAAATTTGAGATTTCTGGAGCATACCAAAACTACCATATTCTCGATTCTATAGTTGTTACTTTAGCAAAGGCCCACTTGGACAACCACTAAAACCTCCTAACAACTCAACCTACTAACACGCATTATTACAATGAGTAACATAGCTATCCTAACAACCCATATTCCTACTTCAATTTAAAAAAAAAAAAATATTCTTCTAGAAACTACATGGCTCCATTCGGGCCTTAAACAAAATAATTTACATAGGGTGATGCTCCTGCAAGAAACTCCTTCAGTGGAAAAATTTGACCTCCTGGTCAATTCCCTAAATCCTCCATGGTCCCAAACAAAGTGTTTTTGTTTCTCACACATCTGGTCATGTTGTTACTTCAGTCCCCACTTCAGTTTGCGAGGATCCCATAGTTGATTCTACAATATGTCATTTATTTTGTTGAGACAACCTTGCACTGTGAGCATGATATTGGCCATTTCCTTCCTTCCTTGATCTGAGATTCTATTTTGTAGTTGCGTCGCCTTTCCCATGTAAATTATACAAACCCAAGTGCTAAAACTTGTCATTCTTTCTCCACCATTATACCATTTCCCATGTACTCCCTTTATCAATGTTATTAGTTCCTCAACCTTCATGTCCAATTGTTCATACTATTTGTTTCTTGTTGGTTCAAATAGTTCATATTAGTCATACTCATAAACATATCTCAAGATTGTAGGATTACGTTCTCCATCATATTACATTCTTCACCAAAGGATAAGCTTCCAATATATTGAATGGACCTATAACAACAAAATTCATCCTTCTTGTTGCCATCAACAAAATACAGCATGGAAAATTGTTGTCTCCTTTCAAAAATAAAATTTTGCCCCATATTTCTTGTTTGCAAATGAAATAGATTGTCATGAGGCAGAGTTGCCTCTTCATCCTTCTTGCTTTATTCCTTTTTACAACATTGGTTGTCTCTCCTGTGCATATTCAATTATGCTTTCAACACTCTACTTTCCACAACAATCTTTAAGAACCTCAGCTCCCTTTAGTACATTCTTCCCACAATCTTCTTCTTCTGAGTTATTGGATAAGTGAATTCCCGAATCTTGGAGTGGAGGGGCTGACTTCTTTCTATTTAGAATGACTTGCTCAATTTTGATTTCTAATAACAATTTTTTTTTCATACTTCAAATTCACATGTTCTGCAGTCCATTGCTTCCTCAACAATTTTCCGTACAAGAATTGCAAGAGTCTTCTCCCACTTTTCTTCATTTATCTTCACAATACATGGTTTCCATGCCAAATTCTTTGTTGGACTTATGAAGGTTTCCTATTGCTATTTCAAGAATTTTAAAATCTGGTCACACTTGCACATATAATAAACATGTTATGGAAAACATTTTTTCTCTCTTGACTCTATATTGCAAATGTATGGGTCTTTGTTTTGTCAAACAAATAAGTTTATACTTGAACCCTTTCACTATTTCATGCAACTTCCTATATGAAACTCTTGTCATTGTTCCACAAAATCATGGCTTTCTATGCATTAGCATTCTCATCTATGTCTAGGCATGCTTCATGTTGAGATAATTCTATGTACCCTACTTCATAATTGTCTTCATAATTCAACCTCTTTTTCTCCTCGATTGCATGAGACAGTGTTGTCTCCTCTTTGTCAATGAAAAACTCTTGGTTGTATTATTGTTCAATTGTTATTTTGGATTTATTTGGATCAACCAAAACACATTGCGATGAGTGCTTCTCACCATCTCTTCCTCCATCATCCTCATAGTGAATCAATCCGCAGTCCTGCAAAACATGCAATTTATCCTCTTTTCCCAATTTCCATTGGTCTTCAACCCATAACAAAATCCTTTCAAAATAATCCGAAGAACATTCAATAAAATAAAATATAACCAGTCAGTTATACCTCTAAGGTTACTCTTCCTCTCATACGTATGGATATTTTCAGCCTAAGCTTCTTCATGTCCTTCATCCACATGATCTTCATGAGATAACTCTACATATCCTTCCTTTGTAGCAATTCCTTAAGTTTTTCCACTTTTTGAGTAAGCATCCTCTTGGTATTCCTTATCTTCATAATTCAACTCTTCTAGAGTTTCAACTTCCTCCATAATATCTAGTACCTCTTCAATTCTAGGTTACTTTGTACCTATAATTTCAAAGTCACTCAAGCAATTAGATAAAAACAAATTAATTTCATCCTCCTCCTCACCTAATGTTGCGGGCGTTATTTCCTTGTTCTGGCCTAAGAACATCATCATTTCATCCTCTACATCATCCTCCCCTAGGATTTGTCCTTGCTCTGGTTCACAAAAGTGAACTTCCACTCGTCCTTTTTCGACAAATCTGAGTTGTTCTTCCACTAAGGAAGCATTTACATTGTGCTTCAACCACATTTGCAATATTCTTGTTCTCCCTTTGGACAATATTCCCATGCCTTCGATCTGTTAGAGCCTTCAATGGGTGCTCATCTTCTTTGCTTACAATACCTACATCCCCACATGTTTTGTTAGTTTCAAAAACATAAGGTACTTTAGCCTCTTCCTCTCTGAACAACACCTCCTAATATTTTGGATTCTTTTCATCGCCCATGGGGCCTTCCATTGGTCTCCTCTCTTTGTTGACATGAAGTGGTTTGTAGGAATGAACTACTCCTTCCATAGGCTTAGAATCTATAAGGTCTTCTTCTTCCATCTAGGCTTTCATCAATGGCTTCATCCCCTACCTCCCTAGCTCTCTAGATTTTGGGGATGTCTTCTTAAAACTCTTATTTCTGAGACATAATTTGAACCTCATCATTTGTTCTCATCTTTGGTTTTCTTCCCTCTACTGTAGCAGCTGCAATAGCAAATAATGTTGTTCCCTAAACTAAACCATCTCCTTTTCAAACTCTTCTTGGCTTACCTTCCTCATGCCATTTTTCTTGGATCCTTCTCCCCTCTCTTTTATATTTTACTCCACCCTTCATCATGACCAACAATGGTCACCTTCATCCTTCTCTACTTATGTTCGTCCATGTTCACTATGATATGCAACCTAGCCCTGAACAAGCCTCACCTCACTTGTCACCCAAACACCTCCTTGCTCCTCTCACATTGTTTCTCCTCTACTCACCTTCTAAGAAATTTTCTTGTTCTCTTCTCCTTGAGGACTTCCTCTGTCTCCCCTTCTTTCCAACCTTAGCTGGAATGTTTCCCTATGTCTGCAAATTCTCTGTTGAAAGGGTTTCTTCTTCCATAGTCTTTGAGAACACAATTGGTTCTCTCTTCGACCTAAATCATCTCCTCTTTTTGAGCAAAGCTTCTTATGCTCACCTTGCTTTACATAACATTTATTTTATATATGCTACTACCTGCGCTCACAAATTTCTTATCCAAACATAAAACCAATTATATCGATCTCCTTCTCCTTCTTTGAGATTTCAATATGCCAGTTCTCTCAGTACCTCCTCTCGATTGTATTCCTCTGCCTATATCGAAATCTGCAATTGTTGGAATTCCTCCTGGCTTCCTACAGTCCTTTTATTAGAGTTTATCTTTCCTCTGATATCTCTACCCCTCTTCAAAGTATCTTCTGCCTTGGTGTCCTCTATATTTTCCTTTGTGCTTTACTTTCTCAAACTCGTCTTACAAAATTATCAAATCGTCAATCACCATTAAAATAAATGGAGAAATAATTACCTCTTTGGTCCAGTGTCTTCTCTTCAATAGCTCTAAAATCCACCAACTTGTTCTTCTACCAAGAAAACCTTCACCAAAATTATCTTGTTAATGTAGTCTTTCTCAATCTATAGTTGGCTTTGTTTTGTTACTCTGATTCGCAGAGCTCTAATACCATAATGATAGTAAGCCCCTCTGATAGATTGCTATATTACCCAGGATGCTTCTTTCCTTCTCAATATCGTAAAACCAAAAAAGAAGAAAGTATCCCTTCCTTTAACTTCTTCTCTAAGTTGTAGAATTATTTTATTGTATCAATGACAACTCCATTGTAAATTTAAAATTCTATTAAAGAGTATTTTAACATTTTCCAACCTCCACACTATGTAGACACATTATAATAAAATAAAACCCCTTGAATTATGTTCTTGCTACCACATTCTTATTCTGACGAACCACCTTTTTATTTTAACCCGATTCTCTTCACCTTTCTACGTTAGATGACAGATGGTGTGTGACCTTTTTCTCTTTTATTTTTTATTTCTACTAGGAGCCTAGACCCCTTGCTCTCCCATTAAAAGCGTAATTCTCTTCGAATTTTTTTTTCTTTGATTAAACATTGAAATCAAACTTGGTATGATGCCCTAGGGCCCACTTAAAGAGGTTCGGAGGTCGAACCTTAATTCTTTTTGTTTGGATGATTTATCCAAGCTCCTCCACTGGTCACTCACTATGCTCACTTCCTCACTTCCTCAACACTTACTAGTCCTAAACTCGACCAATTCGTTGGAGGTTTGGGTTTTATATTTCTTTGGGAGCATGCTGATTGGGTGTTAGATCAACTGTCAAAACTATTGATATTTCTCGTCAGAGATCACTTGACTATCACTTATATACATTTTTGAAATGACCATGGATCCAACCTTGACATTGGCAGTAATCACAAAAAATTGCAGACCTCTAACTCGGATGCTTTCTCCAACCTCAACCGTTATCACCATATATCTACAAACAACGTCGACATGCTTTATAACTCGTGCCCTTTTATTAATATTGTTATTTTTATGCCCTCAACTTCAATGAGACTTGTTTTGAATGGAGGGTCTCTTTACATTTGAAATCAAACTTACAGAGTACATGCACAACACATTACGGTCTTGATAGTTTGACTCAAATTTCCTTCACAAATCGATCCAAATGCTGAAATGTTGGTCAATGGAGCTTATGTTGGCTTGAATTCTTTGGTTAAATCGAAATTATACACTGAGATTTAACAAGACTCCCTGAGGCTTAATTCCTCACTTGATTGTCATGCCTAAATCATATTCGCCAAACAACATTACAGTTCTCTCATCTAAATTCTGAGCTAATAGAATTCATAATTATATAGAGGAAATATAGACAAAACATAAAAGACCACATTCATTCCTTAATGGAAGAATGTGTACAACACTTATGAGGCACCTGCCATAATCCTTTCTCGAAAAAATACTCGGGGCACTGCACACCTTTCCTACACAAAACAGTGGGTACACTAAAATACTCAGGAAAATATCTCTACAGATAGAGAGAAATTTGACATAAGTCCAACACACCAAAACTACTAGATTCCTAGTTCTATAGTTGTTACTTTGCGAAAGGCCTACTTGGCTAGCAAATGAAACCACCTAAAAATGCAGCCTACTAATTGGCATTATTACAACGTGCCACATGGCTATCCTAACAACCCACATTTCAACCGTAATCTAAAAAAACAAAAAATATTCTTCTAGAAACTAAATTGCTCCATTTGGGCTTTAAACAAAATCTTTTACATAGGGTAATGTTCTTGCATCAATTAGCCATCGAAACACTATATTGTAAAAAAATTTATGAGAAAAGACAATGTCATTATTACAATATTGTATTGTTAGGGTAGAAAGAACACAATTATTTAATTTAATATGACGTTTTTAGGTACATGTTGACAACTACCTCTAGGTGCCCCAAAGTTTCAGGGAAGAATTTATAGGAATTGAATTTTGTAAACAAAAAAATTCTCCATTTTAAACCATTGCATCCTATTCTTTTAAATGTATTTATTTTTATTTTATAATTAAATTATTTTAATTATCTTAATTTTGATTTAATTATAATTTTTTTTAATTAATTTTCTCACAATATTATATAAGAAATGTGTTTTTTTCCAAATATAATACTCATTGAATGATATCAATTTATTGTACTATATAAGAAATGTGTTTTTTCTCAAATATAATACTCATGGAATGATATTAATTTATTGTACTATGTTTATATGTTTATATTTTACAACGGTAGATATAGTGGATAGATATTGTGGATAGATATAGTGGTTAATGTCTCTTGAAATTGTAATGGAAATATGTAAAAATTAATTACATACCTTTTTTATAAGTATTAAGAAAACTTCGAACATTAAACTAAACATAAAATATAACTTGTGTAATCATTGTGCATATATATTTTAGTCATATAAATGTTATATTTTTTTTTTGAAAAATGTAAAATTTATCATAATTTATATGCCAACTAATATTGAGAAAAATTATTATAAAGGCATCCTTGTCATATGAAACAAGGTTGATAGTATATGAAAATTTCACTAGTGAAAAATGGTGCTGAGTTGGAAGTTGAACTTTTATTAAATGAAAACAACTTTAATATTGAAAATATCACTTAGGATCGTGATGAGAACCGCCTCGTCATGTGATTTCTAATCATTTTTAACCTCAAAAATTTACATAAAACCATATATATATAGTATAATATTAGTTAAATAAAATAAAATATTGTATTTATTACATCATACTAATTAACAATTATTTCTGTGATCTCAGCTTTATATTGTTTACTAATTTTTATTGAACACAAAAATCAAATATAACAGTGAAATTAGTAATAAATAAATACTTTTACTGAAATGATTTTTATCCACATAATTATATAAAAATACAAAATTATGAAGAAAATATTTAATATGTATTATTTATCACATTTAAAAAAATCTCTAAAAAATATTTATTTTTTATGATATATTATATTATATATTTACATAATAATAATAAAATTATATTTATGATTTATTATATTATATATTTACACCTAATGTAATAACCCCAGATCTATGTAAATTTGAAAGTTACTATGGTAAAAGACCAAACAGTTGTTGTTATGTTTAAACAAAGCTATGACAAACTAATTCTGATTGAATAATTTAATTTAAGTATTTTTGTTTGGAAATTGCTGGCAGCTTCTAAGAGGTGAATCTTAAAACAAATGATCAGTTGTGATAACTGATGGAACTACCCTCTAAAAGAGGGAAAAGCCCTGACTGAGGGGTTCTGTGCTGTGGGGACAGACAGAGAAGAAAAACAGATCTTGCTCCAAGAAAGAAAGGAGAAGTGAGAGGTTAAGTCTGGTGAGGATCAGATAACCTGGCACAGGAGTGCACTGTACCTGTTGAGGGCTGGAGGCCTGCAGGATTGCTCGGGGGGAGAACACCGTCTGAAGGATGGATCTCGTGGCTGGGAGGAGAGCAGAATATAAGTTCAGGTGACTTTTTGTTTGAACAGAATCATTCCTGACAGAGATAATCAGGTACGATTCCACAAACTAGTAGTACCTGATATGAAAAGCAATGTGTGTAGAAATTACAGTAAAGAAATTAGGAAGATTGCTTGATTCCTAAGCACTGTTAGCAAAGATAGTTTAAGAGTATCTGGAAAATCTAAAAGAAAGTTGTCTGTAACGAATCTAGTCCGAGTTAGCACTAGACGGAAATAATATTGTAGAGACATAGCATTAAAGTTATTTACAGGTTGGGAAAGCCCTGTGTCAAGACTGGCTACTGGTAGCAGTCTCAATCTAAGATACGGACAATGGGTGGTCATTCAAAAGAGACTGTTAGACATCGAACAGTTAAACAATAGTGACCATACCCGGTAAACATAAGGAATTCTGGTAACTGAGAAGGATAACCGGTAAGAACCCTAGTTTCACCTAGACTGTACACCAAGAAACCCTGAGTCGAGGGCCTTGGGCGGAAATAATAACCCTACATTGTAACGGATTGGTACCGAGTCTCAGCACTCGTGGCACAAACCGATAATCAAATCTGTGTTGTAGCACCGTTCGGGGTTTGGGACAAATAGTTCCATTCTGTGGAATACCGGGGAAAACAATAACAGAGAAACGAGTTATCAAGATTCAGTGTGTAGTAGTAGTAAAATATACATGTGGAAATAACTGTACAAACGTTAATGCATGCAAACAAAATGGACACCTTTCATATCTAAACCGAGCCGGAAATATGCCGTCGGTAATGAGTGATATTCACATAAGAACTCAAAGAACATCTGTACATTGCGAATAAATGAGAATGTAATTACACTGAACAGTAAATCTTGCATGCGACAACATACACAGACATTTATAGTATATGAAATACTGTGTAAGAGGATATAAGTCTATCTAATTTACATCAACCATTATCCAAGGATATACCCAATCGACTGTGGATCAACAGTTCCCATGAACAGAACAGAGTAATAAAAGAATATCTTTGTAACTTGATAATACCGTGACCGAAACCGTCGAGGGTATATATATAAAGAACTATACAGCACATTTAACCTAAGACTCTACATATGGAAAAGAGCTTTCATAAATGGAAATTAACCCCAATTATTAGTACGAGTGCCGGAGGTTCCAGTAGTCTCATAATCTCGGCAAACAGTAGATTAACATTAAACATTTCAAGACATTGTGCGCAGAAAGACTTAGTACATAAACATGTATTCAAAACCCAAATCTGCGCGTGAAGGCCAGAAAGGAAAGCATGCATTACAGCATAAGTCATTCAAGTCCGCCGCTAAGCGGCTCAATAATTACAGAGCATGGAGAAAACTTGACGGGTGAAATAAACCCAGAAACCATGGAAGCAACACTTTATAACCAGATAGTATTTTTCAAAACCCTAGCTAACTAATGAGTAAACTGAAAGGGCTCTTCGCCGAGAACACAGGTAGCAAATGAGCAGACCTCATTGAAAATAGAGACCTGCATAAGATTACCCAGGGTTTGCTTAAAACTGCAAACGAAACTACATTAAAGATGCATATGCCGGCTAGCAAGAGCTCATACCTGGAAATTGCAGAGATCCATTGCAGAACCATTCTCCATGGGCATCTACCGTTGCATAGTCGTGGTGACTGTACCAAACTCGACAAGGAAAACCAGAAACGTTAAGTGACATTACAGTGAAGGTAAGCCGTAAACCAATACCAAAACCTGGAAGTGTTATTCTTTACCTGCAGGGTTCATCGTAAGCTGGAAGCAACTCTGGAGAATAGCAGGTTGCAGTATCGAGTCTTGGAAATGAGCTCGAGGAGGAACGTTGCGCCGAACACAAAGACCAGTCATCAAATGAATAAACATTGGATATGAACGCTTAAATATTCCCGATAAACCCTGAAAGATCTCCAGCCATCCGATCTTCGGATCAGATCTAAGCCGTTGAATTATGGCGGGGACGGCTGGTGGCAAAATCGAAATTGGTAACACCAAGGTGTCACATGGCTGGAGAACCCAGACCATGCCACCTGCCCCGAAAGGACAACCATAGTAAAAGCGCTTGTGACCTGTCAACTGAGCGGGTACCGTGGCAGAGCCATAGAAACCCACGCTCATTAATACTATGTAGATGAAACGATTTGGTGGTTGTGTCATACGTCCAAAGCATAAAGGTTAACCATAAGCGTTGTTAAGTGAACCGATTGGGTGGAATGTACAGTCATAATCTCAAGATAAAGTTCATCAAACATTAAACCATGAACTATGGAAACTGGATAATATTGCTAATGTATGCCGAATGTTTCCACTAAATTTATTTCAATGCTAATGTATGCCAAGTTACATAGAGTTATGATGACCATAATTCTTGTGGTTAGAAATGTGTAAGTACATTGATATTCATAACATTATATTATGGGTTTGAGTTAGAAGATTGTTCGTATGCGTAATTATTATTTTAAAAAAAAATTTGTGTAGAAGAGAGGTGTGACAAATTGGTATCAGAGCCCAGTTTCAACACTGTGGCCTCAGGTAGAACATATTCAGTATACAGAAGGGTACACCAAGCAAGTTGAAGCAAACTAACAATATACTTAACTATGTTCTTTTATCTGGAATGAATCAAAATTGCAACAGCCAGCGGTTAGATTAAAAAGAGAAACAAGATGCAAGGACCTGGCAGTCATCCTCAAGAGAATGCAGAGCTGTGGGTGCAATTGGGGGCAAAATCGCGGAGTACAAACCGTGCTATCCTGGAAACTGTCCAGGAACTGAAAAATGAGATGGCACGGTTGTGTGAAGACAACGCACGCTTAACAGTTGAGCAAGAAAGGATTCTGAAGAGCCTGTCGGACAGGCAGAACCCACCCCTATCCAATCCCAGTGCAGAACAGCAGCGGGAGACAGAAGAACAGGATTATCAGATGGAACCTGGAAACTCGGAAGATAAAGAGGATTACTCTGATAACGTACCTCAACAGCAAATACCAAAACGTCAGAAAGTGGAATTACAAGGAGAATTTTGAAAGATCAAACCTCCACATTTTGATGGTGAGCAAGAGGAAGCTGCTGAAGCCTGGTTGATCAATATGAATAAGTATTTCCAGTTATATGAGTACGACCACAACCTGAAAGCAAGATTGGTAATCTTCCAGTTACAAGGCAAGGCAACCTTGTGGTGGGAGGAAATAAAGATTGTCAAAGGCGTCAGTGAACGAACTATTACATGGGAAAAATTCCAGAAGTATTTCAAGGAGAGGTACCTGACAGAGCGCTTCTATGATGAGAAGGCTAGAGAATTTCACGAATTAAGACTGGGACAGCAGACAATGGACGAGTTTATCAATCGTTTTACCTCGCTGCTACGTTATGTACCCTACATTAAGGAAGAAAAAGCCAAAGTTCAGAGATTTGTAAGTAGCCTACCTTCGTACATAAGGGAAAGGATTGAATTTGATAATCCTAGAACTATGGATGAAGCCATCCGTAAGGCAAGAATCTGTTATCAGCAGACTAAACAGAAGGGGGACACTTCCGGCAAGAGGTGGAATGAGAAGAGAAGTGGTCGGGTGTTTGGAAGCAGCAAAGGAGGTCGCAGCAGTGGAAATAAGAGTGCTGGTAAAGGACCAAGTAACAGACCTGCTGCAAGGAACGCACCCCGGAACAGACCCATGAGCGAAGCTAAGACTAACGAGCAGTCTGTTAGATCAGACGGTGAGGGGTTGACCAGACCACCAGTGCAATGTTGGGGTTGTGGAGGCCCCCATTATGTTAAAAACTGTCCACAGAGGAAAGGAACAGATCAGATATCTCAGATACATGAGGCATCAATGGTTGGGGACGTGGCACGTAGCGTACCCAGGATTAATGCGGCGCTGGAGGACCGTCAGGCGGAGTACCAGCCATCTATGATCGAATTCGAAGGTAAAATCTCAAACCTGTCCATAGCTGTTCTTATAGACCCAGGGGCTACCTTAAGTTATATTAGTCCGAAATTAGTAGAACAGTGTAAACTGCAAGCTGAAAAGTTCAAAAATCCGTGGCTAGTCCAATTAGCTACAGGAGCCAAGAGGCGAGTCTTGGCCAAGGTAAATAATTGTGCCCTAGCCTTAGCAGGGCAGCCAATAGTGGCAGATTTGAACATATTACCGTTGGGCTCCTATGATATTCTGATTGGGATGGACTGGCTGGAGAAACACTGGTCCTTGGTAAACTGCAAGACCAAGACCATATATTATAAGGATGACCTGGGAATTCAGCAGGAATTGCAAGGAATCAGACACCCTGTGCAGATTCGACCCATTACAGCTAACCAGTTAGTTAAGTGCTTCAAGAAGAAATGTCAAATCTACGCTATCCAGGTTGGATACGCAAACCAGAAAGACAAAACTGTCATGCTGGGTAACATCCCGATAGTGCAGGATTTTACAGATGTCTTTCCCGAGGAAGTGCCGGGATTACCACCAAAGCGGGATGTGGATTTCACAATTGAGCTAATCCCGGGGGCAGCACCGGTATCACGGGCACCTTATCGTATGAGTGTGCCAGAATTAACAGAATTAAAGATGCAGCTTCAAGAACTGTTAGATAAAAATTACATTCGTCCCAGCGTGTCACCCTGGGGAGCCCCAGTGCTGTTCGTCAAAAAGAAAGACGGGACCTTTCGGATGTGCATTGATTATCGCCAGCTAAACAAGCTTACAATCAAAAATAAATATCCATTGCCTAGAATCGACGAGCTCTTTGATCAAGTGAAAGGGGCAACGATATTTTCAAAAATTGACCTGCGATCTGGTTACCACCAGATCAGAATAAAAGAAGAAGATATCGCCAAGACCGCTTTCAGAACACAGTATGGGCATTATGAGTTCGTGGTGCTACCCTTTGGGCTGACAAATGCACCTGCCACTTTCATGTGTTTGATGAACAGTGTGTTTCATCAGTTTTTGGATAAATTTGTGCTGATATTCATAGATGACATTCTGATTTACAGCAAATCAAGGAAGGAACATGAGGAGCACCTTAGATTGGTGTTGCAAACTTTGCGGGAACATCAATTATATGCAAAATTCAGCAAATGCGATTTTTACAAGGAGGAGATACAATATTTGGGCCACGTAATCACTAAAGAAGGCATTGCAGTGGATCCTGAGAAGATTAGAACTATAATGGAGTGGCCTATACCAAAGGACGTGGCCGATATTAGGTCCTTTATGGGGTTGGCAGGGTATTACAGAAGATTTGTCGAAGGCTTTTCGAGAGTAGCATACCCAATCACCTCGTTGCAAAAGAAAGGAAAAATATTTAAATGGACCTCAGAGTGTCAGAAGAGCTTTGAGCAGCTCAAGCACTTACTCACTACTGCACCGATACTAAGTATCGCTGATCCTAACAAGGATTACGTAGTCTGCACGGACGCAAGCAAAGAAGGTGTGGGAGGAGTGCTGATGCAGGATGGAAGGGTCATTGCTTATGAGTCTAGAAAGCTGAAAGAGCATGAGCAGAAGTATTCCGCTTATGACATGGAGCTGGCTGCTGTCATTCATGCCTTGAAAATGTGGCGACATTACCTTTTGGGCAGAAAATTTCTGTTATTAACAGATCACCACAGTCTAACGAACTACTTCAGTCAACCCACCTTAAATACGAGACAAGCTCGTTGGGCTGACTTCTTAAGTGGGTTCGACTTTGAAATTAAGCATCTGAAGGGTAAAGAAAACCGAGTAGTGGATGCCTTAAGTCGGAAGGTGCAATGTATGTGCAGAATTTCAGTTAGTAAGTGGCAAAGTACCTTATTGGAAAACATAAGAATAGCAGGTAAACAAGATGTTGTTTATCAGCACATCAAACAACAATTACAGCAACAATCTGATAAGGAACTACAACAAGGGTACAAGTTAGATAATGCTGACATGTTGTACTTTAACAATAGGCTGTATGTACCCAATGAGGACAGCATTAAGAAGCTGATTTTAGATGAATTTCATACCAGCCATTATACGGGCCATCCGGGATACCAGAAAATGGTTACCGCACTCCACAAAGAATACTACTGGCCAACAATGAAGAAAGAGATAGCTGTGTATCTAGCACGCTGTCTAGAATGTCAGAAAATTAAGGCGGAACACATGCATCCAGCAGGGTTGTTACAACCTCTACCCATTCCGGAATGGAAGTGGGAGACTATCTCCATGGATTTTATAACGGGACTGCCCAAGACCAAGAAGAATAATGATTCCATTATGGTGGTAGTGGATAAGCTGAGTAAGGCAGCCCATTTCATACCTGTGCAATCGACATTTAAAGCTGTACAAATTGCCCATATTTTCATGCAGCATGTGTTCAAATTGCACGGGCTGCCAAAAGTGATTATTTCCGATCGGGATGTCAAGTTTACATCAACCTTTTGGAGGACATTGTTTGCTGAACTGGGGACACAGCTGAATTTTAGTACAGCCTATCATCCCCAAACAGATGGCCAAACAGAACGGGTAAACCAAGTAGTGGAAGACATGCTGAGGGCATGCGTAATGATGAAGCCAACTCAATGGGAAGACTATTTACACTTAGTCGAATTTGCATACAACAATGGGTACCATTCCTCAACTCAGATGAGTCCTTTTGAGGTTATGTATGGACGGAAGTGCCGCACCCCCGCAAGCTGGGGTGGACCGGAAGATAAGCTGCGAATTGGTCCTGACATGTTACAGGAAATGGAGAGTACAGTAAAGAGGGTGCGTGCTAACTTGAAAGCCGCTCAGGACAGACAGAAAAGTTTCGCTGATCGGAAGAGGAGATTTAAGGAATTCCAGGTTGGAGATCATGTATTTGTGAGGATCCAACCAAGAAGAAGCACTTTGCAATGGAGCGGATGTGTCAAACTGGCACCTCGCTACTTTGGGGCTTTTCAGATTTTGGCCAAAGTAGGACCAGTCGCCTATCAGCTTGCCTTACCAAGCCATATTAGGATTCACAATGTGTTTCACGTATCCGTATTAAAGCAATACATTTACGATCCCAAACATGTGATTCAATGGCAGAATGTACGGGTAAGAAGTAATCTGGTTATTATGGATAAGCATTGTTTATAAACTGAGAAATTAACTAAATTCGTTGCTGTTTGCAGGTCGAGCCGAAAGGCGAGGTTCTGGTCGAACCACTGACCATTCTCGACCGGAGAGAAGTGCAGCTGCGGAAACGAGTTATTTCCCAAGCTAAAGTGCAGTGGCAGCACTACGGACCAGAGGAGGCCACTTGGGAAGACGAGGAACTCCTTAGGAAGGCTTATCCAAACCTGTTTACAGGGGATAGACATCGGGACGATGTCCAATCTCAGGAGGGGGAGATGTAATAACCCCAGATCTATGTAAATTTGAAAGTTACTATGGTAAAAGACCAAACAGTTGTTGTTATGTTTAAACAAAGCTGTGACAAACTAATTCTGATTGAATAATTTAATTTAAGTATTTTTGTTTGGAAATTGCTGGCAGCCTCTAAGAGGTGAATCTTAAAACAAATGATCAGTTGTGATAACTGATGGAACTACCCTCTAAAAGAGGGAAAAGCCCAGACTGAGGGGTTCTGTGCTGTGGGGACAGACAGAGAAGAAAAACAGATCTTGCTCCAAGAAAGAAAGGAGAAGTGAGAGGTTAAGTCTGGTGAGGATCAGATAACCTGGCACAGGAGTGCACTGTACCTGTTGAGGGCTGGAGGCCTGCAGGATTGCTCGGGGGGAGAACACCGTCTGAAGGATGGATCTCGTGGCTGGGAGGAGAGCATAATATAAGTTCAGGTGACTTTTTGTTTGAACAGAATCATTCCTGACAGAGATAATCAGGTACGATTCCACAAACTAGTAGTACCTGATATGAAAAGCAATGTGTGTAGAAATTACAGTAAAGAAATTAGGAAGATTGCTTGATTCCTAAGCACTGTTAGCAAAGATAGTTTAAGAGTATCTGGAAAATCTAAAAGAAAGTTGTCTGTAACGAATCTAGTCCGAGTTAGCACTAGACGGAAATAATATTGTAGAGACATAGCATTAAAGTTATTTACAGGTTGGGAAAGCCCTGTGTCAAGACTGGCTACTGGTAGCAGTCTCAATCTAAGATACAGACAATGGGTGGTCATTCAAAAGAGACTGTTAGACATCGAACAGTTAAACAGTAGTGACCATACCCGGTAAACATAAGGAATTCTGGTAACTGAGAAGGATAACCGGTAAGAACCCTAGTTTCACCTAGACTGTACACCAAGAAACCCTGAGTCGAGGGCCTTGGGCGGAAATAATAACCCTACATTGTAACGGATTGGTACCGAGTCTCAGCACTCGTGGCACAAACCGATAATCAAATCTGTGTTGTAGCACCGTTCGGGGTTTGGGACAAATAGTTCCATTCTGTGGAATACCGGGGAAAACAATAACAGAGAAACGAGTTATCAAGATTCAGTGTGTAGTAGTAGTAAAATATACATGTGGAAATAACTGTACAAACGTTAATGCATGCAAACAAAATGGACACCTTTCATATCTAAACCGAGCCGGAAATATGCCGTCGGTAATGAGTGATATTCACATAAGAACTCAAAGAACATCTGTACATTGCGAATAAATGAGAATGTAATTACACTGAACAGTAAATCTTGCATGCGACAACATACACAGACATTTATAGTATATGAAATACTGTGTAAGAGGATATAAGTCTATCTAATTTACATCAACCATTATCCAAGGATATACCCAATCGACTGTGGATCAACAGTTCCCATGAACAGAACAGAGTAATAAAAGAATATCTTTGTAACTTGATAATACCGTGACCGAAACCGTCGAGGGTATATATATAAAGAACTATACAGCACATTTAACCTAAGACTCTGCATATGGAAAAGAGCTTTCATAAATGGAAATTAACCCCAATTATTAGTACGAGTGCCGGAGGTTCCAGTAGTCTCATAATCTCGGCAAACAGTAGATTAACATTAAACATTTCAATACATTGTGCGCAGAAAGACTTAGTACATAAACATGTATTCAAAACCCAAATCTGCGCGTGAAGGCCAGAAAGGAAAGCATGCATTACAGCATAAGTCATTCAAGTCCGCCGCTAAGCGGCTCAATAATTACAGAGCATGGAGAAAACTTGACGGGTGAAATAAACCCAGAAACCATGGAAGCAACACTTTATAACCAGATAGTATTTTTCAAAACCCTAGCTAACTAATGAGTAAACTGAAAGGGCTCTTCGCCGAGAACACAGGTAGCAAATGCGCAGACCTCATTGAAAACAGAGACCTGCATAAGATTACCCAGGGTTTGCTTAAAACTACAAACGAAACTACATTAAAGATGCATATGCCGGCTAGCAAGAGCTCATACCTGGAAATTGCAGAGATCCATTGCAGAACCATTCTCCATGGGCATCTACCGTTGCATAGTCGTGGTGACTATACCAAACTCGACAAGGAAAACCAGAAACGTTAAGTGACATTACAGTGAAGGTAAGCCGTAAACCAATACCAAAACCTGGAAGTGTTATTCTTTACCTGCAGGGTTCATCGTAAGCTGGAAGCAACTCTGGAGAATAGCAGGTTGCAGTATCGAGTCTTGGAAATGAGCTCGAGGAGGAACGTTGCGCCGAACACAAAGACCAGTCATCAAATGAATAAACATTGGATATGAACGCTTAAATATTCCCGATAAACCCTGAAAGATCTCCAGCCATCCGATCTTCGGATCAGATCTAAGCCGTTGAATTATGGCGGGGACGGCTGGTGGCAAAATCGAAATTGGTAACACCAAGGTGTCACATGGCTGGAGAACCCAGACCATGCCACCTGCCCCGGAAGGACAGCCATAGTAAAAGCGCTTGTGACCTGTCAACTGAGCGGGTACCGTGGCAGAGCCATAGAAACCCACGCTCATTAATACTATGTAGATGAAACGATTTGGTGGTTGTGTCATACGTCCAAAGCATAAAGGTTAACCATAAGCGTTGTTAAGTGAACCGATTGGGTGGAATGTACAGTCATAACCTCAAGATAAAGTTCATCAAACATTAAACCATGAACTATGGAAACTGGATAATATTGCTAATGTATGCCGAATGTTTCCACTAAATTTATTTCAATGCTAATGTATGCCAAGTTACATAGAGTTATGATGACCATAATTCTTGTGGTTAGAAATGTGTAAGTACATTGATATTCATAACATTATATTATGGGTTTGAGTTAGAAGATTGTTCGTATGCGTAATTATTATTTTAAAAAAAAAATTGTGTAGAAGAGAGGTGTGACACCTAACAATAATAAAATTATATTGTTAGTGGTTAAAAAATTTTGTGTTTGTAAGAATTTTTTCTGAAGAAATTGTGGAGGTTACAAAGTTTTATTCATAAAATTTTTATAGTATAAATAATTATAGAAATTTACTTTTTTATTTGACATAATGTTTAGGTAGATATTTTCTTTAATTGTTAATTTTGATGTTAGAAATTCTTGCAGCCTATACTCTTTTCATGTTTGCACCAAGAACTTGACATCCTCACATGCATGGTTTTGAGGGATAAACAAGTCACAATTATAGATTTTTTGTAGGAAAGGAATACATCAAAAGGATACTAAGGAAGACACCAGACTAGCTAGAGTGGAGAAATATTTAGTCCTTGCTTCAGATACTGAATTAGTGGAGGATCATGAGGCTCATGTGGTTATAAACGATGTGCCATTGGCTATGGCACCCTCGATCGCTACCTCTCCTCAACAAAATTCAATGCCTCTTTCAATTGTTCTCATCTCTGACTAGTCTCCTTGGATTGGTCTCATCATGCAAATGATGCGATGGCACTGGAATGGTTGTGTTATTTCTTGTTGCACTCTTGGATCTTGTTCTCTTCACTAACAATGGCACTCTTGGCTCTCGTTCTGGTTGCACTCTTTGCATGGTTTCCAATTTTGTAGTTCCTTGTTTCTTTTTTTAGGAATACAATCATCAAGCATTAACTCTTTATGGTGCATATGGTGACTACAATATTTTTGAATAATGCTACGAACTATCTTACGTGATTTTTTTTTGTCAATTATATATATTGTAACTCTATTTTGTCTATAATCCCTTCAATTGAATAGCGCAATTATAACTATGTGAAAAAAATACATGAATAGTGTCTAATTTTGACTCTAAACTAATTTTTTATCTAGAATAGCTCCTATGTAATTACTTTCTATTATAATATAAATCCATTTCCCCGATTCAAAAAAATATGGCTAGAAATCTCTTTTCCAACCATACAAATGTGCAATAGCTCCCCATTTAATTACTTTCCATTATAATATAAATCATTTTCCCCGGTTCAAAACAAATATCCCAATATTAGAGATCTCTTTTCCAACCATACAAAATGTGCAATCGACCTCCACAGCACATTGGCTAACAGGAACAGGACATTGACATTAAATATCTCATGCACTCGTAATGGGTGGCAATATAAGTGAAGGATAACTTCGAATATATGTTCAGACATGAAGTGCAAAGAGGGATGGCCATAGAGCATACATCCTATCGAATGGGTTCCGCGATTACACATTATATTGAGAGAATAAACTCGTTTACTAGGTCTCACCGGTGAGAGAGGAATACATTTTTCCAATAATTGTTGTTTGCGCATCGTTCTTTCTTCGACCCCTTCCTTAACATATACCATACAATATCTTAAATAGTACAACTTGAGAATCTAATTCTAAGAGTTTTTAAATAGTGAATATTTCTAATTAAGAGTTACGTCTGGTGAACTTACGCTTGTTAATGTAAAGGATGATGTTAGAAAAATACAAGACTATAGCATAGAAGCGATAATGATAATACTAGTGTATAAAGCACAAGTAAAGCGATAGTGATAATACCGTAAAGATCCTTTGACATAGGAACGAATGAAGGTATCATTCATTATTTCATGTTCTACAATGTTGAAATAAAAACATGCAACTCTAGGAGTTTTGGTGAAGGGAAATTAAATTTAAATTTTAAAATATCTTTTTTGAAGTAATATATTTGGTTTTCCAAATAAAAAAACATTACGGTGAATGGAATTTCAACTCCCCATTCTGTTAAAAAGGTAGAGGGGAGAGAGGATTTAGTGATATTTTTTGTATTTCATTTACGATGTAGATCCTAAAGGTCACTTTTTTTAAAGAAGGGAGATTGATGTAGGGGAAAACATGGTAGATCCCAATGGAAATTAATCTATAATGGAGTTTTTGGGATTTCAACAACTAAAAGGCTCTATGAAAATGCTTAGTTGGAGGTAGCCACATGTTAGGAGGGCTAGAGTGCCTCGATAATTAACATTGAGATTAAAATGGCTGATGAGAGTGAAAAGGAGCTCACCTCCTAAGTAGTTTGCAACATTAACCCTAAATTCGCTATGTTATCATAAAATACAGCATTACATTTTATATGGATCTTAAATTATATGATATATTCCCCCGACAATGACAAAAAATACTTATAAGTCTATGGCATATATGGTTAACAATATAACATGAAATATTTACAATTGACCTTCAATAAATATTAAAAACAATATACCTAATTGTTGAAGAATCTAGGGAAATTACGTGTAGAGTGATTCTTCGGGACTAGATAAAAATTTGTGAAGTCTTTTTACTTTTCTTGTCTTTGTTAGCTTAATCTTATTCTTCTCTTATTAATGCATGTGTGTGTTCTTCATCAAACTCCTATCAAAACATAAAACATGAACACAAGATATTGGCTCTCTTGATTAATACCAAACCCTCAACCCTTGACTAGAAGATCCTCAAAGCACAAGTCAAGTCCTTCCTTTTCTATGCACTATGTCTCCCCAAAACGTTGTCCTCCTTCCGACATTTCATTCTTCCTTCCACTGTTAGTGGTCCTTCTAAAAGAGATACTTATCTTTTGTACTTAGTGATATCTTTCACCTAAGAATTCTCCTTCCTTCTCTTGATCAACTGAGTCCCTTCTTGATGTGTAATGGTATTCTTAGTGTGACAACACTGCAGCCCTAATTCTCACACATGTGAGAGGTACCCTAGAGAACCAGGGTCCTTTTACCTTCGATAGAGAGAGAATTCTTCGCTTGACTTCAGAAGCCTCGTAGGCCTAATTTCTAACCCAAGCAATGATGATTCTTGGAATATTCTCTAGGTGTTGTTGTACCAGTAGATTTACCTTCTTTTTCTTCACATGTGTGACTATTTCTAGCCCTAGAAACAGTCCTATACCTTCACTTTTCTTCTTCCTTTCTTCACTACACTTTAGAGACCCTTTATACTTGTTTCTCTTCACTTATTCTTGGCTTCTATCTTCTTTGATTTCAGACATGATTCCTTAAAATTGTAATGGAGTCAACAACCTCTATATATAGAGGATTGTCCCTCATTTTTGGCTGACTTGTTATGCTTATCTTGGATGGCTTCTTTTGTGGTGTCACATGCTTGGAGGAGACCCTTTGATGGCACCTTTTCTTTGGAGGAGACTTGAATTTGCTGGAGGAGTATTCGTTGACTTCTATACAAATATATACAAGGTGCAACATGCCCTTAAGGTCTCCAACATTTTCTTTTGACTATTTAAATTACCTATAGCACTTAAACATGTGCTAGACCTATTTCAATGAGCAAGAAACTCATTGACATATATTATAAAAATATTATTTCTTTTATTGAATAAATACAAATATCAAAATTACATTTACGAAGACCGAACCTAGTTACATTTCCTTCAACACTCCCTCTTAACTAAGGAGGTATTCATACAACATTACAAGGTGTTTGGGTATGTTTCAATCTTGAAGAATTCAAAAAAGAGAAACAAATTTGTAATCCATCTGTTATAGCATCATAATAACCAACATTGTTTCCACAAGAATGCATTGGATGATAGCTCTATCTCTCAATAGATCAGAGCACAATGTTGGTGAGACCAATGACTTATAAACAACTTAGTCATTGTCTCTCAAGGTACATACCCACCCGGGCGTTCACTGAGTATGACCTTCTAAGACTATTCTTGTCTTGGGTTCCCAACCCTCAAAGAATATTGGTCCTCTTTCCTATTCTTGTCTTGGATGCTCTACACATCCTCAAAGAGTATGAGATGCCGGATGATTATCGAATCCTCCCATTCTTTCTTCCCAAGTGAAGACAAGAATGTTGTGTCTATTACTTCCTCTCAATTGAGGAAGACATGCCCAGGTATCTTCTAAAAAGGTACTTGTCTAAGCTCCTTTGTAATTGGGAACTTGTTATAACTACCTCTTAGCTAGGGACTTGTCCATTCATCAGCAACTTCTTCTTCTTTGTTCCTTCAGCTTCTTGATCTTCTCTTTCTTTTGATGTCATGAAGTCTTGGTTTGAACTTCCTTTTGGTAGGGCACCCTACATCAATCACTTTCCTCCCTAGTTTGTCATGTCATTGCTTCCTTTGTGGAAAGTGGTCTTCTTGTCATATATCAGGATCTCTTGTTATTTGGCTACTCCTTTGTCATATTTTCCATGCTTTTGAATACTCTTCTCATGCATGCTTCGTTGAGATTTCTTGTGCCCATGTTTTGATCTAGTAGCTCTTCATGACTTCATCCAGATATTGCTTGAATATTGCTTTTTCTTTTGCTGGATGGCTTCTTCCTCACGCCATCTTGATTAGAGTAGAATTTTTCAATTATCTAGACATTTCATATCTCCAAGGCCTTCATAGGTGTCAAGGGTCCTTATATATTTTTCTTCCTTCGTCAAAGTTGTCATGCATTCTTTTAGGAGATGTCCTCAATGTATCTTGTCAGATAGTGATTCTTTGTGATCATGGTGTTCTTCACGTGCTTGATCTCTTTCTTCATTTTCTTCTTAATTGGTCAACCACCTTCTACTCCATGTGGGAGCACTTCTTCATTGATTTATTTTAGGACCAGTCATCATTTCTTCTTCACATGCTTCTTAGTCAGCAATTTTATATTACTTACATAAGTATTTCCTTTTGTTGACCTTCATTGTATTGTAATACATGCCTTCGAGCATGTCATTTATGAAGAGATTCTTTCCTACTTGATCATGTTATATAACTCTTCCCATGACTAAATAATATACAAATGATAACATTAATAAACATTGATGCATATATACCTCATCTTGATTCTCCTTTGATCATCTTAGCTTCATTTGGCTGTCCTTGGTGTGGCAGTTCTTGCTTCATATTAGCTTGCATGCATATCATCCTTTTCTTGACACCTATGAATGGGATTCTTAATGATACATCTTCTTTGGTTCACGAACCTTCTTTTGAAGAGTCCATCATAGGATCTTAAAGACCATTTCCTTGCAAATGTTTCTTTTCTTTTGATGATGGAGGTCTTCTAAGATTCTTAATCATGATCAATTTTCTTTCATCGTGGATGAGGCCCTATAATAGGTATGCTCCTTCTACATTAATATCTTGAGCCATATCTACCATGCTCCTATATTCTAGAAGATATTTCTAACCATGCATTTTTTTTGTCATTATAAATGCTACTTCTACATGAGTATCTGGAACTCTATGTACTTCATGCTTCTAGATTCTAGAAGATGTTTCTAGCCATGCAATTTTTATTTTATTCCTACTTGCTTATATCCTACTCAAAACCTTGAAAGAAGACTTTAAGTAAAGAGTTTGACTTAGGCATAGTATAGATGCAGAGGATGTTCCTTCTTTTGCTTCTTTTCTTCTTCTTTCACCTCTTGGGTCATGTGAGGTTATTCCCTCTTTCTTTTTTTCTTGTTGTCCTTCTTAAGCTTAGGACAAATCCTTTTGTACTATATTCTTGGCATCCATTGCATTCGATTTTGGACATATATTTGTTGTTTTTTCTTTGTGGACCAAATTTGGAAAATTTTCCCTTTCTCTTGGCCATGGTAGAAAATGCTTGCTCCTTTGATCCCACATCTTCCTTTGCTTTAAGTCTAGTTTCCTATTTCTTTCATAGAGACCACATTTCACTGAGTGTGGTTTCTTCCTTCTTGGCATATATGCTTGATGTGAAGTTGCCCCAATCCTCAGGTAGAGCATTGAGTACTATAGTTGTCATTTCTCTGCCAGACATGACTTCCACAAGCTCTTGATGTTGATCCCTCATCTCAAAGATCTTCATGAAGTAGGGAGCTATTCCTTCCTTTTATATATTCATCTTGTAGAATTCATTTGTTAGAGATATCACTTCTCCGATTGTGGATACCAAGAATAGCTCTACTAGCTTATCATATATTTCTTTTCATGTTTCGAATTTGGAGACATAAGGAATGACAGTGTCCTTGATATATTATTAGAATTCTTTGAGTTATTGTCTCATCCTTATTGCACTTGGCCAAGGCTTGGGTTTGTCCCTTAGTAGGGATAGTGATATTCCCTTTAAATTGTTCTAGAAGTTCATTCTTTTTGAGAATTAAATCAGTCATCTTCTTCCATGCAATAAAGTTATTGGTACCTACCAATTTGTTTCTTTCCTTGCAAAAATGCATTGATGTATATTCAAAAGGGGACATATACATACTTGATATATTTTGAGATGTAGTTGACTTATTTTCTCCTTGAAGTATTGATGGCTTGCCTTCCTTGAATCTTGATGTTACTCAAGATGTTTTCTCCAGCTGGGCTTGTTTGATGATGAGACTTGCTTGATGATTTGTGTCTTGATGTAGGTTCCTCTTTGAGCTGCTCTTCTCTGTAGTCCCTTTATCTAACACTCTTATTCTTGCTTTGTAGTCTTCCTTGATGAATGATAGATGGTAGACATTATTTTCCTTTAAGTAATTGAGACTTCTTGGCTTCAATATTAAACTTTGTAGATGTCCTTCCTTGATGAGTCACCTTATGATTGTTCTTAAGATGCGCTTTCCTTGATGTCTCACCTTAGCCTTTGATACCATGTTGAAGAATCTAGGGAAATTAGGTGTATAGTGATTCTTCGGGACTACATAACAATCTGCGAAACATTTTTAATTTTATTGTCTTTGTTAGCTTAATCTTCTTCTTCTCTTATTAATGCATGTGTGTGTGCTTCATCAAACTACTATCAAAACATAAAACAAGAACACAATATATTGGCTCTCTGCCAGGGCCAAAACCTCTCTTCTCTTTGGAGGAAAACCCTTTGGTAAGTTTTCTCTTATTAAAGCTTCTTTATTGATCAATACCAAACCCTAAACCCTTGACTAGAAGATCCTCCAAGCACAAGTCAAGTCCTTCCTTTCCTCTGCACTATGTCTCCAGAACACTTGGTCCTCCTTCCAACACTTTGTTATTCCTTCCACTGTTAATAGTCCTTCTAGAAGAGATACTTATCTTTTGTACTTAGTGATATCATTTACCAAAGAGTACTCCTTCCTTCTCTTGACCAACTAAGTCCCTTCTTGATGTATAGTGGTAGGCTTAGTGTGTCAACACTGCAACCTTAATTCTTGCACGTGTGAGAGGTACCCTTAATATTTATCTTCCTTTTACCTTCAATAAAGAGAGATACTTCTTCGCTTGACTTGAGAGGCCTTGTATGATCCAGATTTAAACAGGAACACAAAAATTTACAGATATAAACATAAATACAGAGATGCAGTAGAAATAATAGTTCATTTCATTAATGTAAAATGTGGAAATATGCTTACAAATAGAAATGGAAAGAAACTAGCTAGGGTGATGGTAGCTTATCTCTGAGAAGAGATGTGGCGGCTACATGCCTCTGAACTATGTTACAATGAGGCTCGAAGGCCTATTAATTGTTGACAAACAATGCAAAACTCTAAACATCCAAAAACCTAACCCTAGAAGATGAAACGCCAAACTGTGGGCCCTGTTTCGGTAAATTGGTACATCAACTTCCCGAGGTAATAACTTTGGCATACAATCTCTGTTTGACGCGTACAATAGCTCGTTAGAAAGATATATCCAAGAAATACAACTTTTGGAAGAGAAACATCGGTCCATGGACCCATGTTGCTCCCAAATTTCCCAAAAAACATCTTTTAGGGCCTCAAAACGGCTCTGGAAGTTTAGGATCCAAAAAACTGCTAAAAATAGTAAATTGTGCTACAAATAAGGAAACTGAAAAGCTGAAAGAGACAGTTGTGGGGATCCAAGTGGGATAGGTGGGTGGCCACAAACATCCACTTGGATCATTCCTGCCCCCTTAGGAAACAATGGTCCCCATTGCGTTGAGTTCCTCCATCTGCTGAACTTCATCTTTGGTGAGTTGTTTTGCAATCTCTGACGTGTCCAGCAATGGTGGGAAGCATGGTAGAGGGCATTACACATTGAAAACTCGGTGCAAGTGAAGGAATGGAGGAATGATGTGCTTCAAAGCATTGTTTCCCACAACCTTGATAATGTTGTAAGGACCATGTCGGAGTGGTCTGAGCATCTAATGGGCTCTTGTAAGGCATTCTTTCTGCAGATGTAAACAAACTTTGTCATCCACCTAAAACTTGTGTGGTACCCCTGTGGGTGAGGAGAAGTTGTTCTTATGTTCTATCATGACCGTATCCCTTTGTTGCTACTGTTGTGTGGAGCAACCCTTTGTGGGGTTCATGGATGTGGCTACAATCTTCCCCTTACTTTGGGAGCGAACCAGATAGAAAATGAATTTCCTTGTCTGGGAGACAATATTGCTACATTTCTTAGCGGAGATCAAAGAGGTGGCGGTAGATGGGGCTACCTTTGGTATCCTGTATAATGAATTACCCAAAGAAATAATAACAGTGTGAAGCCTCGAGTCATACACAGCATGTCACCTCGATAAGTATGGTTGGCTTAATAAGACATCACAAACATCAAGCGGTGCAACTTCACACAATACCATGTTTGTGAAGGGCTTGATGCTGTAGGGAAGGCGACATTGTTGGCGGAATCGGAGATCTCATCCTTGGTGAAGCCACCTGATACTGTAGGGCTGTGGGTGTGGTATAGTTAGTAGGCCCAACCACTTCATAACCTCTACTGAAATGAGGTTCCTCTCATTGCCACTGTCGATAATGAATTGCAACGGCGAACTGTTCACCCACATTTGTGAGTGGAAAAGTCGCTCCCCTCCTTTGGATCTTCGAGTTCATTCTTCTAGACCTTGGTGGTGGCAACAGTAGCGTTGGGCTCCACATCAATGATATGCTTCCCTTTACCATTCCCCTTGTCAGGTTCTGACTCAGAGTCAGAACATGCATCTGATTCTGAAGCCTTCAACTCAGCCAACAGAGACTGCTTGGTCCAACACTCGTGTTATGAGTGGGACTCTTGTGGAACTCACAGCACTTTCCTATGTCCTTCCTTGATTTGAAGGTGTTGTTCTCTTCTTGTGGCTTTGACGGGTTGTCATGGGTCACCCCGCCTTGGCTTTGTCCTTTGTTCTTCGAATTTGCAGATCCAAAGTCTTGCTTCTGTTGTTTAAACTTCTGCTCAATTTTGATAGTGTATCGGTATGTCATGCCAAGCGAAGTGATGTTTAGGAACTCCATCTCTTCTTGGATGTATCTCTGTAGGCAGTCGGGGTATTTGAGTACCAAATGTAGCTCAGAATCCTTGATACCCAACTATGTGCGAAGGGTATGAAAAATGTTTGTGAACTCTGGCACATCTTGGTCCCTTCCCTGCCGCAGTGTGGTCAACTATATGTATTTGTCCTCAGAGCTTTCGACATGGTAGTATTGCTCCGTGATGGCATACTAGAAGGAATTCCAAGTGGTTGCAGCTGAAAATAGTGAGCCTGTACTTTCATCCTTCTTCTCGCAGTAAGTTTCCCACCAGTCTTTGACATGGGGTACTACTTTGAGAAGAGAAAAAATAATCTTTTCTTGATTGGAAAAATCATGAACAGAAAAATATCGATCTAGCAGATTTAACCATTTATCTAAGGCATCTATGTCTATCTAACCCTCAAATATAGGGATTTCAAAATTAACTTGTACCTTAAACGGCATGGAGTTTTTAGAGTAGTTGTTGGAAGCCGATGTGTTGCCCCTGGGTAGCCGCTAAAGGATCTAGGTAAAGTTCTCCATCATCGGGTTCCTTTGTTGCTCGAGGGCTTCTTCGAGCAAGATTTTGATAGGATCTCCTACTCCCTCATCTTTCTTTTCATCCACCATGGGAGGCCGTCTCGATTTGCGAGGCTGTTCTTGCAAAGGTTCAACCAGTTCAAGCCCTAACTCCTTATATCCCGACATCATTGGGGACATGCAAAGAAAAACAGAGAAAAAAAAACAGACTTCTCTGATACCACTGATCCAAATTTAAATAGGAACCCAACAAAATATAGAGGTAAACATAAATACAGAGATGCAGTGGAAATAATACTTCATTTCATTAATGTAAAATGCGGAAATATTCTTACAAACGAAAATGGAAAGAAACCAGCTAGGGCGATGGTAGCTTATCTCTAAGAAGAAATGTGGTGGCTACATGCCTCTGAATTGTGTTACAATTAGGCTTGAAGGCCTATTTATTGTTGAGAAACAATGGAAAACCCTAAACATCTAATAACCTAACCCTAGAAGATGAAACACCAAACTGTGGGCCCCGTTTGGGTAAATTGGTAAATCAACTTCCTGGGGTCGTAACTTTGGCATACGATCTTCGTTTGATGTGTACAATAGCTCGTCAGAAATATCTATCCAAGCACTACAACTTTGGTAAGAGCAACATTAGTCCATGGACCAGATCTCCCAAAAAACGTCGTTTAGGGCCTTGAAACGGCTCCAGAAGTTCAGGACCTGAAAAACTGCTAAAAATAGTAAATTGTGCTACAAATAAAGAAACTGAAAATTTGAAAGAGACAGTTGTGGTGGTCGAAGTGGGATAGGTGGGTGGCCACCAACGTCTACCTGGATCATTATAGGCCTAATTTCTAGCCCAAACAATGATGATTCTTGGATTGTTCTCTAGCTGTTGTCGTACCATAGATTTACCCTCTTTTTCTTCACATGTGTGACTGTTTCTATCACTGAAACAATCCTATACCTTTGTTTTTCCTTCTCCTTTCTTCGTTTCACTTTAGAGATCCTTTGGATTTGTTTCCCTTCACTTATTCTTGGCTTCTATCTTCACTAATTTCATAGATTCTTCCTTGACATTGTAATGGAGTGGACAACCTCTATATATAGAGGATTGTCCCTCCTTTTAGGTCGACTAGAATGCCAACTTGTTATGCTTTAGATGACTTCTTTGGTGGTGTCACATGCTTGGAGGAGACTTGACTTTGCTTGGAGGAGTATTCTTTGAGTTCTATACAAACATATACATGGTGCAATATGCCCTTAAGGTCTTCAACATTTTCTTTTGACTATTTGACTTACCTATAGCACTTAAACATGTGCTAGAACTATTTCAATGAGCAGGAAACTCATCGACATATATTATAAAATATATATATATATAGATATATATATCTATATTTTCTTGAATAAATACAAATATCAAAAAATACATTTATGAAGATTGAACCTAGTTACATTTCCTTCAACACTAACAACTGATTATTTAAAATCTTTCTCTTCATATTTCTATTCATTAGAGACTTAATAGGTATATTACGAGAATAAAAATGTAACAAGCTCAATTTAAAAATAAAATCTATATAAGTTTAATCTCCTAATAAGGCTTTTCTTACATATCCACTTGAGATGACATCCAACTCCATAATGTGCTAGTGAAACTCAGTTAAGGAAACAATGTTGTAGCTCACTTGTATCATTAACTAGTTCTAAATTATGAGAACAAAATATGTTAAGATTCTCCTCGAAGGCTGAAAAAAGGCCATGGAAGGAGAATTCCTCTCGTGAGTTGGAAACAATATGAAGATATGATACAAACTACTACGGCGTATTTTAGTGCGACATAACTTTTCTTATAAGTAATTACATTGATCTCAAATGTTTTCCTAATTGTAATGGTTCCAACCATGTATCAACATGGAGGCTCTTAATTCATTATCCCCATCCCAATTTTCTATAATATGTTTCTTCATTAGAATGGTGGACATATACCTAATCCAAATTTATTCTTCAGCATTCCACTCAAATTCTTGTTTTTGTACTTTCCACTGAATATTTAACTTCATAAAGTCAAACTAGACTTCTATGGTTTCATACTCACGTTATTTCCCCCTTATGCTCTTCCTTAATCTCACATTAAACAAAATGCTCATTCCAATAGTGACAAAGTGTCATTGTGTCAATTTCTCTTCCCAATTGAAAATATAACTATAACTAGCAACAACCAAAGCACCCATATATGACTACGTCTCTCACATGGAGTTAAGTACAAAATCTATAATGAGAAAAATAAATTGACTCATCACATTTCATCTCTCAATGTTTGCGAGAACGATGTATCTATCCTCCATCAATATTTACACAAATAACATATGCACATGACAGAGAAAATCACATATAAAACGTCTTTCCCATTCATCTATAAAACTAACTATTAATTATTAAAATTTTATTGCAAAACAAATTACATATAAAATCCTAAAACTAGTCAACCAGATCACTATTACCAGAAATGTAATAAGAATGATAGTATCTCGACATAATACACATAGATACGTAAAGCCGTTATAGATTTGAAGACATGCCGAAATGTATATGTATATCTACTTAATTGAAGTTGAAACATATCGATTACGTAGAAACATGTACAGATCTATTATCCTTTAAGATATGTTCCCAACTATATGTTTGTATCATTTAAAGTTATTATAGGTTATAAATGAATTATGATATTATTTCATAAAAATTATTATATATTTTATTTTGAAAATATATAATTAAATTATATTTTTGTATAATAATATCAAAGTTATCTATACACTATATAATTATAGAATATAAATATTATATATGTTTTTCACGTATTTTATTTGATAAGCTGGTGTTATGTAATGTAAACGTCTTATTAGTCCTTGCCAATGCAGGGACTATAGTGTTCGAATGGGTGTTGAACTTATATTACTTTGTGTTGACTAGTTTCTTTATTAAAACTTAACATGTTTTAACTAAATTTTCACTTTCGCAATTTGGCTTCATGAAAATTTATCCAAAGTTTTGAATTGGAGGTCTTATTGGAAACCTCATGTGTAATGAGACAACATGGAGACAACCTTACATGGATATCCAAATTTTATACTAAGCTTCCAAGGTTGAAATTGTATTTATTCATTCACATTTTTCATAGCTAGACTAATGCTAGCATTAGTCTTTTGACATTAACTGCTAATATAATCTTATAAATGCAGGTGTATAATCTTATAATTGTTGGTTTTGGTTTCCTCTCACTTGCCTTGTTTTTGCCTACCAGTTGGCTTGTTTTTTTCTTTTCTCTGACACATGGCTTGTTTGTCATTTCACGGCTGCAACTAACAAGATTTGTGGTTATTTTTCCCCTCTTATTTTCATTCTTAAGAAGTAGTGGAAGTTAACCAAGAGGAACACTAACCATGGCCAAAACCAATTTCCACTATTGGGGGAGACACAGTTTCGATTCCCCTCTCTCCAACCTTTAAAATCATTTTTGAAAATCACGGATACCTTAACGCTCCCTTTCTCCCTTTCTCGCTACAATCATCATAATCTGGTTAGAGCATTGTTTCCCAATTTTTCCCCATACTCATATATCACAATCGATTCTTCTATTGTTTCTTCATTGGGGGAATTGGATGTTTTCATGTGGGATTTATAGGCATATCTTCAACATGGCGTGGATGAATCATACAACTTGGTTGTTGCAGCGAGCAGAGTCACTAATCTTTCGACTGAGACACTATGGGGAGCCATACGAGGCCTGGAGACATTCTGCAATTGATGCCACATGTCTGACATTTGTGTGGATACATTCACGTAGTAGCTTTCCTCACTAGTTGCATCTGATGAGATGGGGGGCCTCGGTTGTTATTAATTCTGATAGGCTAACATACATACTAGTAAACAAGATAGGGGCAGGGACAAGGGAAGGCTCTAGCTATTCACAACCATTTATGCCCTCATAGCTCACTGTCATTCATGCCCTTTCCTTGCCTATTACAATATTACTTCTTTCCTTCTCCCTATACATATAATTCATTGATTCAAAGACAGAACAAGTATAAATGGATACATGGAGAATTGAAATTGACACAAAGACAGGCACAGACATGAAAAGGCAAGGCAGGCTCAGACAAGCAAAATTACTAGTAAGACTCAATTGAACTTACATTATCATAACTTCTTTTCAAGAAATATTAAACTACTACAGAGTGAAATAGTGATCTTAAATTTTTTTATTCTAATTATATATGTTAAAGTAAAAACATAGTGAAGTAGCCCTGAGGAGTGGCCATCAACCCATTTGTCTTCATCTTTATTTGTAACAGGCAGGAAATTCCTGAAGTCATACCACGGTTGACATGCCATAGAAAATTAGTCTTCTAGTATAGAGTATAGAGAATAAACAATATTCAATGTCTTTTGTGCAAGTATAATTCCATTATAGTATATAGTATAGAGAATAAACAATATTCAATGTCTTTTGTGCAAGTACAATGCCATTCCTGAAGTCATAGTGGCTGAGATGCCATTACAAGTTATTCTCTGAGTATGGAGAAGAAATAGTATTCAATGTCAAAGTCATACTACATGGCTGAGATGCCATAGCATTTTAGTCTATAAGAAATAATATTCAATGTCTTTTCTGCAAATTACAAACCATTTCTCAACGAATATTACTTCAAGCTATTGGCCCACTTTGTCTTTATCTTTATTTGTGAGTAGTAAGAACCTACATAGCTGAGATGCCAAAGAAAATGATCTTTGAATGCGAAATTCGTGAAGGCATACCACATGGCTGAGATGCCATAGCTAATTGTGTTTGAATGGCAATAATTTATTCAAAATTTGGAAAGAAAGGTGGTTGTCAGATTCCAATATAGTCTTAATGAATAACTCATTATAAGATACCATTCCAAAACCTCTCATCGTTATTCAACTCATGTCCAAGTGGTGGAGGCTCTTGCTCCATTGGTTCACTCATGGAAACACGACACAGTCGATGTGAAGACAATTATCAATTTTAATGATCATTCATAGCAGGATGGCTATGTTTGATTTCATCAATTATGTAGCCATCATACTAGGCTATAGAGTCTCTCGGCTTAAAAATCCAACTATGTTGCAGGTTGGTGTGGCCTGGCCCAAACATAGTGAAATACCTAAATAATTTTGACTATTTATAAACCTTTGAATCACAATTTCTTAACCAAAATCACAAGTTTTTAACCAAAATCTAATCTCTCCAATGATAAACAAATTAACAAACAAAAAAACACATCCCAAAGTTAGTTAAAAAGTGCTTATATTCATTTTAAAACTCGGAAATAAGTTAGCATTGCAACCTACGGAAATATTATGATTAACTCAATTTTTTTTAAATCATAAATTTTTTAATGTTTAGCTCATTCTTTGTCAAATCATAAAAATCTTGATATTTGGAAAGAAAATTAGTGATACAAACTTTTGTAAATAAGTCAGTTGTTTTTCTCTATCAATTCTTTCAAAGTCTCTTGCTGGAGTTTTCAGCTATTGGTTTGCAAATTTTTCGTTTCAAATACTCTTTCTAGGTGTAATTTTCTTCCTCAAAAAATTAAATTTAGGACTTTGAGGGTTGCAGTGAAGACTCACTGAATGAAGAGTTGTGTATTTCAGTGGTGGTCGGAGCTCACTATTTTGTGAATGAGCAATTACTTGTTTGTTTCAACTTTAATTTTGTAACAGTGCCCTTTCTGTTATGTTGTCTATATTAATGGGTTGATGTGTCCTCTTATTAAACTATCTTTGTCATTACCTTGTGTTGTAATAATCATTTCTATCGTTGGTATGTAGTTTTGTAGTTTTCCATATTGAAATGTTCTCTCCATTAAACTTTACGTTTAATCTTTATTGACTAGTAGATAATGTTCTGTTTCATGTATATATTTAGTCCAATGTGTATTCAGGCTAGTATGATTTGTTATTTCAATGGTTATCACAATGATTTAAGTTGGAGATGATGGTATAGATTTCTATAATATTTTACAATAAATAAATAGAGAGAATTCATGAACAATCAGTTGTAGTATTTTTGTTGGACTTGTTGGGCTACTTGGTAGAAGGAAACCATATGAGTCTAGGGAAGGGCTATCAGACAATCTTGTGCCTTAGGATTTACAATCTTGTGAAATTACTATCCCATTTGTAAAGGAATATTACTTCATGTAGGTCATATTGCATGGGTGGAAACAAAATTATTGATACTTCTATAAATAAGTCAGTTGGTTTTCTCTGTATAAACGATAACTAGTATTCAATGTTTATTGTGCAACTACAATCCTATTTTTCAAGGAATATTACTTCCTGTAGGTCACACTACATGGTTGGAAAGAAAATTAACTATACCGTCTTTTGTAAATAAGTTTTCATAGTAGAAATGGTAAGTAGTATTCAATGTTTATTATGCATTTACAATGCCATTTGTTAAGGAATATTATGTTCTTCTATACTTGTTTATTTCTCACATCAAAATGATAATTAATATCTATAGGTAACATTATTTTATGTGTGGTACTTATGTGAAATTTGAAGTTGTGAAATTACTTTTTTATGTTTGAAAAACAGCTTGTAGGAAAATTTTGTAGAGAAATGAACCATTTTAAATTAAAGGTGTTGCAGGTCGGTAGGGACTACTACTACACAGTTTCCCTTGTTTGATAAGCTAGTGTTATGTAATCTAAACATGAGTGATGAATAAATCATGTAAATACTTCAAATTGTTAAAATTGTGTGTGGGTTATGGTGATCAATATCACTTAAGTGTTACTTTTATTTTATTCTCAATATTGATTTATTAAATTCAAAATAATTTGTTTGTCAAGGAAAAATCGCAATTTTATTCAAAAGAACAAAATTACATTCGAGAGATGGTAAAAAACATTCTAGAAAACTAGCCTTACCTATTATTCAATAAAGAAAACTCAAAAATAAATAACACTAAACTATTCTTTTCTACCATTCATTTTCTCCACTTTTTGCCAACCACTAGAGTTGGGACTCGAAGATATAATGGCCATTTGATTTTCTTCTAACTTTACTGGAGTTTCCTTATTCGATTCCAATATCTATAATGCATGAATTATTTTGGTATCACTTCCTTCATTTTTATAGGAAACCTTCTCAATCTATGTTGATGAGCTATAGTCATTGTTACTTTGGACGAAAATGGAACCATCAGAACTACCTGCTCCACTGCTTTCTTCTCTATAATTTCTTGGGAATTCTGTTCAACAACATTTGTAGCATTCTCTAGGGTTTCTTCTTCCTATGCTTCAGTATCCTATGAATCAGAGAGCTTCCATCCCTTTGGCTTTTGGGTTTGTCTCCTTTTTCTTTTGGGGTCTTTCTTTCCATGAGGACATGAGTTTTGAAGACGTCTATTTTGAAGACAAATATGACATCTAAATGTCGTGTTTCCAAAATATAGAGAGTGAGACCACTGTAAATTATTATGAGTCAGAATAGTGTGATTAGGTAAACCTTTCATAAGGTCCACCTCTACGTACATCCTAGCAAAAGTGAAAATTCCTTTTGTGACTCTATCCACATCCACATTTAAGAAGTCTCCCAAAGAATTGTTGATTCCTTATAACACTTTATGATGCCAAAAATGCAAGGAGAGATGATGTAACCTGACCTATACTCGCATTTTGGATACCACAATGGTATTTTCAGCAAAGCACAAAAAACCATGGGATTATAAGAAGACCCACACTACTCCAAAACTAGGTTCCCTTGTTTAAAACATAATCCAAATATTTCATTGTTTCAAACTTGACACTAAAAAATCCCCTTGAACATAGGTGAATATCACAATTTTATGTCCAAGTGGAAAAGACCAATGGTGTAAATTCTCCTTCTTGGGCTAGAAGCTGTTAAATATGCATATCATTGCTTTGGACTGAAATTCAAAGTGACATTCATTTACCTTCGATAGGTTTACTATCAATTCTCGCACTTGATTCATTTGTTCCACAATATAGGAACCTATAATATTGGGGAGGTGATCAATAGTTTTGTGCATTTCATTCCTCACTCTTATCGAATCCTTGAAATAGGATGGACCTTTAAGATTACTAGATTCGGGGCACCCTCCACATATCCTCGAGTTTAGTATGATGGATGAGTAAATTTTAATGCCATAATATTGAACTTGGGGTCATCCTGAATTGATTTCCTTGCATGGATCAAACTCTGAAGATTTGCAAGAATCCTTGACTTTTCATGGGCCTTTTTCCTTAGGACTTTAATCATATACTTATCTCACACCAATATGATGTTGAATTTCCTAACAAGGGGTTTAACAAATATTAAGAAAAGTGTATTTTCTACCAGGTATGGATTTTAGAAGTGTATTTCGCTACCTACAACTTCAAATACAAGAACCATAAGGTTTAAAGGATTGATTGATCCACCTAGGTGGCTGATAGAATTTCGCTTCCCTTGATTCCCCTTTGTCTCCATTCTCTAAATGATCAAAAGATGGTCCTTCCATGGATCGGTTTCTACCCTTTGACTACGAGGAGAAGAGGTGGCCTAGACATCCCCTAGTATATCCACTTTAGACACAACACAATAACCTAACTTTGACATAGAAACCCTCCTGTTGTCTCCTAAGAAAGGTCAAAAGACACAACACGACACAGTGAAAATATAGGATCTGTAGGTTTAAGAGTAATATCTATCACACTTGAGAGATAAACATCACCTGAGACCCTTCTCTCCTTAATTAAGATGAATAAACTTGCTGCAAAAGGAAATCCGTAGAAGGAAGAAGGATCTAATATTTTGTATGAGAGATTCAGGAAATGGAACAATCCTTCAACCGTTACCCATCTAGAACTAAGATCCAAAAATTGTAAATCACCATATGAAGCAGAAATAGAAACTATCTATGTTACAACAAATACCACACTGTAAGAAACCCTAACTCTTCTACTCAGATCCATCGCTTCCATTGATGCTATCTCCCTAAAGTGAAAATAATAATATAACTATAATTAAACGTTAAACACGTTTTTGTCATATTTTTGGATAATAACTTTGAAATATTATTGTTCTGGTGAGTATGATTTTCTTTCTTACATTACTTATGTTAACATTGTTGATAAATTCCCGCATGGAGGGTGCACATACAACAAGCTTCCATCCTCAGCTCGTGATGAGTGCCATAAACATAAATGAATAAAGAAGGCTTCCTGCCAAATGGAAGCTTGCAAGGGTTTCCATACATAAATCTATAGAAGCAATGTGAATATATATGTGTAAGCCTATAAAGCATCTACAATCAATCATATGGAACTTGGGTGCAATACAATAAGGCTGGAACTCAACTTGCATATGATTTTTGGAGGTTATTATTAAAAGATTAGGTAGATGGTTATAGTAAAATGATGGGGGCAGATAAATGAGGAAAATTATGCTTTGCATCACATTTGTTGCATGAAAATAATTTGTGATCCAAGGGTAGCAAAAACCTTGTGTGGTGTTACCACTCCTATAAGGTGGATTCATGGAGGGTTTGGGGAATGTGGGAATTGTGATAATTCTTGGTTGGAAACTCTTCATGTGGTGAAATTCCCTTAATGGCCTAGTTCACAGCAATCACTTTCCCTGCATTTTTGGTAAAATTGTCACTTATATTTGGGAGTGTGCATCAATTTTAGATTTCCTCACAACATTGAACACATACTTTTGTTTTGTAGCTTTTGGTTTCTTATCCCTTCACTAGGAATGGTAATTCTAGGTGAGTTCTTTTTCCTATTGTGGTGAGTTCCCATTCTTCTTTTGGACTTCTTCTTCTCTTTTTCTCTGACCTCCTTTTTCTGTCTCCTCCTAAGTAAGGAAAATTTTAGGTGTTGATATTCACAAGTGGGCTATTTATCTATACTTTTTCCAAGAAAAGATTCACCAGTTCTCATTTTATTCTTATAATTGTTTACCCAAATTTATGTTATAAAATTTTATTAGCTCAAAAATAACCAAAAAATTGTAGATGCTAATGTAGAATCATTAAAAATTTGAATATTTCTATAAATGTATCACCAATTTTTTTACATTTTACACATTAGGGACTAGTAAGAATCACTAATATTTCTAAACAATGAAATAAGTTTTCATCCTTAAAATTCTCCTTTCTCCTAAGATTTCCCTGATCTATCCCTCTATATTTACCTCTCTCATTCTATGGATATCCAAACTTATCCCTCCCTTATCTATGTCCCCTTATATAGTTCTCTTAGAGTTTTATTCCCTCCCTACTCGCTTGCATTTTTCTCTGATCCCCCTCTCCACCTTAAGCCTTTCGTTATGGTAAGACATCAAATTTAAAATGCCTATCAATGTGTTAGCTGATGGAATTTCGGTCTCTCCCCTCCCTCAAGAGTGAGACCCTCTTCGGCCCACCAAAATTGGGTCCAATATATAGCTTAGGAAACAATGAAACACTACACGGACATGATCCTGATAGTGGTACAAAGATCCATCTCATGTGTGGAAGAGAAATGAATGAAAATGTTACATACCTAATAATTATTAAAGAAGGGATTAGATTCCATATGTGGGAAATTCGAAAAGAGCTAGGACAACCAATTACATGTAAATTATTGGTCTCTACTAGCATATAAGTACACTAATGGGTAGAAACCTGATAGAAAGAGTAAATACACAGCAAGAGTTGATTATAAGTAGGAAAAAACCACTAGACAAAGTTGATAAAGTCAACAAAAAGGTCACAATATTAGAAAGAACTAGAAATCCTTGACTTTTCCTCCTCTGATAATGACGGTGAGCAAGAACCACCAGTTTGGGTGGATACTCCTCCAATATGAAATCCAATAGAACTAGTCACTTGCAACAAAATTTATTTTATGTCACTGTTAACACCATGTCTATTATTATAGAGTTTATTTTATCTAATAGATATAGTTTTAGTTTAGTAGAATATTAGATAGTGAACACTCTTAGTAGTCTTAAAATGTTTAACTTATGTTATTGGTATGTTTTGCGAAGTAACAAACAAATAGAAATTGATAACTGTGCATCAATCTTCTTGAAAGTAATATGAATAATATGTCATTAAAAAAATTAATTTTAATAAATGAGTCTAAATGAGTATAAATGACTATTCATGACCATTTTTCACATGTCACCAGCAAGCTCTAACCATATTACCCACTAATTATTTATGGGATTTAATAACTCTTACTACTTTAACAATAAAACATTATTTAAATTTCATATTATTTATCAGCATTAAAAGATTTCCAATATCCCTCCCCAACAACTATTCTCTACCATCTCTCATTGGAATGAGATTAGTCCAACATTTTCCACTACATTTTCTCTAAGGTTAGTGTATAAGTAACTTCATCCCACCAACCAAATAGAAAATATTATTCTCAAGTCTAGTCAATAGTTACAATTATAATTGTAACTTATATTATAAAATAGTTTTAAAATAAATACAGTGTAACTGAGTTTTTTGATTAGATATATATTATGTTATCTATTTCTTCTCTCGATGAGGTTTACAAAATTTATTATGAAGTAAATAAAATTCCATTTCCGTTCGAAACTAAATTCAAATAAAATATTTTTTGTTTGTACTTGCATACAAGAGACCATAATCTTGTTGCATGGTTACCAAACAGAAGAAATCATATTTGGATATTTATAATGACTTAAAAAATAATATGCTTCTAAGACTTTTATGATATTGCTCGGTATGTGGAACCATTGTCTATTGGCTTCATAGGCATCTAGATTTCCATCCATGCCACCTTTTCATTGAAAATCGACATCTTCTTCGGTGTTACAAAATGCCCCAATGTGTATATATTACTTGGCCTATCTAATAGTTTAAAAAACAAGGGATGAATAGTCATGGTGTCTTTTGCAACAATATCCATTTGGTCACATAATTAATACCATTAATTAGGATAAGTTCCCATATATAAAAGTTATCAAAGATTTCATGAATAGTATATTAACAAGCATAAAAGCCACAATGTGGGACTGTTAGCCTTGCTCACAAAAGGCCCAAAAATGGATCCATATAGGCTCCTAGAGTCTCCAAATTTGCCTAAAAACATGAAAATGGATCCATTAATGCTCTTGAAATCTTCAATTTTTGCTCAAAGATCATCTAATGATTGAAATCGGCGTAAGAGGAGAGCCCATGGAAGGGCAGAAATACACTATCGGGAGGGAAAAATGCCTGAAAACCATGAAAAAACCCATAATCACCAACTTAAACAAAGGAATGAACAACAACAGTTAGATTTGGCCAATAAACAGCCTAGATCTAAGTGGCTAATCGCATCGGTGATGGCCATCGGAGGCAGTCGGAGCAAAGTCACGATGAGATCGGGCCGAGCGATATGCCGATCACCGATATCAGCGATATCACTATTGGCAGGGAGCATATGCCATGTATTACGAAAAGACTGGGCATTGAAAAGTTAAAATAGTATAAGACCGTTCCCTCATCTATCAGTCAATCCAGTACGAACTCACTCCCTTTTCCAGAAGGATTTATGGTTTTTCCGCTTCGTATTCCCTTTCACAAGAAATGCTAGGCGGGGGATTCACTTACGTAACGTAAAGACCGCTTACCTTGAAACATTAAGTCCAACTGAGGCAGCTTCCACCAACCCAGCTCCAGCCAGAAGTGAAGCGAGAATACCCAGTACAACCAAACCTAGTGCATAAGACCCTGCTAGTGGACTGGAAAGCCTACTGTTGTCCCATCTTATCTAGGGGTGAGGCACTGCCAGAGGGTTCAAAGTCGATTGCCAATCATTCCCAAATGGTCACTGACAGGATGCCGAGCGATTAGCGATTGCGATCGGATCACATCACTGTATTGCATCGTCACTATACCATGGGGCGAGGCCTATGCACAGGTGTACGTGCGATGCGATAATCAGACTCGACGGTTATGTAATATAATATTTGATAATATTTGAAGTTTACCAAAGCCCTGTTTTTAAATTTTTTTGAGTATTTTCGTTGTTTCAACGAAATACAAAGGGAAACAGCGGTAGTGCGATAGCGATGGAATCTGGACCTGTTGGGTTTCATGAATAAAAATATATAATCTTTGAAGTCTGCGAAAGGCCCATTTTCAATGTCTTTCGCAGTTTTGTGTGTTTTCGTTGTTTAAACGAAATACAAAGGGACCTTTGGCCAGTGCCGATTGCGATGAAGCCCGGACCCGAAAGGGTCTGGGAAGTGAAATATATAATAGTTGAGGTCCGCCAAAGCCATTTTTCATGCATTTTCAGTGTTTTTACATATTCTGAAATACAAAGAAAATACACAGGGACAAGCCAAATGCGACTTGCGATGGCAACGAGGGCAGACCTGATGGATAATTAAACCATATTTTAGGACTTTTGAAGTCCAAAATACATAGAGAGGGTGGGATTTTTATAGTGTTGTTGTGTTTTCTGTTCATAAGAGAACACAGTCACTATTCGCGTTTTAAATGGATTTCATAGGCCGAGACAGCCATTCCACCACAAAGAAGAAGCTGGAAAGTGATCAGGGAGCATAGACACAACCAAATCAACCAGAATCAATCATGGAGCATGCATAGCTAGCCAAAAACAGAATCAGCCAAGAGGCATCAACAACGCTGCTTATCCAAAACCAACAAACATTATGGGGCATCTCTGGCACAAGGGAGCTCCCAGACAGCACAACAAACCACCCAAAATATCTAAAAAATGCCTACTCTATTGTCAGAAGCAGAAAAATCTGATCCCATGCTTACATAGAGGGAATCAAATTAGTTAACAATGCAGATCAGACAGATTAAGACTTCGAGCCTCTTAGAGCTCAAGAGAATTGTAGACATGCTATCAATAGCTGAAACTAAGATGTAATAGAGGTTCAACTTCTAGAGATTCTTCCTCCTCTGTTCCTTCAAGCTTCTCATCTTGATTCTAGAAATATAAGCTTCTTTTGCCATTATATGTTCAATGTCCATTCTCTTTGCTATTCCACGCTTGCACTTGAACAGTTTATTCATGTTTTCTTTGTGTCTAAGGCTAGATAACTATCATCTTATCTCTACTTTGATAAACTAGATTTGCAAGCTTCTTTGCTGCCTGTGGCTAGACATCCATATGTGGTCATGTATGCATCTGCCAGTACAGTCAGTATTCTCTTTTGCTCCATGTAGCTAGCCATTGATTTATGTTTATGTATGAAATCTGCTAGTATAATCAGTATTCTCCATCTATCCATTGAATTTATAAATTATTGAGCATTAGTGGTCTAAAACCTTGTATCGGTGAGAGCATTCATGCATGCCTTGAGTGAAAACAGAGCTAAAATGGTTATCTAACTTGATCCAAACCATCATTATTCCAATAGCTCAAAGAACAATATTGAAGATTGTATGTTACCAGGCATCTCTGATCTACAACCTAGGAGAGTTTCCTAGAGTGATAACATAATTGGCGTCGTTGCTAAGGAGAAGAAACTGAAGCTTAGCTTCCCTGGGAAATGACATAGATCTAGCTTTGATTATAGAGAAAATCTGGGCACTTTTTTGGTTGTAATCATCTATCTGGCGACTCTACTAGAGGTCGAACCTCTTGGTGACTCCACTTCATAGTTCTAGCTCAGTTTGTGAGGCATACCCAGAGAAACCCTCAGAAGCTACAAGCTAACCCAATACCCGACCCAATACCACTCCTTAGCCGTCTATCATTCAGACTACCATTACTCTTTTAGCCACCACAACTATGGCAGGTCCAAAATCACCTACCAAAATGGAAAGAATTATAGCTGCTAGGTATGGACCTCTAATACTGCCCACTCCTTTGAATGCCATGCCTACTGGAGAATATCAGAAATATAGGCCTATGTTCATTGGGACTGAAGGTGTTACTACTGAAGAACATCTTGAGTCATTCTATAGCCATGCTGATAATCTGGACATTAGTGAAGATGATGTGTGGATGAGAGTCTTTGTCCAAAGCCTAGATGGAGAGGCTAGAAAATGGTTTAGAGAACTAACCCCAAGATCTATAGTAGATATTGAAGCTTTAGTTGATGCATTCCTAAAGCATTGGGGGGATAAGAAGGATCTCCTCTACTACCACACTGAGTTTGGGAACTTAAAGAGGGAAAATGGTGGGTTGTTGTCTAATTATAATAAGAGGTTTAACTGTATGTACAACAAGATACCAACTGAACTAAAACCCACTACTACCTCTGCTAAACTCACCTATGCCAGTGCTTTTGATTATGACTTCTACCTACTATTGAGAGAGAGGTGATGTTCTCCTTTGGCTGACATGTAGGATGCAACCTTGGAAGTGGAATCAAACATCATGGATGCAGAGAAGCTTAAGGGAAATGTTGATAGAAGAAGATAGAGGGGTGAGTCTTCATCATCCTCTGATCCTAAGATAGATAAAATGACCAAAATGATTGAGTCATTAGCGTTTGAAATCTCCAAATTGAACGTTGAGTAGCACCCAACGAAAGGAAGAGTGCCTAATACCTTTTCTCCTAGAAATCCAAATCCAAATCCATATAGAAGAACGAGTGAGTAGTTGTAGATTTTGCAAAGAAACAAAGATGCTAATGAAGACCAAAGGGTGAAGGCTCCTTTTCAGAATGCAGTCATGGAAGATGAGTAGTTTGAAGAAGATGATGAGATCCATTTTCTGGAAGACAAAGGCAATGCTTCCTTTTTTACCTTAGCTACCTATGAAATGTCATTATGCAATGACGAAATCAGCCAAGAATGGATGGTAAATCTATCCTACAAACCATAGATCAGCAAAGATATAATTTGAGGTCAAAAATAAATAATGCCAAGGAAACTCTTGTTCAAAGAACTGTTGTCCCTATAGTACAATAAGATAATAAGCAAAAGCAACTGGCAGTTGATCCCATCATCCTCAAAGCTCTAGCTCATGAGGTAAGAGGCCTTGACAAGTCTCCTCCTTTCAATTTTCAATCATAAATTCAGAAGCTAAGAATACCTATGCCTCTGATTGAACTAGTGAAGAATAAGTCCTTCAAAAGATCCATCCTCGAGGCCCTTGAGCCTAAAGCCATCAAAGCCTCCACTGACCATGTAAATCTGGAAGATGACAAGCCAACTTTTATTCTTAGGGAAATGACTGAAAATTGTGAAGACAGCTCCCCATCATTCTATGTCTCTCTGACCATTCATGAAAAAATCCCTCACAACTTCCTTTTGGACACTAGAGCCAACCATAATCTAATGCCAAAGGCTGTCATGGATGAGTTAGGTTTTGACATCACTAAACCTTATCATGACCTGTTTTCTTTTGACTTTAGAAAAGCGAAATGTCTAGGATTAATCAAGGACCTAGCCATCACTTTGTCTCAGCTGCCTATGAAAAGCATGATGATGGATATTGTGGTAGAAGATGTACCTCCCATGTTTGGCATGTTACTTTCTAGAGGTTGGATCAAGAGGCTTGGTGGATCATTACAAAATGATCTTTCCTATGCTACTGTCTTAGTTTTCGAGGTGAGAGCAAGAGATTATACAGAGACACGTAGTTGGCTTATATCATCAGTGATGAGAAGAGCCCTACTAATCATCCCATCTATGCTGTTGACACTAATTTTGGAGCATGTATTCTTCATATTGAAGAATCCCAGTTGGCCTCCACATAGCTCAGGAAATCAGTTTTCCAGATCGCAGAGGAAGAAAACCCATAGATTTGGGATATATTCTTTGATGGGGCTTGCTCTAAAGAAGCTGCAGGGGCAGGTGTAGTCCTTGTGTCCCCAACATAGTAATACATTCATTTGTCTTTAAAATTAACCTTTCAGGTCACAAACAACATAGTAGAGTATGAAGGTTTGATTCCTGGCTTAAGCGCTACTAAAGAAATGGGTATCAAAGGCCTAAAAATGTTTGGAGATGCAAACCTCATCATTCAACAGGTAAATAAAGCCTTCCAAGCAAAGCATCCAAGGCTGAAAGCATACAGAGATGAGGTATGGAGGCTTAAGGATTCTTTTAATGATTTCAGCATTTCTTATATTCCAAGAATGAAGAACCAACTTGCCGACTCCCTCGCTGTGTCTGCTAGCAGATTTACTCCTCCTTTGCCTCCTAAATTGACATATGAAGTTCAAGTAAAATATATACCGTCTCTACCTAACAATGTCAAATATTGAGAGTTTTTGAAGACGATGAGGAAATTAATAGGTTTTTACAAGTCGTTGAGGAATTCGCTAAAGCGTACATCGACTATGAAAATGAAACCATGGAAGCGTGCAGCGAGTCCAAGCTAAAAAGCGAGATCGGCCAAGGAAGCATCGTCCAGCTGCCTAGTAATCACATACCAAAAGGATTGGTTCCTCTAGAGAAGCTTTTCGATCATAACGACGTGCCCTATAATCCAGCCAAAACATAAAATGAGTTTGTTGTCTGTAAACATAATATAGGGAACCCAACCCATCCAAAATTCATCAATCTGTCCATTCATTTGTCTTCTGCCCAGAATTCCGAGTATTGCACCCTCATGAAGCAATTCGCTGATATTTTTTCTTGGGAATACATTGATCTTAAAACCTATGATACAAACATCATTTAGCACAAGATCCCACTGGAAAAGAACACTACCCCTTTTAAGAAGAAATTAAGACCTATCAGACCTCTCTTATTACCTTTGATTGAGAAAGAAATCAAGGAGCTATTGGATGCCAAAATCATAGTTCGCCTAAGGTATTCAAAGTGGATAGCTAACCTTATGGTAGTAAGAAAGAAAAATGGAGAAATCAAGCTTTGTGTAGACTTCAGAAATCTAAACAAGAGCTCTAAAAAAGATAACTATCCCCTGCATAAGATGGAACACTTGCTGCAAAGAGTTTTAGGGGCTAGAGTCATGTCTTTCTTAGATGGATTTTCAGGTTACAATCAGATTGTTGTACATCTTGAAGATCAGGAAAAGACTGCCTTCACTACTCCTTGGGGCACTTTCATGTACTCCAAGATGCCTTTCAGACTAATGAATGCTAGGGATACTTTTCAAAGGGCCATGGACATAGCCTTCATGGGAGAGAAGGACAAGTTTGTCCTTATTTATCTTGATGACATAACAATCTTCTCCAACAGCTACAAAGACCATTTATAGCATTTGAAGAAGGTCTTCCTAAAGTGCAGACAATTTGGAATTTCAGTGAACCCAAAGAAGTCACAATTTTCTCTAGATGAAGGCAAACTTCTGGGACATATTGTTTCTGTTGAAGGTGTGAAGATTGATCCAGCAAGGCTTCAAGCCATTAAGGCATTGTCCATCCCAAGGTTAAAAAGGGACATTCAATCCTTCCTGGGTAAGATTAACTTCGTAAGGAGGTTCATTCCAAGCTTTTCAGAGCTTGTAAAGCACATCACTTCCATGCTGAAGAAAGGATCAGAAATAAATGCACAGATGCTTCAAGAAGCTCTTTTGAAGCCATCAAGCAAGCTATCATGGAAGTTCCCACTCTAATCAGCCTAGGTTACACTAAGGAGTTTCGTATCTTCTCTTTTGCATCTTATGATACACTTGCAGTAGTTCTATTGCAGAAAAATGATAAAGGCATAGAGCACCTCGTGACCTTTTTTAGCAAAACTTTAAGGGATGCTGAACTAAGGTATGACCTTATTGAAAAACAAGCTTATGCTCTCATAAAGTCTATAAAGGCATTCAGAATTTATATTCTGCATTCCAAATTAGTTTCATATGTACTTTCATCCTCAGTAAAATATGTCTTAAGTTAGCCATATATTGATGGAAAGAGAGTTAAATGGATTACAAAATTCACAGAGTTTAACATAGAGGTGAAGCCCACTGAGCTTGACAAAGGCAAAGGCTTGACTAAACTTATGGCTAAAGAAAATTGTAGCTTGTTAGACATAAATTCCATGGGTCTAAATTCAGATGATGAGCAGACAGAGGGAGCAGCAGAAGAGCAAAAGCAAAATCAGTCTTTGGCTGAAAATCTAGCCAGATGTGAACGGTATTACAGCATAATTCATTTTTTGCAAGAGCTATAAGTCCCTCTAGAGTTTAGCTCAAGTCAAGCTCGTGCCATTAAACATAGATTAGCCAAATTTTTCATTAATAAAAATATGCTTTATTGGAAAGACCCATTAGGAATCCTCTTGAGGTGTCTAGATAAAGAACAATCTATGGAAGTCATACACCAGTTCCATTCTAGCATCTGTGGAGGGCATCATTATTGGAAAACCACAGCTCACAAAATCTTGAGGGCTGGATATTATTAGCCTACTCTGTTCTCTGATGTGTTTTCTTTTGTAAAAGCTTGTGACAAGTGTCGGAGATTTGCAGGAAGGTAGCAACTAAAATATCTGCCCTTGAAGCCAATACATGTCACTGGTCCCTTCCAGCTATCGGGCTTAGACTTTATAGGTGAGATCAACCCACGTTCCAGTGGCCAACACAAATGGATCTTATTAGCCACTGATTATTTCACCAAGTGGATTGAGGCTATACCCACTAAGAATTCCAATCATCAAGTTGTCATAAAGTTCTTGAATGAGAATATTTTCACTAGATTTGGTTTCCCAACCAAACTAATCATTGATAGTGAAACAACTTTCAAGGCAAAATAAATGGTGGACATGACCAAATCCATGGGCATTCAAGTGGTGCATTCTACCTCATATTATCCTCAAGGCAATGGCCTGGCAGAATCATCTAACAAGAGTCTAGTAAGGGTAATAAAAAAAACTGTTAGAGAACAACAAAAAGAGCTGGGATTACAAGTTGAAGTTTGCACTATGGGTTGACAGAGTTACCATCAAAAAGTCGATAGGGAATTCTCCATTCAAACTAGTTTATGGTGTTGATGTTGTTTTCCCCATCCAGCTGACTCTCCATGTGGCTAAGTTCTTGCAAGAAGAACAAGATGAAGAGAATGATATCGTAAGAGGAATGAATAACCTGGTTGAACTACAGAAGATCAGAGAGCACCTGGTTGAGAAGTCAAAAGCTCATCAAAAGAAAATCAAAGAAACCTTTGACAGGAAGGTAAAAGTGGACAATTTCCAAGTTGGTGATTGGGTGCTTAAATGGGATGCATTTAAGGAAAAGAAAGGTAATCATGGAAAGTTTGACACCCTATGGACAGGTTCGTTTATCATCGCTTGAATTCAGCAGAACAATTCATTCATTCTGCACAGTCTCGAAGGAGGAGATAATTTAGGTAGCCCAATAAATGGGTGGTTCTTGAAACTTTATTTTTCTTAAGGCTTTAAAACCTTGTCATTGTAAATACGTTTTTCCAGTTTTTATTTCATTGCAAAATAGACTTCATGCCCAATGTAACACTAGAAGGAAGACTTGACTTTGTTTTTTGGGAAAGGCATTGATCTGTGATCCTTGAAACCTCACAGGGAGGATTTCATCCCTAGAAGGATCCAGTGTTAGCCTTACTGGAAAAAGGCTCAAAAATGGATCCATATAGGCTCTTGGAGTCTCCAAATTTGCTTTAAAACATGCCAATGGATCCGTTAATGCTCTTGAAATATTCGATTTTTTCTCAAAGATCATCCAATGATCAAAATCAACACAAGAGGAGAGCCCTTGCAAGGGCATAAATACACTATTGGGAGGCAAAAGCACTTGAAAACCATGAAAAAACCCACAATTGTAGGCTTAAACAGAGGAATGAACAACAACCGTTAGATCTAGCCAATCAACGACCTAGATCTAAGCAGCTAATCGCATCGGCGATGGCCATCAAAGGCAGTTGAAGCAGAGTCGTGATGAGATTAGGCCAAGCGATATGTTGATTACCAATATCGGTGATATTGCTATCGACAGGGAGCATATGCCATGTATTATTAAAGGCCCAGGCATTGAGCGATTAGCGATTGCGATCGGATCACGTCGCTGTATTGCATTAGCAGTAAACCATGGGGCGGGGCCTATGCACAGATGTATGTGCTATGTGATAACCAAACCGACAGTTATGTAATACGATATTTGATGATATTTGAAGTCCGCCAAAGGCCTGTTTTTAAAATTTTTTGTGTTTTTTTGTTGTTTCAATGAAATACAAAGGGAAACAGGGGCAGTGCGATAGCAATGGAACCCAGATCCGATGGGTTTCCTGAATAAAAATATATAATCTTTGAAGTTCGCATAAGGCCAATTTTCAATGTTTTTCCACAGTTTTGTGTGTTTTCTTTGTTTAAACGAAATACGAAGGGACCTTTGGCTAGTGCCAATTGTGATGAAGCCTAGACACAAAAGGGTCCGAGAAGTGAAATATATAATAGCTGAGGTCCACCAAAGCCATTTTTCATGTATTTTTTAGTGTTTTTACGTATTCCAGAATATAAAGAAAATACATAGGGTGAGGCCAAATGCGACTTGCAATGGCGACGAGGGCGGACCTAATTGATAATTAAACAATATTTTAGGACTTTTGAATTCCAAAATACACAAAGAGGGTGGGAATTTTACAGTATTGTTGTGTTTTCGGTTCATAATAGAATGCAGTCACTATCCACTTTTTAAAGGGATTTCATAGGCCCAGAGAGGTATTCCACCACAAAGCAGAAGTTGGAAAGTGATCAGGGAGCATAGACATAGCCAAATCAACTAGAATCAATCAAGGAGCACATGCAACCGACCCAAAATAGAATCAGCCAAGAGGCATCAACAACGCTGCTTATCGAGAACCAACAAACATTATGGGGCATCTTTGGCACAAGGGAGCTCCCAGATAGCGCAACAAACCACCCAAACTAACTAAAAAATAGTTACTCTACTATCAGAAGCAGAAAACGCCAATCCCATGCTTGCCTAGAGAGCATCAAATCAGTTAACAATGCAAATCAGAGCTCAGGAGCATTGGAAACAGGCTATAAATAGCTAAAAGTAAGATGTAATAGAGGTTCAACTTCTGGAGATTATTCCTCCTCTGTTCCTTCAAGCTTCTCATCTTCGTTCTATTAATATAAGCTTCCTTTTCCATTATATGTTCAATTTCCATTCTCTTTGTTGTTCAATGCTTGCACTTGAACAATTTGTTCATGTTTTCTTTGTGTTTAAGGCCAGATAATTGTCATCTTATCTCTTCTTTGATAAATTAGATTCACAAGATTCATTGTTGCCTGTAGCTAGACATCCATATGTGGTCATGTATGGATCTCCCAGTATACTCAGTATTCTCTTTTGTTGCCTGTAGCTAGCCATTGACTTGTGTTTATGTATGCAATCTATTGGTATAGTCAGTATTCTCCATATATCCATGGAATTTATAAATTATTGAGCATTAGTGGTCTAAGGCCTTGTATTGGTGAGAGCGTTCATGCATTCCTTGAGTGAAAACAGAGCTGAAATGGTTATCTAACTTGATCCAAACCATCATTTATTCCAATAGTTCAGAGAAAAATATTGAAGATTATATGTTACTAGGCATCTCCAATCTACAACCTAGGAGAGTTTCCTGGAGTGATAAGGGGGACTATATAGGCCCAACAACGATGTGGAAAGTCCTTAGAGTGAGTCCTATAGGGTGCTATAGGGTGTTTTGGTTGAGGGATAATAGGTATTGAAATAATTTTTCATGGATCACAATGGTTTTCTATTCCACAGCCACGAATGCCAAAAACTATTATCCTAACTTAATAATTCTTTGATATCTGATAGGTTCTCATAGAACATGTGAAGAGATATATGTTGGAGAATCTAATTCCAACCACCTATTAGGTGTCAAAACCATCCATCCAAGTCTCCTAGTTCAGTTTCAGTTAGTCCAATTTAGTCGAGTTTCACTCCAGTCATTTATTACTGATGTTTCCAATGTAATCTTATTTAACTGATTTTTAATAGTGAGAAGAGCAGTCCTCTGCTCCACGTTTTTTTCTCTCCAATTTTTGTCATGGTATCACAGCTTAGCCTGCGTGAGACTCCTTGAGAGTAACTAAAGAAAAGATAATCCACTTTTCATTAGACTCCATGGGAGAGAAGCAACATGAGTGAAGTGAGAGTAGTAGAGAGGAGAGAAGAGGTGAACTTGCATAGGACTCTTTCAAAGAGCAACAGAAGTTTGAAGAAGAATTCGAAGAAACAACAGGAGAATGAAGAATCCATCTACATCTAATTCTGTGAAGGCGAGGGAAAAATGGATTGAAGAAATTTTAGCTCAAAGTCAGAATATTTTTCAGAAATTTTGTGTCAGGGGCAATGGTATTAACACACCATACAACCTTGAAGGCAATGTTATTAACACCAAAACAAAGTACAAAATTCATGCTAGCATTACTAATTCTCAACGACATTGCAAGAGAACGTGTTAGTTTCATTTACATACAACATTTCTACTCCAATTCAACCTCCATTCTTTACACAAAGTGTTAACAAAAGACAAAACAATGGAATCCAATTGGGAGCACGAGTCACGAAAACTGATTTAGAGCAAAAAGTCGGAACAAATTCAATTTTCATAAAAAAAGGTAAAGGCATGGTTTATTAGTAAGGAAAACACTCTTGTTTTAACAAATTTGTCTCAAAGGCTTTCTAAAAGAAATTTGATTCATCTTTGTTTAAAAAGAATCTTATGTTATATTGTGAAAAGGGGAATTTAAAAAAGTGCTCAAGTAATTATTTTTTGAGAAAGCCTCCAAAGGTATTTAAATTCTTAAAGGGCTTTGGCTTATGTGAGGATCTTATGAGATTTTGCAATGGAAGGTTTATTTAAAAGGAGACTATTTTTCATGTTTGAAATGTTTTTTTCAAAAAAGTACATTTTCTTTAAAAATACATTTGCAAGGTGTTCTAAAAGGACATTTGAAAGATTTTGTGAAAGGTTTCCCTTGTGGAATATTTGTAGACCCATTTTGTTTCAAAGTTGAGCAGCAAAGGAGCTGACGCAAAGATGGTTTTACTATAGCTCAATTTGTTTGTTGAGTCGTAGTGAGTGAGAACTCAATAAATGTGGAAATCCAAGAGGATAAGAAGGTAAAGGCTACAACAAGATATGTTTCATATTTTTCTTTTTAATTTGGAAGTGAAGGGACAAAAGGATGCATTTGCATTGAAATCCATAAAAGAATCTATGGATGACAACGTTCGTCCCTTGACTTCAGATGCCAAGGGAACCAAGAAGGCTTGAGATACCCTTGAAAGAAGTTTTGGTGTAAGGCGGAGCATTGAAGTTGAAGATGAAGGTGGATATATAGAAACATATCTACAACGAGATAAAACATTTGTTCAATCCCACTATGCTCAGCGACAAGTGGACAAAAATTTGGTGATTCCAACAATAGAACTCATTGATGAAAATTTTATTAATCTAGTAACAAAGATTGCTGATAAAAATTTAGTGAATCCTACAACAGATCTTGCTGATGAAATTTTGGTGAATCTAGCAACAAATCTTGTTGATTACAATCAAACTTCCATTCGAGCAGTCAATACTATGGTGAATCCATCAATTAATATTGTCAAAGTTCATGTAGGAATTCAAAAAGTTTTAATAGAAGATCAAGATTCATGAGGAAGGTGCAGAGACACATGGGAGGTGGAGAGTCATCTAATTTGTTATAAATACACCCTCATAGCTCAAGAGAGGGGACTCTGGACTTTTCACCATGGGTTCTCTAGTTTGGCATAGGAGAGAAGATTTTTCTTTGGAGGAGAAAGTGTTGATTTAATGTTCCACTATTGAGACTAGTGTGGCAAAATTTTAATAATGTATCTTGGGACTCTCACTTAAGATATGAATCTTTCAAAGCCAATTCACTTTCATTCATATTTCGTGAATGATTTTGAAACTATTATTTCATTGTTTTCAGTGTTTGTTTATGTTAACACATACTAATGAAAATGAACTATTTCGTTGGCTTTAGTATGCACCCTATTTAAAGTGAATTATTACTTTCTTTATGATCGTTGTTATCTTGTGAACTAATTTTTAAGTTAATCAATGATTCTTTCATACTCTTGTATGTATATTTTAGGATAGTACTATTACTTTTTTTTATAGATGGTCATTCTCTCTTTTCCATTTCGTGAAAGTACAATACATGCATTGCAAATATATGCCTCACAGTCTCAACTTACTTTCTCGTCCCAAAGATAGTTTGTATAATCTCTTATGTTAATAATTGAAACCAAGGTAAATTCCTGAGGATAATGGTAACTGGTTGTATTTTTGGTTGAGGTTCGTATTACAAATGGTATGAGGTCTAGCTGGGACTTTGTACCAGAGAGACGCCCTTGGTTGACAGATTTTTAGCACTATCAACATTCCCCTATTTATTCTACCTTCTCCCATGTGGCTTCATCAGGTCCAAATTGATTCCATTTCACATTGACCTACTTAATTACTATATTTTGTATCATGGTCTACCATTGCTCCGTAATGCATAGTGGTTCTGGTTCAAACTTTTCCTTGTGTTCCACCTATATCAGATATTAGTCAATAACATGATTATAGTCATGTACATATCTCTTATGCAAGTAAATGTGAAAAAGTTCCCATGCTTTTGCTGGAAGCTGTAAGGCCAATATATAAGCCATTGCCCCTACTATTTCGAAAATATAAAATGGTCAAAAAAATATGGGTGCCAACATAACACAAGACACCACTTTTTGTGAGATCTTCCTTTTTTATATGGAGATACACATCCTATTACACTTTGAATTATTTTTGCAGTATCTATAGTGATGCATAAATATTTTTCCTATCCTAAGCTACTTTCATCTTCTTTCTTATCTTCACTACTTCTGGCTACACTTGTTTAGAATGTTAAGCTCTAGAACCATTATGTTCATTGGGTCATCCTAGGTCACAATGGTGTCGCAGTTTTTTCCATATAATGCCTTAAAAGGACTCATCTTCAATGACTCTTAATATCCATTTTTGTATGGAAATTCCACTAAGGGAAAGAAATATTTCCACTTATTTGGTTGTTGTGTGACATACATTATTAGCATGTCCTCTAGACTTTTTTTTAGTGTTTCTATTTGGCCATCCATTTGAGCATGATATATGGTGCTAAAATCTTGTTGGATATTGAGAAACAATGCCTTGTGAAAATTGGAAGCGAATATGGCATCCCAATAGGAGATTATTTTCTTAGGAATACTATGTAATATGGATACTTCTTTCATGAATATCTGAGTTATATCAATGGCTTTGTGAGTGGATTTGATTTTCTTGAAGTGAGATTCCTTATTCATGTTGTGCATTACCGCCATAATGCCATCATGTTGTTTGGTTATTTTTGGTAATCATGTAAATAAAAACTCCCACTTCCACTAATGAATTGGGATAGTTTGGAGCTATTAGAAATACCAGAGGGGTGGGTGAATTAGTATTTCATTCCCATTTAAACTTGACGTATTCTTTAATTTCAGTTATATTAAACCATTACTTCATTTACAAGTTATTATGTTATCAACCATGAGTAGAATTAAAAATAAAGCCATGTAAACCATATTTTTTCAAAACAAGTCAACACATCAACACATAAGGACACTGGGATTTTAGGTGGAAATCCAACATTGGAGAAAACTACCACTAACATCATATTTGTATTCTTTCTTATTATATAAAGAAATTATTAGTTACATCTTGTACTCGTGCATACTCTTGCCAACAAGTAGGGTCCTACTTGTAGGAGACTACAACATCCACTCATTCTCCAGCACCCACTGGAAGGGAGCTACAACTCGCTAATCATGTTTAGTAGAGCCTACTGGAAGGAGGCTCCTACCCCCTCAACAATTTTACCATCTACCACTGGAAGGAAGCTATGACGGCCTCATTTAGGGCTCCAACCCTCAACACCTCTGTGGACCATGTTTCACAATGTTTCACATTTGATCCACCTACCAACCAACCATCAAACAACCTATAGGCCACCTTTCATCAATTTTCAAACTAGACCCACACCCTACAATATGCTCAAACAAATATACCAACTGAGCTCCAAACTGAATCATTGAAGACCAATACAAATACTAATGTTCCAACCACTCAAAACCCAACCAATCTTATAAAATTGCTAATACCAAGCCAATCAATTACTAAACCACATAATACCGATTCAATTACTAAAGCAAATTGATAACTGGATATCAATATTGAATCAGAACTAAATACGCCAATATACCAATACCACTATTCCAAGTACTAACCTATCCATTATCCTTGATAAAATCTACACTCAATTAACAAGTCAAATTTCAAGCCAATATATCAATGATGCCAAACTGAATACTCAACCACTGAATGCCTATATACCAATACTGGATCAATACTGAATACAAAACCAATTATTGCATATCAATAACTAAGAATCACTATGCCAGTCACTAGATATCTTACCATCCAATATCCCAATCAACAAGTCAAATCAACATGTTAAGAAAAGCCCTCTTATTAAGTAAAATTTTGTCATACGTCAATCACCATAGGCCCAGCCATATCTAGAACCATCACCATGTGTATAAGACATTATCCTTTACTAGATCACAAAGCTTCTAGTAATATGGGAAAAAACCATCATATTTTTTCTCATCAAATACTAACATTTAAACCCAAGCATGAACAAGTCATATCTAAGATGAAGGCAATAATTTAGTTATTTTCAAACTCTTCTTGGCATCTAGTTACAAATATCACAATCAATGCAACAACTAAATTCATTCCACTAACACGAGCCACAATTGCAAGGACATTCAATAGATATAGAAGACACACAATATTATTATTATACTCATAAATATTTATCCTTTTTCCTACACCAACAAAACACTCTAAGTCGCCATCATAATCATAGGCGTAGAGAAGAACCAATAGAAATCAACAGCCTATATGGATCATTGCCAATCTCTATCATAGTCACAAATATGTCATATATATATCATGAACATAATACACCAAGGAGACATAGATCCATTAGAGGAAATTTTGGTCTAAAAGTGCCCATGAATTTTTTATTTAATTTCTATGTCACAATATGTAAACCAATCAAAATACTTCAAACATAAAAGGAGGTACATGTAAATATTTTGGACGGAAAAGAAGAAAAACTATTTTTTCTAATTTTATTTTTAGCTGATCTCCTCACATGTTTACTCAAATTTCAAGTGTAGACACTCGGTGGACGCAGAATTAAATTCCAGATCCAACATGTACCCATTATGCATACTTTTGATAAGACCCATACTGATAGAAATTAAAGAAGGTCACTCAATCAGAAATAATGGTTATGAAGTAAAAGATTCAATCCTTGTTGAGAAAAATTTAAGATCTCTAACCCCAAAGTTCAATTCCAAAGTCGCTACCATTGAAGAAATGCAGGATTTGAAGAACCTCACTATCGAATAGCTCCATAGGATCTTAATAGATTATGAAACGAGATAAGAAGGTCCATTAGATATCAGAGAAGCAACATTCAAAGCTACATACAAATGAAAGGAAAAGGAATATCTTAAGGAACAAGTTACATTTCAGACAAAGAACAAATGAATTTCATGAAGGAATTCTAGGTAGTAGCTGGCAATTTTAGAGGTAATCTTAGTTTCAAATGCTTTTCCTATGGAAGGGTTGGTCACTACTTGGCTAAATGTCCTTATCAAAAGAATCATGATATAGGGAATAATTCTTCAAAAGGGAATGTTAAAGGAAGGTTTGATAACAAGAAAAAATTTTATGCTCACGAAGATAGCAAATATTCTTCCAATAATAAGGATGTTGAATCTAATCAAGATTGCCAATTGGTTATGGCATTTGAAGAAAAATGTGTAGATGAATCTAATGATGTTTTTATGGATGCTCTAGAAGAAAAGGACATCTATAAGGGAAATACTCTTATTGAAGAAATAACTCATCTAAAAGTTCATCTAGAATAAGTTAAAATAGTTGAAGAAGTTTTGAAGAAACATGTTTTAGAAAAGGAAAGGCACATTAAAAGTTTATAACTTGAAATAGTGGGTTTAAGAATGGAACTTCAGAGAAAAAGAAAAAAAAAAAAAAACATCAAAGTGTAATGCTCTCCTCTAATTAAGGCAAGCCTTGGCTACAATTCAAATGGTGAATCATCAAAAACTGTAAAATATTTTGAAATAGTTACAAGAAGCTATCACAATGCAATAAAATGAAGAAACCATTTGAATTATAGCTCTCAGCAAAAGAATGAAGGGTCAAATATCTCTCAAGCAAAACAACCTTGCCATAATTAAAGGGGAAGCTACTCAAGAGGTATTATACTCCAAGGTACTCCTATTTTAATGGTTAATGCTTCACTTTTCATCATTTTGTTCAAAAATTCATTTAGTGTGTCACTTATAAAACTATTATGACTAGAGAAGAAAGAAAAAAAAAATATGAGATCAAAGAAAACAAATCTTCTTATAATGTTTTCTCACCTCTTAAATATTAAATTGAATGTTCTCTATTCAATAAATTTGGTCATAAAGAAACTAAATGAAGAAGAAAAATGGGACCATATTACAAGCATGAGGAGAACTGTTATTAAAACCAATGTTATGGAAAAATAAAACTATGAACTATGAAAATTCTGGTCCAGCTTTGTATGCATGAGATCAAGAAAATTTATGGTACATTGACAATGGATGTTCGAAGCATATGACAGGTGGAAAAGATAAGTTTATGTCTCTTAATGAAATAAATAAATAAAAGAATGTAAGTTTTGGTAATAATTCACCTATTGTTATCAAAGGGAAAGGAACCATGTTGTTAAAGAAAAAGGTTAAGGCTAGAAATGTTTTATTTGTTGATGGATTAATAAATAACTTGTTAAGTGTTATTCAAATGTGTGACCAAGGGCATGAAGTTGTTTTTAGATAAAATAACTACGTGGTAAGAAATATGGATACAGGTAAGATCATAATAAATGGAACAAGAAATCCAAGCAATGTTTATGTCTTCGAATATAGGCAAGAAAATTGTTACTTAAGCAAATTTGAAGGAACCCGGCTTTCACACAAAAGGTTTGGACACCTTAGCTTTTCTCAATTATACAAATCAAGAAGAATGGGAGAATTTCATGACTTTACCAGCATCTCTCCACTTGAAAATAACATCTGCAAATCATGTCATTTTGGTAAGCAAACTAGATTTTAGTTTAATGCTAAAGAATGTACTTCAAGTAAGCCACTTGAACTTATTCATACTAATTTATGTGGTCCAATGAGAAATAATTCTCCTCATGGTGAATAAGACTATATATTATTCATTTATGATTTTACAAGAATGTGTTGGATTGGCTTATTGAAATATAAAGATGAAGAATTTGATAAATTTAAAGCATTCAAGGCTCTGCTAGAAAATCAATTAGATTTGAAAATCAATGGTATTAGATCTGATAGATGAAATTTTATATCAGATGAGTTTTTCAATTTTTCTTAACAACATGGCATCAAAAGATAGCTTTCTATAGCTAATACTCCTTATCAAAATGGAGTAGAAGAAAGAATGAACAAAACAATCCAAAAAATGGCACATGCCATCTTGGATGAGTCGAGAACTATACATACCTTCTAGAGGGAAGCAACACATACAACCATGAATATTCTTAGCAAAGCTCATCTTGGAGTAAACGATGATAAAATTACATATGAACTATGGTATGATAAGACTATAGATTTCAAAAACTTTTGAACCTTTCGAATAAAATGTTACATAAAAGACAATGACGATAATCATAGAAAATTTGAATCTAGACCTGATGAACAAATCCTTCTTCAATACTCTTTTAAAAGCAAGGGATATAAATGTTATAATAAAATGCTTCAAAATATTATTGAATGTGTAGATTTTGTAATTAATGAAGCATCCACAGGTAGCAAAATGGAAGAACTAGATGACAAACCTCTCCCTACTACAAGCCAAAACGTTGTAGGAGAAGGAAATAGAGAAGTGTTAGAAGAAATAAATGAAAAGACAGATACATTAGAGAAGACTCCTTTAGGGTATGTTCACGAAAATCATCTTGAATCTCAAATTATAGATGAAAAGGATGCATGAATACAAACTAGAAAAGCCCTTGTTGTAAATTTTAGTTACCTAGCCTTACTATACACAATTGAACCTCAAAATGTGAATTAAGCAAGAAAAGATTAACATTGGGTTAAGGAAATGAATGAAGAACTTGATATAATAGAAAATAACTATACATGGGAATTAGTACCATGGCCCCATGAGAAAAATATTATTGGGAAGAAATTGATATTAAAAAACAAACTTAATGAAAATGGAGAAGTAATTAGAAACAAAGAAAGACTTGTATGCAAAGGATATGCTCAATAGGAAGGGACAGACTTTGAAGAAATATTTTCACCTATAGATAGACTTGAATCCCTAAGAATATTTCTTGCCTTTTCATGTTTTCATAGCTTTAATGTATATCAAAAGGACATCAAAGTTGCCTTCTTAAATGGGGATCTAGAATAAGAGGTATATATAGAATAACCTGAAGGCTTCATTCTTGGCAATGATAAAAATGTTATGTGCAAACTTAAAAAGGGATTGTCTAGATAGAAGAAATCTCCTCATGTATGGTATTATCGTCTTCATAAGTTACTTCAAAAACAAGGGTTCAAAAATGGGTCTGTAGATATCAACACATATCTTAAAATGGATAAAGATGAACTTTTAATAGTCGTTGTTTATGTATATGACATCATCTTTGGAAGCCATGTAGAATCTATGAGTCAAGGATTTACCTCAGTTATGCAAAAATAATTTGAAATTTCTCTAATTGGTGAACTAGCGTACTTTCTTGGTATTTAATCTCAACAAGTTGAGAATGGTATCTTTCTTTCTCAAGCCAAGTACCTCAAATAGGTTTTGAAGAAATATGGAATGGAAGATTGCAAACTAGTATGCACACCAATGGTAACATGATGCAATCTTACTCAAAATAATAATTCTCCTTCATTAAATCAATGAAAATATAGATCTATGATTGGAAGCTTTCTCTACCTTACGAGTACAAGACGATACATTATGCATTCAGTTGGAATTATTGGACGATTTCAAGCCAATCCTAAGGAAACACATCTCGAAGTGGTTAAGAGAATATTCAAGTATCTACAAGGAACTTAATATTTTTGTCTATGGTATCCCAAAAATGTAGACTTTTCACTTCATGCTTACACAAACACAGATTGGGCAGGTAATATTGATGATCACAAGAGTACTGTTGGGCATGGAATCCCCACAAGGCATGTTTTGGGGCTTAAAACCCAAGTTTTTACCAAGTCCTTTGTAAAGACTCTGCAATTTGTGGGCGCGGAGCATGAAGTCATAATAGAGTCATAGGGTTGTCTGCCCTTGTTTTTGTAATGTAATGTTGGCTTGATAGACCTACCCATGGTCTACGGACCATGGGATTGTGTAAATAGAGTGAGGCTCTAAGTGTAGAAGATAGCTAACCAATGAAGAAAAGAAGCATGTTGATTCTAAGAGATTGAGTCAAAGTGTAAAGTGTGTCTTTGGGTCATAGAGTAGGAGAAGGCTTTGCAGCTGAGTGTGCGGACCCCTGCAGCTGAGTGCGCAGGGCAGGTCGAGTCTGTAACCATTGGAAACATCAATAAAGAGAAGTTTAATAATATCTCTGTGTATCTTTTCCTGTTTTATGTATTATTGGGTATGAATTACAAGTTTACTGTGTATTATCTATCCAAACTCATATGAATGTGTTGTATAAATAAATATAACATAAGGAATCCATTTACGTGGAGATAACTAACTAGTGTAGGAAGATAAGTAAGATCACAAGGGTGACTTAGGGAAATAGTGCAGAGCACTGCTGTAGTAGTACGGAAGTCCCACAGCCCCTGGGTTATGTGAATAACTTGATGTTTGGGGCTACACAAAGTCAGAGAATCTACAGAAGCGAAGGTAAAGTGGAGCTAGAAACTAGCCCCTTGATTTTATCTCTGTGAGGGGGCAAAGAAGAGCTCATGAAGGTCTCACCAAGAAGTGCGATCAATTTAATAAGGTAGAGGATTCTGCACATACCACCCCCACCCACACCACCGTTAGTTTCACCATCTTCACCCCCATCTTCACCCATACCACCTCCGCCACCACCGCTAGTCAATATGGAAAGTGTGATAAAGTTGCCAATGTTTAAGGAACTAGGAAGTGAATATCCAGACCAGTTTTGGTTCATGATAAAAGCTATATGGGAAGCGCAGGGAGTGATGAATGATAATATAAAGAAAGCAATGTTGATTAGCACTCTGCAGGATCACACGCTGACCTGGTACATTAAGCATTCCAATGACAATCCGAATGTGGGGATCATGGATATTCAAACTACGCTAAACAAAGAATTTAGCAGGCTGAAGTCAAAGGTGCAGTCGATCATTGGGTTCAATGAAATCACAATGCTTCTAGGTGAGGCCTTTTAGGAGTTGGATCAGAGACTGAAATGCACAATTCACGAAGCTAACATGACGTTGATCGATGGACAACACTGTGAATGGTTTGTATCATCATTAACATCGCATCTAAGGAATGTGCTGTCACAACAGAGGCTAACAACTCAAGCCGAGGCCTTGAAGATTGTGATGAGCCTGCATGAGACCCCGATACAGGATCCCAACCTTGAAGCTCAGCAGATTCACGTGCAGTTGAAAAACTTGTGCCTTGAGATTCAGATTTTGAAGCAATACATGACATCTCGCCAAGAAGTGCGCGACGAGGTATGGTGTAAAATGTAAGGGTCAGGGACATGACAAGGACCACTGGCCGGTGTTCATGAATTACCTCACAGGAAGAGAACCAATGCCATGGAGATTGGAGGCACAAGAAGGACCGAGCACGGCACCTGCATTATGGTGCGTTATTTGTCAGATAAGAGGAAAGAATGCCATAGACAATTGTGATTTATTACAGAAGTACATGTAGAATTCATAGTAATTCTTTTGTAATTTTTGTATATGAGTGGGACATGATGAGCGCACCTGTGGAAGTTTTGAATTGATGATGGATCAGACTCCTACCTATAGAGTTCAGGCCGAAACACGGCCGCTTGACCATAATGCAGGAGTATCGCGAACCCGATTTCAAGGGTGCAAATGAGGCCGAGGTGGAGGAGGACCTGAAAGATGTCGTGGACAGCTGATATGTTACAATTGTGGAGGGCGAGGAAATTATGCCCATGATTGTACGAATATGATGCGTCCATCATGCTTGTATTGTACATTGTTTGATCATGAGACGGAGGATTGTCACACACTAATAGCGACACTGCAAGATAAAGGAATGATCCAACCTCCCCTGACTCAGAGCGTACAAATGATGAGGTCTGAGCCGCGCGAGGAAGACCCTAATGTGAATATTGTGCTCTGAAGTGGAATTACGACAGGGGATGACAAAGGCAAGTAGCCGAAAGAAAGTACTTCAGTTCGCAAGGCTCCAACGAAGGAACCAGAGTTTGATTTGGAGCGCGCTAACGAAACCTTCATGGAAGCCAAGAAGAGATTCGTTGATGCCTCCACTTCAGGAAGCAAAGACAGACCATAACTGGAAAAGGACCCATCGATGCTCACAACATTCCTAGAAATATGTACAAAGCTACTGCAGGACAACAAGGCTATAAAGGGGCTGTAGGAACTCATAAATAGATGCACTGGAACCATGCCAAGAGAACTGCACATAGTCCTGAAGCTCGGAAAGCACACGATGTGAACGGGAATGGAGATGAGATTAACCGCATAGATTGGAGAATATGAGATGCACCAAGTGATTCTGGACCTAGGATCAGACATGAACATTTTTCCGAAGCAAAAATGGGAGCTCTTGGGGATGCCTACGCTGCAATGGTCTCCTATCTAGTTGTGAATTTTGAACCAACAAAAGATCCTACCTATGTGAAGATTGGAGGGAATGATAGTGGATATCGAAGGAGCAAGTGCACTAGTAGACTTCGAAGTGATAGAGATTGTTGATGACGTCAATCCCTATCTAGCACTATTAGGAATAGATTGGGCCACTGACATGAATGGGGTGATAAATCTGAAGAAGCCCAAGATGATTTTTGGGAAAAAGTCTCTGCGCATAGTTGTATCTTTAGACCCTGTAGAAGGATCACGCTACACAGAGCCAGTGCGCGACTATGAAAGCGACGATGACTTGGACTGCATCTACAAGATAACCGCACAAGAGAAGGACTAGGTAAATCCAACCGTGGAAGGATGAATATCATGGGAGCATGAAAGCTCCTGCAGATAGGATTCTGATGAAGAGATAGAACGATGGTAGAACTGGTTACACAAGGTAACCACGCTGAATTGTAACATGATGACGAGATTATTGTGCTGCATATCAACAAAGGTAAGGGATCTACCTACGTATGATGGGTTAAGTGAGGTGGATGAATTCCTGAACAGATTTTAAAGAGAGGTGTCAGAACAACAACGTTTCAAAGATTTGACATGGGTACTGCATGCTATGCCTACGAGGTGGTGGGGTATGCACCAAAGAAGCTTTGGGGACTGGCGCGAATGTAGGAGAATGATGCACATACGATTTGGGAAGCCTTAGATGCAATTAATAGACAATATTGATGGAAAAAACAATCCATGTACCCACCTGTCCAAATGGATATAGTTATATGGTTTGAAACCTGCGCAGATGCACACAATCTTCACATTAGGAGAGACAGTCAGTAAGCATGTATGGGTGAGGAAATGGTGCGAACGACCCCTCCAGCTAGAACCACAGAGTATGGAAAGACCCAGTGCGTAGACAATTATTCACGCAGAAGCCTTTTACGAAGTATGCGAAGCACTGAACAAGGTCCACAATGCGCAACAAACTGACTAGGACCTGCGCGTACCAGCAGTTCTGTGGGATTATAGGACCACGTGCAAGAAACTGACGGTGCAGGCACCTTTAAGGCTAGAGTATGGTGCAAACGTTGTACTCCCAATAGAGTATAAAGTGCCTAGTCCACGCATGGCAGCATCAGCAGATACAATGATTCATGGAACCTTGGAAGAAGGGGTAGCATAGCTAAACAAAGCATAACACTTGGGACTTGCTAAGGAAATCTGACAAGGTAACCTTAGGCTCCAAGAACTTATGAAAGATATGGTGTGATTAAGGGAGAAAAGCGCTCTGGTGGAAGCAGAAGTCAAGAAGCTTGAGGATGAGATAAAGGAAGATTTTCTCGATAAGAACACCATGGTGCTAAAACAGGGTGTGCACGACCAAGTTGAAAAATTTAGGGACTATCGCCACGAATTGATCAGTCTGATGCCTTGGCATAGACTGCATATTACTAAATGAATCAACCAAGGTGGTGCACTGCAGATGATAAAGTGCACAACACTGCCAGTAACAACAAAAAGTGGGTATTTTCTAGGAAAAGTGATGGATCACTGGAGGAAGCCATATACAGGTGGCACGTCCACCTCACTAGCCGAGGGAATTATAGTCTTAGTGCTCTAGGCAGTTGGATGGAGGCATGGGACCATAAACTACTATGTTCGAGAGCTGCACGATGTTAGAGTTTCACGCAGGAGTAAAATGTCACAATGTCTACAACCACACAAAGGGCGCTACGCTGCCATGTGGGTTGGCCAAAAAGTGACTGTTGGAGTCATTATTCATGATGTGACGCTCGACTTGAGACCAAATGGAGTGGCCAATAGGCATTTAAGACGCGATTTATGGGCAAGATCTCCAAAATTTGTTTGTCTGTACATGACTATGTACAAAGGGTCAAGACATGTAGGATGACTGGACATTGTTTCATGTTATAAAGCACTCTTTGTGGAGGTTACAGTCTATATAGTGAAAAACCTGTATAATGTTGGCATTCTTGTGTACAGAGACTGTAAAGGCATTTCCAGAGTTTTCAGAGACTACTCTGCCAATTTTTTTTTCTATGAGAAAAAACCAAAACCGTGAACGTGAGTTGGTTCTCATCACAGTTGGAGTACGGGTCCAGGGTGCCAAGCTCCACACGCATGTTAACATAACACATGTTTCCCTTGGAACCATAAACAACTCCACGGGATCACTTGAGCAGTTTCTAGCATAAGAAAAAATTGATGTCATAAGAGATTTTAGCCATCGATTAAAGTGATGAGTGGTTTTGTCAAACCTCCTCTTGAGACCACCTCACTCATTAAATTTTGGAAAGCAACATGATGTTGGGCACATTTCGATACATCGATAACTGTTGTGGACTGTGAATCTTGTTCAACCATTACGAGTATACGGGACCACTCCTTTGCACAGGTTTCATGTATTTTGTGTTTTTCATACTCTATTAATTTGAGAAAAAGTATTGTGGGGCATCGATATTAGGCTCGAGTAATATGAACCTTCATGGATGTTGTTTTCTCATTTTTCATGTCTATTTGAAATATGTTACATGTTTTCATTAGAACCTACTCCTATTTATCAGATTACTTGTCTTCAAGTTGATGTTGTAGGGGTCAAATGTTGTTTGAAGTTGATATTGTCCATGGGTTTCCCTTTTGACAGAAAAGAGCATCAGAAGATTCATAGGGCCAAGACTTCATCACGATGTTGTCCTCAGTGGAGTTAAGTTCTGAACCTCTAGTGAAACAAAAATGAATTGAGGCTGTGTTCATTCATGAAATTCAGTTGATAGCCCTGTCATTTCTCAAAATCATAAGTGTGATTGATTGGCAAACATCGATAATACACGACAGATTGTGTTTTCAATTTTTTGATTTCATATTCAATTTGGCCCACTAAAGAAACAATTTCTAACTCTAGGTCATCCAAGAAAATGTTTGTAGTAAGATCAAGCCATGGGAGCTGCAGAAAGCTAAGACTTCACATGGGAGCCACAAAAAGCTAAGACTTCATCTTGTTCATGTTGAATGCCTATAAAATTGGAACAAGAATCAGTTGCTTACTCTCTCACATATATTCCACATTCTTTGGTTTCTTTTTAAATCATTTTCTAAAATTATGTGAGTAGTGTTGTTTGTGTGTTTCCGTTGGTGGTTGTACTTGTATTCACATTAATGCAGGGCAAAGAGTAATGATAATAGAGAAAGGCTCCGACATAGATTCTTATATTGATATGGTGACTATAGATTGTGTAGTTGGAAGAAAACTTGTGCATATTACATGTTTTGTTGTGCCTACATCATCAAGTAACCAACGCATCAGAAAATCGACAAAGTGTATGGCTTCGAGTATTGACCAAGCGTGAAGGTTGTTCATTATTTATTTGATTTATTTGGTGTCTACAAATATATGTTTTTAGTGGCATGGTTTTAAATTCAGTACGAGCATAATATTGTCATTGGCTTTGTGTACTTGAAGGCTTGCCCTTCCTCTTTGGTATCAACAACCATTTTTGTTGATTTGAATTGTAAGGGTGCATTTTTTATTGAACCCGGCACCCAAGATTGAGTGAAATGGCTCAAATTAAGAATGTATTGGAATGTATTGGAAATCCTAAACAATATCATCAATTTTACTGCTAATGAGACTATAAATATCAACAAAGTAAGACTTCTTGATATTATATTATGTTTACATAATGCATTGGAGATAGTTGAATTTCTTTAGATTTAGTCTCAAGTACATTGAGACGAACTTAATTCTAAAAAATAGTCGAAGAGTAAAGAAGTCATTTTAGGAGAAAATTTGGATGTAGCTAAAAGTCCTAATGAGAATCTTGTTGTTCCTAAGACTTTTATAAGACCATGTGAAGAACTTACGCAAAGAAAAAACAGAACTGGTTTAGGGTATAACAAAGATGTCCTAGATATATCTTTTTGTCTTCCTGATTTTTTTAAACAAATAGAGTTTTGAAGGGTTGGATTTCTACATAGTGTTATTCTTGAACAAATTGTTAAGTGCCAACAATGTAGTAGAGTTGGACATGTGAAAGATTATTGTTTTTATCTTCACCCAATGAGCATTGTGAAAAGTGTAATTATCATTGAAACAAATGCTCGAGAAAGAGCACTACTGCAAGAGAGAAACTAAGTTTCAAATGGATTTCTTCTTGGGATTGGTCGAAAATAACCAAGAATATTTTCAGATCATACCACAAATATTTTTGAAGAGTGTTGGTGAACATTACAAAGATGAAGAATACTTCATCTTCTCACCTTGTATCGGACAAAGGGAGAATTGTTGATGGTCCAATACAGCTTCGAAGTTGACAAGTGAGCCTAAGTTAGAGATCCACAAGTGAGCCTGAGCTACAAACTATACTAGTTAGAGCGAGAGTTGTAGGTAGAGGCTTCCTTCTTTACTGAATGAGTTGTTTGTGAATGAGCACTTCCAAATTCAGAATTATTCGACGAACTATATTGAATTTTCTAGAGTTTGTGGTCCCCCTAAAACCACATTTTTGGTTGTTCTAAAAACTTTTTTGAAGTCTGGAAAGTTGGTGTTCGTTGGGACCTTGAGTTGACCTCTCATTCTTGGACTTTGATTCATCCCTTCGGATTAAGGGGGGAATGTTAGACAACCAATCCTCAGGATTAGGTTTGTGTTAAGGTGATTGGGTATTAGAGTCCAAGAAGACCCGAAAACTAATTCAACGGTTTCTTTTATGTATTTATATATACATAATGTATATCATTCTTAGAGATCAATTAATACAGTTGTATTTGGTTTCCAATTTTTTTTTCTAGCATAATGGTTTCTCCATTGGCCACTATCCATTTGGTAGCAATAAAGTTCACAAAGGCTCGACAAATCATACCAACTTTCAATAATAAAATAATTGTTTCTAATATCTTTTTCATGTATAAAAAAAACTATTTAGAACCGTGTCACTATCACATTAATGTATCAAAATCTGATATTTAATAGTTTTGATATAAACAAGTGAATATCTTCTTTATATTCCATGCAAAAAGGAATTGGTTCAAGAATTGTGTTCTTGTGTTTGCGTACATCCATGCTCCATGCTCCAACACAGTTTCAATTTCCCTCCGACCTAACAAGGAAAGTATAGAAATGCCACATTTTTTGTAATATGGAAATGCCACATTTGTTGTAGTTTTTATTTGATGATGTAGAATGTCAACTCATGGTACAATTTGATAATGGCTTTAGCCAAATGATTACATTTTGAAAATAGAGAGTTTTTAAAGTTATTTTTAATATATTTTAAACTTTATACAAATTTTCTCAACAATTTACACCAATCAAAAATTAAAATTTTTGAATTTTTAAATTTCTAAAATAACTATGATTTTCAGAAAAATGATTTTAATATGGTATTTTTAAAATTTTGTATTAAAAGAAAATCAATTATTCTTTAAATAAAAAGCAGTTACAATATAATCTACTTACTAAAAGTTAGAAAAGAAACAAACAAACAAACAGTTACAATATAACCTACTTACTCACGACATTATTAAAAAAAAAACAAAACAGAAAAGATAAATAGTAACCCAGATATAAATTTGTATTATTATTATATATAAAAAATCCACATTTTATCAACTTCTGTTATAAGATATAATAAAGAGATTATATTGATAACTTATTCCTATTATATATATAATATAAATTCCAAATATTGAATGGAAAATAAAAATGCAATTTTACATATTTCTTTACTTAGCAATGTTGCCATGCATTGACATACCTGCACAATAAATAGTTACGAAATATGTGCCGAAAATTGAAATTTAATATAAAATATAAATGTGCGTATTATATAGACTGTATTTCTACTTTATCTAGATTTCTAATGAACACATAATTATAATGCATAAAGTTGTAGATTAATATAAAATATAAATATGTATCTGAAGCATAGACTGTTATTCAGTCTTACGTAGATTTCCAAAAACTCTGAACATTGTTGGCTACAGTTGGTCTATTAATCATTAATGAAAAACTGCTCTCTGAACATTGAAATCCTTAGTGACACTGGCCGTGACATCACACCTGATTACGATATTTTTCATATGGTATTAATTTTAATTCTCATTATAAAATCTTGATCAACATGGATTTGCTATACAAATTGCAATATTATAATAATATTATAACATCTCCCACTCAATCCAAATAATTGAAAAACCATTTAAATAATAAAAACTCGCAGATGACATCCACCAAATTTTGGCACCAATTATCGATAGAATATCATATGCACTCGGATCCATGTTGTTCAGCTAGAAAATTGAACAGAATAATGTGAACACGTAACGAGAGCGACGTGTAGAAATGCTCGCCAACACCCAAGATCCAACTTCATGACCAGTGGCAGTGTACACTGATTTGGCATAGGAAAGAGTAAATATTGTTATCCATGCAAACAATGGCCTTACCCTGATTATGGATCAGTTGGTTTAGTCATTCAGTCTACTTAGAGCCATAATAGAAGTAGGCCATTACCTTTGCCAAGTCATCCGCTGTCAGAATTTCTAAATTTTATTTGTTTAAACATATTAGTGAAATGGTGCTATTTCAATATATGAATCTACAACAACAAAACGTTTGCCTCAATGAAACCCCAAGCTACACAAGGAAAAGAATATGCATCAGAATATTGTGTCATCTTACATTGGAAAATATAGAGAGAAGGACCATTAAAATACTCTCAACACACCTGTTAGGCGAAGCAATATTTTTCCAGGCTTCATAAACAGAATTATAGGACTGTCTTTGACTTTCAATGCCGCTACTAGATTAGTTTCCTTTGTAGCATCTTTCGAAACAGCCTACTTCAAAAGCATATATGGAGAAATCAAAATGTACATTTTTTTCAGAGAAAAACACACATCATACTCCAAATACAACATGTGAATGCCATGATAAATTATCTTCTGTTAAGTATACGGTAAGTATAAATGGTCTTTCCCAGCTCATCAGTCGTGTACAGTGCCCATCAGACTGATATACTTAATAGAAGAACATTCATCACGCAAACATCTTTGTCAATGGGCGCATCTACAAATCGAGCGAGATTTTCGAAAAGTATCATTTCCAATCACTGGCTTCATTCGCTCCAAATAGTACCACTCTTTGACGCTAGACAATATGCGTTGAGTTAACTGGTCAAAATAACTGGTCGAAATTTAGGAAGTCCTAAGGTAGCACAGTCAATACATAGTGTTCCTACTTCCCTATATAATATTCTTCTAGAAGTGCAAATAGGCTACCAATTACAGCAGAAGAATCTAGATGCATTCCCGTGATTTTTTTGTACCCTTCTTCACTGACATTAATGTATCCCAGCCGAGTTGGAGGAACAGTCAGTCATTTTGGCTAAGGTGCGAGTCCATTACCTTTGCATTTATAGAGTTTTCATAAAATACCAATTTTTAGATAAAAGAAATTGTGATAGCTAGCACACAAATGAACATTGCATTTGCAAAATGTGCCACAAAACTTGAAACGCCTCTGTTTCAACGATCTGTTTCCATTCATGATATTCTCCTTATGTGATCGGGATATTACAATTTACCAAACAACTTATAGATACAAATTCTGTGAACTGAAGCGAACCATGAAGCCAATGATAGAGGAAATATTCATGCATTCATAAATCTATTATGATTTGCAGATTTTGTGATCTGGAAAAGCAATTTAGTAGGTACTGCCACTAAAAATTTACCTATTTCATGTCTTTTATCAGATTTGCATCAACGAATTGCATATCCATGTTTGAATGTCCAAACCGTATTTTCTTTCACAAGAACTATAAACGAGACAATAGCAAACCTACTCACCACTAGGCATCATTGATATACCATTTGGTGACCGAAATAATTTGTTTCCCAAATAGGTTTTTGCAATGAGATATGGAATAACTATGGAGAATTATTTTTCCTATATGGAAAAGTATGTTATATTTATCCGATTGAACCATAAAGAAGGATACCTATCCCTAATGGTTCAATCCATATTTGCCACATCTTTTATATACATTTTCATTATTGGAGAATATCATTTCCGCATGTTAAATTCAAACATTTGGCTTCAAATTGAAATAAATCTCTATCACCTATCTTCAAATTGACTCATCCATTCTGACTAGTCGAATTCCTTGTCTCCACTTGGATTTTCTCAACCCTTGTAAGCGACCAAACTAACTCACAAAAGCCCAAATTCCCTATTCAATGGAGTATGTTGGAAAATTAATCTCAACCATTGCTTTCAATAAACTCATAGCACCCAAAGTATGTCTTGATTTACTAGGCTTGGCGCTGATTTGGAACAAACGCTCTGGAGCCCTCGGAAACTTCAGTAGAGACCAATCTGATGATGGTTAGTGATGTCCGACTGTGAGGTGAAATCACTAGTTAATGGTTGAGGTGGTTTGGCCTCTAGAAGCCCAGGTTTGGGATTTTGGTTCTTCCATGAGATCCCATATCCACGCTTAGAATATGGTGTGGGGGCAATTGGCTGAAAGAAAGATTTGCTTGAACCGAAACTATGGTCGGGTGGTACGTGGAAGTCCCCGACTTGGTTTTAGTTTTCATATTTCAATAAGAGGTATCATTTATTGTGCTCTATGATCATATGTATTGATTATGATGGTGATATTATAGCTGATTTTCCATGGTTTATATGTTAGTTATTTTCTTGTTTCTATGTTTGTTATTTGTTGGTTATATGTTGGTTATTTGATGTATAATCTCTATGGCTCTTAACCTGTTTGATGAATATATGCATGGTTTATGAATGCATGGACTAACATATGTTATTGCAACTATTATGAGAGGGAATTAGAAATTCTTGATGATTCTCAGATAAGTATCAGCCCTTATGTTTAAATATGCATTCAAGACCTGTAGATTACATGTCTTCCATATGTTTGACGAAATTTCTATCATGGTTAGGCATGGTCAAGTCAATTCCTTGATCAATTTTTGTGTTATAGGCTTCATCCTTGTGCCATTCATTATTTTTGTAAGTCTCATCAAGTTTTGGGTAGTGATATGGAGTCTAGCCCTAGAAAGGTGGCACAAATTTTGCAATTGTTGACACAAAAATGGGAAATTGGAACCGTAGTCTCTCCCTTACAGGCATATGCATGTGACTGGAGGCCTATAGTCTCTTAAATGTAGGCTTGTGCATGAAAATCAGAGTTCATCTCAATGTAAGAGAATGTTAACTCAAGGTTTGGACACCTGGAGTGATTGTTTAGCTCCTGGGGCTCCTATAGCTCCTAAGGAAGGTCAATAAAGTTTCAGTTTGTTGATTCCACTTCCTTAACTATACTTACGAGGTTGCATCATATCATAGTAACTCTTCCTCAACTGTTTACCCTGATAGACCAGTTAACTTGGGTAAATGTGGGAGGAGGGCATTACAATATTGCATTAATATTCATGGCTATGAATTGATATAATTGTGCCTCTATAGTTGTGAGGCTTTGTATATGATAGTAAATGGAAACACTACCCTAATGCTTCAATATGAGCCAATCAAGACAAAAATTAATAACTAACTACCTTTCCTTAATCAAGCATAATATGACTCAAATTAAATATACTAGCCATGATCCCATGTATCTTCCAAACATCAATAGGAAAAATATATACAGAAAACAAAGAAAAATGAAGGAATAAACTCACGTTAGAAAAAATTAGGCCATTGGAATAAATCCCCCATAAGGAAAATCCATCAACAGGAGAACATGAATAACATAGATCTTTCCTTTTTGGTGTTTCCGACCTTTACCATGATCTTATGTTGGAAATAGAAAACCCCAAGAAATTGCGCTAAATACATCATTAGAAATATTGGATCAACAAAGTTGACTCCCTTTGTTCCCGCCAAATTAGGGTAGAATGGAAACCAATAATTTGAAAATGATTAGATAGATACAAGTTTCATTCAATATTCCCTTTAAAAATTTAATGTGAATTTCCAATTAATCCACGATAGAGATTAAAACGATGAAACCTACCTTAGGAAACGCCCTTGATGTTTTTTCTACTATGTCTTCTTTAAATGAAAGGGACGCCTGATCACTATCAATGTGATCGTTTTATGTCGAGGAAGAGGATGATGATGTATTATTATTCTTGGAAAGCCCATGGAGGCAGCAAAAAATTCACCAACCAAAATACTTATATTTTCCGTTCATTGATCCAAAATCTAATGGTTGAAAACCAATTAGATATATCTAAAACCCTAAATAAAATGTAAACAATGGAATCAATTAATCATAAGCCTTATGATTTGGAAAAGAGTATTACCATGGTGGGATCATCATCCATGAAGGACTCATGATAGATGCTACAAGCCTCATCACAAGGGCCCTACATAACTTCTCCCACAAAAGTTTCCACCAATATCAAATGGGTCTCCATAAATTTCACGCTCTCCTCCATTCCCAATGCCAAAACCAACTCTAGAAAAAATAAAAAATTAGTCATAATGGTCTTGCACACCTGCTTCCATAAAATATGTCTCCAATTTCATATGGGTGTCTGTAACTTTGTCATTCTCATCCATTCCCACTACCAAAACCCACACATGAACATAGCCAAAATAAAGTCACAAGGGTCCTTTGCACCTCCTTCTACAAATATTGTCACCGATGTCAAATGGTTATCCATAACTTTATCATTCTCTATAATTGCCAATACCAAAACCCACACAGGAACAAACCTGAAATCCAATCACAAGGGCCATGCGCACCACCTTCCATAAAAGTTTCCGATGATTTCAAATGGGTCTCTATAAATTTTTCATTCTCCTCCATTCTTAATACCAAAACCTACAAAAGAAAAAACCAAAATAAACCAATGGTTTGCATGTTTATCGAAGGAGTTGATGACACTATTTTTGGTTTCTTAATGTGGACATGCATTCCAGCTTGCAAATTACATATTGTTGGGTTATGTTATATTCTTTCCACGACTAGCCACCTCTTCATTGCATCAAGCCTAGTGGGGTCTCACAGCAAGGTATGTAGGGGGATGGTAGCCCCCTTGCATGGGGTCTGGTGCAGTGCGATGGGAAATTTTTTTTGGACCCTATATTAGGTGGGAAGACCTACCTATGGTTTTGTGCATGGATTTCACACATGGTTTTGGGTGCGATGGTTTTCAGTCCATGGTATTTTGTCGATCCATTCAAGGGAACTACGGTTATATTCTAATCCAGGATTAATGGATTGGGGTTTATGGATGCTTCGTCATGTATATATATGCATTGTAAAATTGAAAGGAAAATAATGAAAAATCAATTTGGTAGTCTCGGTTTTGGGATGCAGGGGAATATTTTTGTGTCTATTTGTTTTATGTGTTATGCTCTTGTCATTGTTTATTTTCTATTTTTAGAATTCATATGGAGATAATTTCTATATGGGGTTAAAACCTACATATATAACCCAATATTTAACTTATGACCCTTCTCCCTATTAGGAAATGTGTTGATTCTTATTTTCCATTTACTTAAGACATTAAAATCGTTTTAATTTTTAATTTAACATAATTAAAATATTTAAGATGAAACATTAATATTGTCTTAAAATTATCTCTTAAACTAGACAATTTTCTTGAAGTGGTGGGACTATATAAGTTTGTAAAATGTTTCAGATAGGTCCAATTTTAGCAACATACTAAGATTTTTAGAGCCCTTGAGGGAGTGGATGGATTCATGGGCTATCATGATGTTCTCTGTGGTTTGTCTCTCTTCGATGTTGCTTTTTTATTTAGGATAGATGGGATGAGGAAGAAGAACCTTGAGTAAATTAGTAATTATTTTAGTGACGATCATGTGTAATATGGTATAGAGGGCTATAAGCATGAACCCACTAGAGTCATTGACGATATATTTTTTAGGTATGAGTGTGAAGAAGGTGGCATTGTGGGCTTTTAGGATGGAGCATGATCCGTGTGACTCTTCAATTGATTCCCATATATATAGACAATGATTGTGTAACAAGATCAAAAGAATCTCTGAATTTAGGATTTTGTGCATAATAAAGGGTGGTATATGCTGGAAAACATTTTGAATGGTGAGGTCCCTTTGTGGCTAAGGATTAGATAAAATATTTTTGTATATCTCAACACGATCTTATTGCAATGTCTTCATGGTCCTATAGTTTGATTCCTTCTGAACTTTTAAGAAAATATATTTGGTTATGATGCATATGTTGTATCATTGAATTTTGGAAAATTGCAGTGTTGCATTCCCTATTCCTATCATGTTGAATGCATGAAATTTCTTCTTAGAGGATCTCCTCCTATCCTAGTAACTCCTCAAGTTTTGTAAGGAATAACACTTCTTCAATGATTATCTCATCCCATCTTCCTTGGAGAATTTTTTTTTGTTTGAGAGCTTTCGTCTAAGTTTGAAGGTCCTACTTATCAAGAAGAATATTGCCAATTTTTTCCTTATTTTAGGATTTCGCTGTAAATCAAAATTTCTATTCAAATTATATGCCAATGTGTATTTCATTTACATGAGAAATTACTTCTATTTTAATTTTATGTTGATAATGTTATGTAGTGTATATACACATAGAATGCTCTAACTGAAACAAAACACATTGTTTGAGTATCTCTTTTAAAACTGTCATTCCAATTCCTATAAAAAAAATACTTAGCATGTCTTGTCAACATATTTTTCTTATTCAATGAGAAATAAGAAAGGAAATGTGTGGAATTTACATATTAATTTAGGACATCATCAATGAAAATTAATACATCTACAAACACATCAAATTCTTTTTCAATTTCTATGCCAATTTCTATTTCAAATTTCATTTAAATTTCGATTGAATATCAATATCTAGTTAAACACTAATTTATCAATTTTAGTGTACATTTTGTTCTAGTGTACATTTATCAAAAGAAAAAATATGAACACTAAAATGAATAAATGTACACCTAAAATCAATATGTTAATTTCATTGTAAATAACAATTTCGATGTCAATTTGTTTTTCAAATTCAATAGAAATTCCTATTTCTATCTTCCTTTCACATTATGTATTATATATACACATATTTCTCGACCTAAAACAAACCAAACCATATGAGCACGTCATGTATCCCATTACAAGTACGAGATATTGAATTCCTTATCCATTTTTAGCAATTTTCATGTACTTATCAATTTTCAATACATAATTTCAATTTAAATGTAAATCTCAATTTTATGATCAATTTAATGTTCAATGTATATACCATTTTTTTCAATAGTTTCCATTATTGTCATATTCTTTACTTATTAGTACCATCCTTCAGCAGGACTATAGCAATCGTTAGATCATTGAAATCCAATTAAATTTCTCGTTGACCAATTTTCCCCCTGTTTATTTATGGTTTAACCAAAGTTATCTCGATTATATTTATCAATTGATTTTTTAGAAAAGGTTTTGATTGTAAAAAAATGGACCTCTTATTGCACGATTTATTTTTCGGATGCAATAAAATGCACGGGACAATGTAATTTTATACAAAGTTAATTTTAAAATTGTTGTGACCATTCATTTTAAGAAAAGTTCATTTATCTCATTTTATAAAGCTAGTTTTAGGCGAATGCAAAGTTAGGCTTAGGCTAAGTTCAAATGCTAGGTGTTAAGGAAGTCTAATGCAAAGTAGAGAGTTTCAGTTTGAGGTGTCAAGGAGGATAGGAGGAGTTTCAATCAAGGAGGAGTTTGCAAAGGAGGGTGGAGGAATTTCACTTTTAGGGTTTGTGAAGCAAAGTGGACTGGTTTCTGGTGGGGATATCATGGTTAAGGTTTCAGTTGGAGATAAAATTCCACAAAACTAGAAGGCTGGAGATCAAATTCCATGAAAGGTCTAGAATGTAGAATGGAAGGGGTTTGCGGAGGGTATCTTTGTTCTTGTAAAATGTGCTTGCTTACCTATTATTTTCTGCACAACTTTACCATTTATGTTGGCTTGTCCTCTTATTTTCCGCTATCCCCCCTTCCTTTCCCCTTATACCTTACCTACTGTTTTGCTAACTTATATACCCACTTTGGCCTCGAAGCTGGATCTTTGCATGCATGTTCTTCATCTTCTGAATTAGAATCTCAAAATATTATATAAATGGTTGCATGAATCATCTCAGGGTTAGGGTTTTGTGCAGCTTCAGAATAATCGATGGCACATCCTATATCTAGGCTAGAACATGGAGAAGGTAAACATCTAAATGGAATTGTAATTAAGAGATGGTGGTTGTAATAGGTCTGCCTGCTATTAGGTCCGCGTGACAAGGTTGAGTCAGGTTCAGGCTGTCGGAGTAGTTAAGGTCAGGATGTGTTCGGTCTAGCTTACCTGCCCTAAGAGACAGCTCCACGTTACACATCTTGTGGTCAGGTGGACAAAATGAGGCCAAAGGATGGGATAGAGGGGTGACCAATGCCGCAGGGGGAAATTGGCCGGACACCAATGAACCCTAACAAAAGGGCCAAAAGGGGGATCAAGGAACTCTCCTTCTCATTTGCTTGTTTTGTCTATTGCATGGTTCATAAGGCAGAAAAAGACGTACCTGCAACTCAGGAACTAACTACTACTACTTGAGGATAGCCTGAAATTCCTTCAGTACCTATAGAGTTATCAATCAAAAGAACTTTCAGGTGATTCAGGAAGGCCAGGTATTACCTGAAGCAAAACCCTGAGCTCTGCGAAGGTTACTCTGGGCTTGAAAGGAGGCTATGCCTGGGCTTGGAACCCAATCCCTCTTGTTTGTTCCTAATCTTCCAAGAAAGGTAGGTTCTTATCTACTACTTTCTATTTCCTATCTACTTTCTATTTCCTAGCCAGTTTCCTAGGTCATGAAAAGTCATAGATTAAGAGCCATTGTGATTTGAAAGTCTAGGCTAGACAAGCATTTTGGCGGCTCGGCCCCTGGGACGGCAGACACATCCACAACAACAGATAGATTTTTTTCTGTCTTTCCTTACTAAATCAATGGCCTTTCGAATCTAAGACACTTCTCTAGGGTTAGCTGCATCTGAGGTCTTGCTTAATGAGTTGGTTAGCTTTTGCCTTCATGCTTGCTATTTGAAGATGGGATCTTGCTCTGAACTTATTTATTTTGCAGGCTGAGCAATCCATTCCACGTAGCTAGGAAGTAGACACATTGGGCATCCAAGAGAGACGAGAGACAAAAGTAGACACCTTGGGTATGATAGAAAGATGAGAGGAAGGCAAGTGATAAAATTGTGGGCCCACAGGGTTTTACGTGTTGAAATATATTTTTGTATTATACATTTTTTTGCATGTGTTACAGGTGTCTTCCATTTTTTTTTTGTGGGTCTTAGAGGTCCTTTTTTGTAAAAGCTCTGTCTTTAGCTTGATACATTATAGTTTTTCTTTACCTCTATACATTACATTACATTTTGAGAGCAATAAACTACTACAACTTTTGAAGCCCACCTTAAGTCCAGCTAAATTTGACATCTTTTGAAGTGCAGCTTAAGTCCGGCTTAATTTGACAGCCTTTAAATTCCATCTTTATTTGACAGGTATGGTCGTGGAATTTTTTGGGCTTAAAGAATTTCTTGGGCTTAGACAATCTTGCGGCTTAACATTGTTTAGGACTTCTCTACATCGTTTTTGCATTAATCCTTCAAATGTATATATTTCAATTTTCAACTTTGCTTTTGTAATGGTAAATTTATTTATTTCAATTTTCAATTTTCCTTTTGTAATGGTACATAATTCAAGACCTGCATTTCACTTTTGTTAACTACTGATTTCATTAGTGATGCAATGTTTTTCATATATAGGTTGCTTGGTATCTTCTCAAGAATGTAAATGGCATATTATGAGTTTTGATTTTATAGCTTGAATTATCTAGCTATTTGTCATTGAGGTGTTAGTTATGCCTTAATCAGTGGTGTATGTTGTCGGTCATTCAAATCCGTTGGAAGACCACGTATGTGTTCTTGGCTCAGTGAATCAAAATTGATCCGTGACGCCCCTATTCATCGTTGGATTCAAGGGTGATGAAAAATAGTCTGGATAATCCACGACAAATTCTTCACCTCCAAAGAGTTCCCCTCCAAAAAAGATTCTGGTTGTAGTTAGGGTTTCCACCTCATTAGCTATGCTTCCACTGAGATGATGATCAACCCAAGAGATAAAACCACATGGTGGTTCAAGTTCGGCCATTATGGGGTGTACTTCCTTGGAGTGTAATTGATAGTTGGGAAAAGTATTGAGTTGCAATTGCTAGAACACCCTCATGTGCTATTGCTCCACGAACATAGTCAAAGCAACTATCCTTTAACCATATTCTGTGTATCAGCCTCTGAAAGTCCTCTGGAAGGGTGAACATATCTGAAGATAAGCAATAACTGAAATCATTTAACCAATTCATGACAATAGATTGCACTCGGCATATGCATATGGGTAGTCTGGAATTCTCCTTGGCATCCAGGAGAAAACAAGAATCCCTGCGCCTGTTAGGAAATTGATGTTGTTTATAGGTTTTCATTTGGAAGTGATATGCTCTAACAAAGATTAATCCATCTGGTTTATCTCGCATCATTGAGAATGAGTGATAGTGGAGAACACTTGACTCTTCTTGGTTGCTAGTGCCTCGTTAAGATTAACACCTTCGCTTGGTTCCTTACCAAACAATTCAGCAACTAATTGTTGAACCTTAGGCACCCTAGTCATTCCTCCCACCAATAATACTTCATCTAACTCCCTAGGAGTCACACCAACATTCTTCATACAATGCTTAAAAGGTTTCCTTGTTCTTTCGATCAAATTATTCACAATAATTTCAAACTTCGACCGAGTCAATTGAATATTTAAATGTTTTGCACCAGACGCATCTACTGTGATGAAAGGAAAATTAATATATGTCGAGGTGGTTGAAGAAAGCTCAATCTTAGCTTTCTTAGCTGCTTCTCGCAACCTCTACATGGTAAGCCTATCTTTCGATAAATCGATTCCTTCATGTTTTTTGAACTCATCGACTAAATACTATAATAATGCATTATCAAAATCCTCACCAGCCAAGAAAGTATCACCATTTGTATCCTTTACCTGCAATACAATATAAATGCTTGAGAAAAGAGATAGGTGGTAACAAGTTTGGGACCAAAATCAGCATGTGACAATTGAACTATTGCAAAATCTTTCATCGTATCTATCTGATTACCTCAAACACACCATTTGATATTTAAAGGATAGAAATCTCAAATGTTCCTGCCCCGAGATCAAAAAGATCCACCAAACCTTCCTTATTGTTCATCCCGTATGACGAAGCAGCAACAATAGGTTCGTTGATTATTCTTTTCAATTCCATGCCAATAATTCTTCTTGCGTCTTTTGTAGCCTGCCTTTATGCATCATTGATATGCGCTGGAATAGTTATAACAACATTTACAACATCATCAAACTTTCTTCCTATCAAATTCTTGGTTCCAAAGAGTGTATTAGTTGGGTTTGTCACTGCTTGATGCTTTGCATGGGTTCCTACGAGTAGGTCTCCTTTCTGATTGAAGGCCACCATTGATGGTGTTGTACGAGAGCCTTCTGAATTTTCAATAACTTTTGGATTCTAAACAAGAGTAAAAGATGACTCACTGGTTAGAAATAAGTAAGCCACATGCATTTTTTAATAGCTTCATTTATACTTCATTAAAATTATTCGATCCCACGAAACTGCAGATTTGCAAGTGTACCCGATGCCTAGCTATATTTTTTGAAATATTAACTGATTTTAAGTAGAATAAAGAAAAGAAAACATACCTTCCCCTCCATGACTGCTACACATGAGCTTGTGGTGCCAAGATCAATTCCAATGACATCACTTCTAGTTCCCTTCGAATTGTGGGAAACAAAAATGACAAATTAGTTCAGATGACGAAGTTTGTTCTGCTGAATGCATCTATCACATGGAAGAAGAGTATGTCTAATGGCTAGATAATGAGAATACAATTATCCCTTTTATATGAAAGCAATTAATACTAAATCATAGATATAAAAAGTCCATTGGCTCTAAACTAGTAATCAGTGTTGCTCAAAATCAATTTAAAGCTTAGCTTGATATTCTTCAAATTTGAATTCCAACTTGAAAATCGTCAATACCCTGAACTTAGAGGGAAGCTTTGTTTCTTCCCATGTTTTCCCATCAAAATGATGATGACAACTTATCACAATGTCATTAAACATAGTTGCAGCTTGCATGGTTCATTTCATGAACCCTCCAACATTCAAAGTTTAGGTTTTGCAGGATATGGCAACCCAGCCATTTCAGCACCCTTTGTAGGTGAAAAAAACAGTACACTAATTAAACCATCCAACAGCATCAGAATACAGGTCTCTTACAATTAGCTTCACTCTTGCATATATAAATATTCTCTATTTCTTTCAGGGAGCGGTAGTGTTAAATAGATACAACTCCTAGAGTTTCCCATATGCAAATGTTAATGCTCCTAGATTTTGAGACCAGTGATGTATGGTCTACTTTTATTATAACTCCATGCACAAGAATCTTAACAAGGATATTTTCAACTTGAAAATTTTTTTGCTTATCCAATTTTTTGTTGATTGTCCCCCCGAGATAATCTTCAATATTGGTGAAATGCGGGATTAAAGAAAACTAGGAAAATGATGAAACAGATTATTAGGATCCTTCTCAAGGCCTATTTTTGTATTATCTTTGAAAATAAACTAGATATTTCATCAAGAAAATTGACTCAGAGGTAAATATTTGTTTACAATCAAAAAACAATTTTCAGAAATTTCATAACAGAATTTGAAAGCTTATGTTTCATCGCATTTAAGTTACATTGTAGATTTCCCAAAGCATCTTTGGAATTTTTTGCTGAGAAGTGTATCTCCATTTGTAAAAGTTTTAAGATTTAGTTTTTCATCATTCTCTTCACCAGTAGGAGAAGATTTTGAATTGCTTCTTAGCAACTTGTTCCCTAGTTTCAAACGTGAAAATCTTAAACTATTCTCAAAAAAATAAATGAAAACTTCACCATAACAAATACCTTGGTGAGGATCAAACTGAAGGCATACTTGAAGCCCTAATCTTGAAACAAGTTGATATTTGGCATTTCCAGTGTCTGTGAAAAAAACTACAACTTTTGATCTTCTTGAGTAGGGGGAAGGATAGGGGTGAGGGGTCCATAACTGTAAGCAGTTTTTTATGCGGGAGGTGTGCAATTAACATTCTATTTCCACGTAAGAAAAAGTAGTTTTGAGGAAACAACTAATTGCATACCCCCTTCTTCCGTTAAAGCTTTAGAAGCCATCAAATTACCATCATGGATCTATTATGCAGATAGATTTGCAGTTCTTTTCTTTTGATTTACCAGTGTCATATGTTACAAGGTTACCGCGTATGTTAATAGGTTGGGTGCATGTTTGATTTTGGCATTTAGATTTTGAATATCTTTTTGAAAACTCTTAAAATCCTTTTAATGTGAGAAACAAATTGTTTGGAATTTTGATTTTAATTTTAATTAGTATACATTCAATTTTTTAGTAATTTTTTTATTAAAGTACATTTAATAATAAATTGATTCATCATATTATCTATACTTGTAAAGTTACAAATCTTTATGTTTTTTGTTTACACTAATTTATTATTGTAGGTATTTTTTACATTGTGCTAACAAATGGTTGTCCTTTTTTCCCAATTTTGTTTTTGACATTACATATATCAACTTTTCTTTTGATTTACCAGTGTCATATGTTACAAGGTTACTAGGTATGTTAATAGGTTGGGTGCATGTTTGATTTTTCCATTTAGATTTTTAATATTTGTTTGAAAACTATGAAAATATTTTTAATGTGAGAAAAAAGTGTTTGAAATTTTGATCTTAATTTTAATTAGTATACATTCAACTTTTAACTAATTTTTTTATTAAAATATATTTAATAATAAATTAGTTTGATAGAACTGTGACATCCTTTGAGATCCAACTTTATTTGACAGCCTTTGAGATCCAACTCTATTTGACAGCCTTTGAAGTGTGGCTTTATTTGATAGCCTTTGAAGTCCAGCTTAAGTCCAACTTTATTTGGCAGCCTTTGAAGTCCAACTTTATTTGACAAGTATGATCGTGACATTTAAGCTAAGCCACTAGAAACACTCGCTGTACAACTTTGTTAATTAATATCATATTTAAACAGTTATACATACCTATAACTATTAGCATTATTTTGTATTGACTTTAATACAAGTTCACCATTTAATGTTTATTTCCCTATGAATATCTGCTACATTTTTACCTTTTCTTGTGCTTAGAAATAAATGACCGGTGTTATAGGATTTGGCATTTGAAGTGGTTAGATATTTAAATATTATGTATGTTGATGAAGCAGACATGGCTCTTTCAGTAAATGTAGTTGTAATTTGACAATAACCTTTGTTGCATACTTTAATTGTGCTAATGGTTATACCAATCAATGGATGACTCATTGCATGGAAGCTCAAGATTCCTTGACCACTTTGACCACTGTGGACTTTCCACAATCAAATAGCTCTTCCCATGTTTTGATGATGGGATTGGTTAGAGCAGGTTGAACTTTTGCATCCTTATGCAAGACTACTCCTGAAATGAGCACTTGATGTGAATCAATCCCACCCTTACTGACTTGATCACTTTCTGATTGCTTATGAGAGTTTGTTTCAATCTCAAATAGAGGAATTTTCTGAACAAAAACTAGTTAGAAAGATGACTACACTATTGTAACTCATCTTGTTGAAGCTATGATTCGAGCTGCAAAAACTCAGTCTTTTTTTGTGCATTTTGAAAACATATTTGAATGTTAGCAAAAGTGGTTTTTATGATTTTATCTTTTCTCTTAATATTAGACACCATTAGTGTGCTTAATAAATCTAACAAATCATTAAGCCTTCCCAACAAAAGATTGCAAAGTTCATCAAAAAATTGTATTGGCAAACTAAATATCATTTGAAATTGGGGGTCATCAATACTAACATGAAATTTGTAGTGATTCCACCAATCCACTAGCTGAAGCTTTACAAAGTACTCAGATGCAACTTTTCCATCCCAGTCTAACATGCTTAGTTCAAATGATGTAAGAATACATTGTTCTGAAATAGAGTTTACAACAGGAATATCCATTGTTGTATCCTCTTTTGTATCTTCATTAGGGTATTGATTGACCTCTTTGATTATTGTGGAGTGAGGGGAAGCATTCTTAAGCAACCTTGTCATTTTCAAGCTCACATAAATATGTTAACAATTTTTTTTTCCCTTCTTCCAATTCTTCTAAGCATTTTTAATGCATTCATTTTTTTATACAGATAAGGATTACTTGTCACTTTCATTATGTCTTTCAACTGCTTTCTTTATCAACTTATATTTCTTTCCAAGGCGATTTTTTCATTTTGAATTCCTTTGTCATTTCTAAAAATAACTTGTTACTAGAGATTTGATATTTGTTTGGAAACACAATGCTAGAGCCTATTATTTTAATATATCTATTTTGTTGGAAACAATCATCTTCAGTCTTTGCTCATCTCATCAATATTTTTTGAAAATCTGTAGATAAGAGCAATATAAAAAATTGCTAAAGAAATTAAGTTTCTGCAAAGACAATTGCACAAGGAAACTCTGGTAAGAAATTGGAAATGATGGAAGAAATAATAGATGTTGACAGTTCTAAATCGAAATTACAATGCATTGTGCCTAACAACATTGATTGTGTATTAAAAAGAAATGGTCTCTTTAGACTAGATGCATTTTCATATATTGTATGGGATTGTCTATTTGACTCATTTGAAGTGCTTCTACATTTTCATTATACTTCAAATCAACTACGAAATAGGTTAATAGAACATTTTATTTTTTTCTTAAACAATAATTATGTTGAAGCAATAGATTCATATGAATATGAACTAGCATCTCACTTCCTATAAGAGTTACATGGAATTAATGATATTGGTACATATCTTCATAAAATGCATTGTTCTGCATCTACAAATATAAAGTAGTCTGAACGAGGGCTATGGGCGGATACCTTTTGCATACGTTGGTTAGCTAAATGGCTAAATATATCAATTGGAGTTTGGTCATTAACAAGAAAGACAAGATATTTTCTTTTTAATCAACATGAAAATACAATTCCATATTGCATCCTCTTCCATGATGCAAATCCTGTTAGTGGTCATTATGAACCATTGCTTTACCAAAAGTTCCCAATATGCATTTCTAAACAGTCTAATATCTACTTGTCCTCTGTTTGCAAAGATATTCAAAACCATTGGATGCATATTACACATAATATGCTTTTCAATGAATTAACAATGGCAAAACAAATGGCATCTAATTGTGGCGACAATCTCTTTAATGTGATTTGCTATTTAGTAGCAACAAAATTTGATGCACAGTGTTTGCGACTTTACATTGTCCAATATTTCTTTGCAATGCACTTATGCATAACAATCAACAAGAATTGTATTGTTTAGAACAATACCTAATAGTTGATGTGATACATTATGCAATGAATAACAACTTGCAACAATATGTCATAAATATGGCAATGGCATATGAAAAATGGAAAATAGAGGGTGGACCTGATCTGAATGGAAAATGGCATCAACTCATGGTATTCATCCACCCATATTATTCATCCACCCATGGAATTTACCCATGGTATTGTAAATCGCATCCACCCATGGTATTGTAAAATCCACCCATGGTATTCATTCACCCATGGAGTTGACCCATGGTATTGTAACTGAAAAGTACTATAAGTAACAAGTCACATTTTGTAAAAGGACAGATTTTCCGCCACAATGTAGCCTTTACAATTATTATCGGTTTTAATAAAAAGTTTCTTTGTGGTTTTTTTTATTGGGCATTCTCTTTTTTTCTTTTGGCATTTCAATTTTTTTCAGATCTTGGGGTCTTTCCCCCAAGATCCATTTCAATCTTTTAGATCTTGGGGCCCTCCCCTCAAGATTCAGATCAATGGTATCAGAGCAGGTTATGATTCCATGGGAATGAGGGTTTGATGCATATTTCAGTTTCAAATTTTGCAGAAATATTCAACAAACTTTAGGCATGTGCTACGTCCTCCACAGAGCATTTTCTTGGGCCAAGCAGGAAGAATTTTTCTTTTTTCATTTTTTTGCAGGAATGTTTTTTGGCGGCGAGTTTTCAGATCAGATATGAAACATTTGGTACAAAATTTACAAAAACAAATATTAGATCTAGATTCCTTGCAAAAAAATACCAAAATTAAAAAAAAAATCCGCCAAATCAGAGTCCAGATGAGGGAGATATCGCTGATTTAAAATCAGCTACGTTGTAGAATTTTTTTTCTGACGACAACTGGTGGACGATGACTCTTCTATCATTTTTTAAAGTTTTTGTGTATAATTTCAGAAAAATGGATTGTATATCTGATCTCCTCTTGAGAAATCACCCAATTTCAAAAAAAATTGGGTCTAATCGGAGTTCGTATGTAGGAGATATCACTGATTTAAAATCAACGCTTTTTTTAGAACTTTTATGATGGCAAAATTGTTGCAGCGCGAATATGAGATTCTAGAGTGTCCAGATAAGGATTTCCATCACATGGGAAGATGCAAAATGGTCCTTCTGCTTCCAAAAACAGGTTATAAAAAATATTCTGAGTTATATTGACTGAGTTATTCCCATTTTAATTCTAGAGCAGCATTCGGAGTGGGTTCCCATTGGAGACATGCCCTCCCACCCCACTTTAGTAGGCACCTGCTTCACATTCATCAGTTTCAACATAGCAACATTCGGCTTGGGTTATTTGGAGACATGCCCTCCCACCCCACGCTCTGTAGGCACCTGCTACTTCATCATCAACCAACATCATGGTTATGGGTCATCCACAAACCCACACTTCATCGAAGTCCATTTTCTAGGCCACAAACTATTAGTATCACAGTTGGTCCCAAGCATTACAGGGTATCTCTATCCTCAAATCTGCGTTCATCATGGTTATGGGTTAACCACATAAAACCCTTATCTTCAGTGGCTCTTCATATTCAACAAAGGCTTTGTAGGAGGGAGTTTTACACAATGGGGACCATTGCTTCTTAAGGACGGAGGAATGATCCAAATGGAAAATGGCATCAACTCATGGTATTCATCCACCCATGGAATTCACCCATGGTATTGTAAATGGCATCCATCCATGGTATTGTAAAATCCACCCATGGTATTCATTCACCCATGGAATTGACCCGTGGTATTGTAACTAAAAAGTACTATAAGTAACAAGTCACATTTTGTAGAAGGACAGATTGTCTACCACAATGTAACCTTTACAATTATTATTGGTTTTAATAAAAAATTTCTTTGTGGTTTTGTTTATTGGGCATTCTCATATTTTTCTTCTGGCAATTCAAGTTTTCAGATCTTGGGAGCCTTTCCCCTAAGATCCATTTCAATCTTTCAGATCTTGGGGGTCTCTCCCCCTAAGATCCATTTCAATTTTTTAGATCTTGGGGGCCTCCCTCCAAGATCGAGATCAGGACCATTCTATTTGCAATGTATATCTGTCATATTCAAAGTGAACATCCAAATATGGTCCTATGTTGCTAATAACTTTGTCAGTTACAGTTTTGCTCACTCGAGATTCAATCGTCTTGTTAACCTCATGTAATTCAAAATAGATACATTACAAATTCACTATCAAGCAATGATACAAAAAAAATATGATCGCAATTCTCAACAAGTGTACATGGAAGAAAAAGAAGATTGTAATCAATTGCGTCATAAAAATATACTAGAAAAACAACAATGTATATCTCAAGTACATTTTAAAAATAATATTGAACTGAGATAGCATCTCATTTAGAACAAATGCGTCCAACTAAGTGTCGTAAGCTCAATTATCACAAAATGGAGCAATTCATACATACAAGAAGAAAATGGAATGATGTACATAACAATGATAACATATTTTGTCATAAGCATGTACTAGAAAATCAACAATCTACTTCTCACATACATCTCAATAACAACATTGAATTTTACATAGCATCCTGTTTACAACTATTGACCAAGTGTCATAAGCTTACTTATCACGAAATGAAGCAATTCATGCGTACAAGAGGCAAATACAATGACATATGCAACAATGATAACATATTGCCAAATAAGCATCTACTAGAAATAAAAAAATCTCTTCCCCAGATACATTTGAACAACAACTTTGAATCTGAGATAGCATTTGACTTACAACAACTGAGTCCAACTAAGTGTCCTAAGCTTAGTTATCACAAAATGAAACAAATCATATGTACGTGTCGCAAATGCAATGAAATATGCAACAATGATAACATATTGCCTTGCAAGCATCTACTAGAAATGCACCAATCTATTTCTCAAATACATTTCAATAGTAACATTGAATCTGAGATAGCATATGATTCACAACAAATGAGTCTGACTAAGTGTCCAAGGCTTAGTTATCACAAAATAAAACAATTCATGCATACAAGAATTAGATGCAATGAAATATCTAATAATGATTTTGAAACAACCAGACATGCGCATGATGAAACAATGCAAATTGCATCTAAAAAGGCATCTTCTAATGAGAAGACAAGAATGACATTTCTTGGATTAAAACAAATGTTGAGCAACATTAGAAACAATAAAAAAGCTACAATAGGGAGACAAATCCATCCAAGAAAGAAAAATGCAAAATAGATTTATATGAAACAAGTCCAAGACACGCCTAGGAATACATGTGTAGTTTATACCAGATTACATTTCGCAAAAAATATCACATGCTTCACTAGAGAACTGTGAGAAAAGGACATGAATTTGACATTCAACAATAGGAACTTTAGCAATGAAAACATATGTGTTTCTTGCAAAAGAGCACTTCAAAATGGAAAGCTTCAACAATTTGCAACACCTAAACAAAAAAGATGTAACATTCCATTACCAGCTGTAAATACACTTTCAGATTTAGAAGAAAGACTTGTGTCACTAAGAATTACATTTGCACAAATCAGATAATGGCAATATAAGTGATCATAGATTAGCCTAACAAGATCAATTATCAATGTACCAATTCATATGGACGTTGTGCAAAAAGAATTGCCACAATATCTAAGTGATACAATGACAATTGCAGTTGCATTGAAAAGATGATTGCAATACCAAAAAGCATAGCAAACAGGTAAAGTACATTGAATTATTGTCATGAAAGCATTGAACAAACTATGTTCTAGAAGTCTATATAAGGTTCAGAACATTTGTATAAATAAGAATTGGACCCATGTTTTAAAAGAAAATAATGAATACATCATACAAAATGCAAACAATGACAATGAAAGTCATACAAACAGTGATGCAAATAATGAAGCACCTACTGAAACATTGGTGCACGGATTAATAGAGTTGCAACGCATCTATGATTTGTAAGACAAAATTATTGAACTTGCACCTGCTGGAGGACAACAACCACCGAGGATTTTCAAGGACAAATATGCAGAAGAAATGAACTTTCCAACATTATTCTCCTGTGATGCGCATGATGATGAGATCACAAATAGGTTTAGCTACCAAAAAATTGTGCAATGGGAATTGTTACAAGCAAGTGGTGACTTCTCATATCACACAACAAATTTGTTTTTCAAGACAATGTGAATAATTATTAATAAAGTGCTTTCCTGCATATGCGTATGAATAAGAAAAAGGAAACTAAGAGGGAGAAAAAGATTAGCAAGAGATGTCAAGTATCGAGCAAATTTGGAAAAATTATCGAAATCTAATAGTGGATACATAGATTTCAGAAAGATTTGCATATCTCCTAATCATTTGGAACAAATAAAAAAAAAAACATATTTCCAATGATACGACAACTGGGACCTCCAACTTTCTTTGTGACATTTACAAGTGCAGAACATTGATGGAAACCATTAGTAGATACATTGGTCACATTGTTTATAAATAAATCATGTAAAAATGATAATGATACATTAAAAGATGATGACATCGATTATCTTATAAGAAAATTTCCAGCAACATGTAGTCAATACCATAGACATAGAATTAATGTTGTAAAGGGAATGATATGTCATGATACTACATTCTTTGGAAAAATATCTGATTACTATTTCATAACAGAGTTTCAAAATAGAGGAACTGAACATGAACATGGACTGTTATGGATAGAAAATGCTCCAATATATGGAAAACAAAGCAATCTAGAAATTGAGAAGTTTCTTGACAATTATATAACTTGTGATACAGATCATTTAGATCCAGATGTTGCTAAATTGCATAAACATCACCATACAAGAAGTTGTAAGAAGCAAAAAAATTCAGACTATAGATACAATTTCCCCATGCCACCAATGAAATCAACAATGGTCATTGAATCGATCGGTGTACCGAATAAAAAACTCACAGAGAAATCAATATCACTTTTGGCATTTTTGGAGCAAACAAACTACAATGATTCAATAGCCCATGAGAATTTCTTGGTAGAAATAGGACTAACAGAAAGTGAGTACATACAAATATTACAATGTACAATAAATCAATCAACAATTTTCCTAAACCGAAAATCTTCACAAATTTGGAATAACGGTTTTGCAAAGGATATGCCTGCTATATGGAATGCAAATACAAATGCACAATTTGCGCTAAATGCATATGTTGAAGCACCATATTGTAGTTCATATATGACCAAAATTGACAAGTCTATGACAAATGAACTTAGTAGAATACGCAAAGAGCATGAGAAAAATGAAATTGATGCTATGCAAATGATTCGTAAACTCAGAAATAAATTACTTAATCTCCAACAAATGTCAGCTCAACAAGCAGTGCACATAGCAATTTCATTTCCATTGAGTTGTAGTTCAAGAGAATGTATATTCATAAACACATCTCTAGTTTATGAACACACATTTATGCTTAAACCACCTATTCTCTTCAAACAAGAACCTGATGATTCAGAGGATGTGATGTGCCACTTCATTATTGACTACTATATCGGACGTCCAAGCTCCATTAGAAAAATATTCCTTGTAGAATTTGTATCAAATTACAAGAAAGATGGCACACACATATCAAAAAGGAAGAAAACCAAATGTTATATGATTTGTCAAATATAACAAATACAATGATGTTGAAAACTTTTGTAGAGAGAAATTATTATTATATGTGCCATTTGAAAAATGTGAAAATACATTGAAACAAGACTTGCCTACATGGAAAGCTGCATATACATTACATGAAAAAATAGTTCAGACCAATGAAGCTAAATTTACATATAACATCAATCCAACATGGGGTGATTTAGAGACTGCAACAAATGAAAAAATTAGTTCTATGAATACCAATCAAATAAATATGTGAAACCAAGAAAAAAGTTCCCATTGTGAGGAATATGATTTGCAATCAGACTTGCAATTTCCAAAACAATCTGAGATGAAAAAAAATCAATCTTCGATTTCAAATAACTTCTCATCCATTTTTAATGGAGAACAATGACTATTACAAACTTAGAAGAATGTTGAACAGAGAGCAACAAGCAGTTGTAAAAGATGTTGCAATAAAAAATAAAGAAAATTTGAATGAACCAACTTACCTATTTATTATAGGTGGAGTAGAGGTAGGCAAAACACTGACAGCAAAATCAATTTTCCAATTGCTTATATGAATTTATGATTCACAGAACAAAATTGATCCTATGAAACCAAAGGTTCTAATATTAGCATATATAGGAAAAGCTGCATATAATGCAGGTGGAACAACAATCCATTCTACATTACTAATTCCTTGTAACAAGTCTCAATTGTTGCCACTTGGCAAAGAAGTATTAGACAACTTATCAAAGCTATATCAAGAATTGCAACTAGATTTCTAGATGAGGCCTCTGTGATTGGTAGTAGGTTCTTATATTCTATTGACAATAGAGTTAGAAACCTAAAACATGTCCAAACCAAATACTTTGGAAACATTGACATCATATTTTGTGGTGATTTCTATCAATCTCAACCTATTCAAGACTCTCTAATTTTTGAACAACCAAGAATCAACAACCAAACAATAACACATGATTTTTGGAAGGATAATGTCAAGTGCTTCCAATTGCATATCACTATGCGACCAATAGATGAAAGATTCATATCAGTTTTAAAAAGAATGTGAACAAATTGTCAAACATCTTATTATATAACATATATTAATACAACATGCATGTGCCCTACACCAAATGATCCAACATTTCCCTATTTATTTTACAAAAACAAGGATGTTGCAATGCATAACAAGCAAATGTTAAGGCTCATGCCTGGTAATGAAATTCCAATTAATGCAATTGATGAAAGTGAGGAGAATAACAGAAATTTTCCAAGACATCAAAACACAGCTAATTTTCCTTCACAACTTGTGATAAAGTTGAACATGTTAGTTGAAATGTATGCTTGCAATTATGATGCACCGAATGGGCTAGTAAATGGTGCAGATGGAATAGTTAAATCATATACCCATATAGATAAGGTTGATGTTCTATGGATTAAGTTCCATGACCCTAATATTGGTCATCGATAATCTAGAAAACTGGCTTATTTGTATACTACAGACATAGCACATGATTGGACACCAATATTGTGAACATCAAAAGCAATGCTTATCACACCAAATATGGCTCATTTGAAGATACAGAAACAGTTCCCAATTCAACTTGCATGTGCATGCACAATACATAGATCACATGGCTTAAACTTAGATAGGCTTGCACTCGACCCTACTAGAATACAAGTGCATGGCTTAGTATACACAGCACTATCACATGTGAGAAACATAGAATCATTGTATTTTCTTAATGCTCTTAGAAGCAATAATTTTAAGGTTAAGCAAAAAGTAAATTGTGAAATGCAATGCTTTCAAAGCACTTCAAAATGGCAATTAGAATATGATTATTCATAAATACAATCATTGTGATCCATCTCTATTCTTTCATTGAACAATCGTAATCTTCATGCACATCTTAGTGACATATGTAGTGATTATGACACAATGCAATATGATATCTTATGCTTACAAGAAACATACATGTCACTGTGTATGCAAAACAGGTACTTCAAAAATTTCAATTGCATCTCAAGTTGCATTAAGCATGGACTAATGATAATGATAAAAAAACATATCACTATCCATGAACACATCCATTTTGAATAGCAACTTGTAGAAGCATTGTTGGCAAAAATAAAAGTTCATGGATCACAAATTGCAATACTCAATATATATGCATCACCACATGCAAATTTGAACAATATTTTGAATGTCATTGCGAAAGCTTTATGCCACTTAGATCTAAATGATATCATAATTATATTGGGGGACTTCAATTGATGGTACATTGCAATCATAAAACAAAAGAGCTAGAAAGCCACATGAACAACTACAATCTTCTTTTTCTTATCAACAAAACTAATAACATGCATAAATCATTCATTGACCATGTCTGGGAAAATATAACTAATATACAATATCAAATTTTCATATTAGATACATATTGGTCTGATCATGACATAATATCTCTTGTCCTTCATCTATGATATACACATGAAACACTTCAGAAAATAGCAAATTTTGGTACTTTTGAAATATGTCATTAGTTTTGTCATTTTTATTTTACTAAAGCATATTAGCATATTCTATCTATAATAAACCAAATAATAAGACCATATATATTATGCATCCTATTGTACATTTACATATATGACTTCATATATTATTGAATGCAGATTGTGCCAATGAAACCCTTTTTAATTAAACAAAACAAACACCTTATTGTAAATTTACACATATGACTTCATATATTCTTGAAAGTAGATTGTACCAATAAAACACCTTTCAATTAAACAAAACATACCAGAGAAAAGAACAAGAACATGGAACATGAAGCAAGAAAGTATATTCTTCTTGCTTTTTCTGAACATGAAGCAAGAAATTATATTCTTATTGCTTTTTCTTTTATATGGTTTATACGTTCTTGTTCACTTTTTATTTTTATATGTTTTTTAAATTGAACTAAATATATGCTACTATTATATAACATAACATAACCTCCTGAAAAAGGAAAAGAGAAAACAAGTCAAAACTTTTGTTTGACAACAGCAAAGAACAAGCTAAGCAAGAACCTATCAAAGAGTATGCCCATAAGCATCTCCATAATTTATTTTATTTCAATTTTACTTGTCACAAATTACTTACATTGATGCAGTTAAAATATTTTGTATAATTAATTAGATACAAATAATTTTTAAACATGACATATGTTTTCGTATTTGGAAAATCAAATTTAAAATATGTTCATGTTCTGTAATTGCAACATGATAGAAACGACTGAAGAGATAGAAATCATAAGCCAAATATAAAATGCAAGCCAACCACTTGTTTTAAAAAGGTATGTCTACGACAATTATACAAATATGTTAATCTGTATTTACAATATTAATGCTTACTATATATGGATTCTATTTTTACATATGTATAATTAAATGTATATAACTTAGAAAATGTTGGAGAAGTGAAGAAAGCACTAGTAGTCAGTCCTCTCAGACAATGCATCAACAATATATGTACAAGAAGATTTTGTATAACTAACTAGATACAAATAATTTTTAAACATGACATATGTTTTTGTATTTGGAAAATCAAACTCAAAACGTTTTCCTGTTCTGTAATTGCAACATCATAGCAATGACTGAAGAGATAGAAAGCATAAGCCAAATAAACAATGCAAGCCAACCACCTATTTTAAAAAGGTATGTCTATGACAACTATACAAATATGATAATTTGTATTTACAATATTAATGCTTACTATATATGCATTTTGTTTTTACATATGTATAATTAAATTTATATAAATTAGAAAATGTTGGAGAAGTGAAGAAAGCATTAGTGGTAAGTCCTCCTAGACAATGCAGCAACAATATATGTATAAGTTAGGTATCATAAGCTTTTTATTCATTGCTTATGAAAAATACATGCGATAATATCCAGATCATATTGAAATATGCAATTACTTTTTTTAGTGCAAGTGAAAGAAAACAAGGAAAGTTGATTCAACAATTCTATGAAATGATACATTAAAAATGTATGCATATGAAATGAGACATTGTAATCTATTTATACTTCTACAGTTTATAAAAAAAACATAGCATTGTAGAAATGTTTATAGAAATATTTAACTAAGCAATTTTTATAGGCAAAAACAGATACTCCTAGTTAAAGTATCGATTTAAGACTTGAACAGTCATAGAATTGGACAGTTATTTGTTGGAGACATAATGGTTGTGTATAGCACATTTCTCAATAAAGTAAACAAAGCATGTCAAATATTACTGTTGATTTGACGGATGCTAAAGGAATGATGACTATAACATTAGATGTACCTACACATTTAGTTGACTGACATGAAGAATTTTTTTTTCAAGGCAGCAGTATATCAATTACAAATTTCAGAATATTACCTAAAACTGTTTATGATCGCGATGACTGTGACAAAATAATTTCTCTCAATGAATCAAGCATCATAAAAACTGTGGTTGGAGTTTTCAAAGAATATTGTTTCATTCCAAATACAACCATTAAGCATTTTGCAAACAAAAAAGAAATGTACCCAATTGGTACAATAGGTGCAACTATTACACTTGCCAAATGGGTTGGATTGCATTACATACTCCATATCAGAGATGGAGATTCTGAAAATGACAATGCAGCAGTATGTATTTGCATATTACTTATTCATAATTTTTATAGATAGCATGCATTACTTAATTATATAATTATTGTAATTGCAATTGTTCGACACTTATGAATAATATTTTATTTCAATGGAACAACAATTGCAAAAAGGAGAGTTCCCCCTGATTCTTTTTAAGAATATAAAAAAAAGTACAGATGCGAAAGAAAAAATATTCAGAACAACAAAGTCAAAATTCATAACTGAACTTAACACAGATACAGTAAAAAATCTCAGAAAAATAACTACATCTACTTATGCTGTAAGTATAAAAATAATGATCTTTTTACTAACATTGTATTTCATATGTAATAATGTACATTAACATTTGAATATTTTATAAATAGGTCGAAGTTATCCTAATGGCAGAAAATTCATATTCAACTCGTTTTGAACATGCATTTCATCCATACTGATAACCAATTGGACAATCTATTGTTCACAATGCAATAATAATTGCCCTTTCGTCTACAAGCATTGTATAAATGTCGTAATAGAATCTATTACAAATAACATTGTGCATTTCACTATCAGACAGCCTTTACTACATGACTTACTTCCTCATTTAAAACCAATGTCGTATGAAACACATTTGGAGCAGAAATCTACCATTGTATACATGTTACGTGACTTCAAAATTCATAGCAAGTTCACATTGAATGAAGATAGTGAACTATTACATGTCAGCTAACAAATGTAAGGTACATCAACATATGCCTTAACATCTTTTCTTTCAAATATGTCCTCTATTCGATTGATAATGTTATCATTTTTTTAACTAATTGTTTGTTACACAGATCACAAAAACCAACAACATTTTTTTTAACTAATTGTTTGTTACACAGATCACAAAAACCAACAACATGGCAACTATTGGAATACAATAGCCTGTTCAATGCCATTGACTGCCTTCACTTACACAACAAATGAAAAATTCATGTGAATATGTTTCTTTATACTATGGTCTTATTCTAATAAAACTATTTAACTTTCAGTTTCCACTCAGTTACCGAGAAAATGTACTTATGGAAAAATACTCTTGTACAATATTTTTTGATTATCATAATGTTCCATAATTTCTACTGATTATCTAAAAGAAATTATTCTATTTTTGTCCTACTTTTACCCATAATTTTTACAAAAGTCTCTTTGAAATTCTGAAATTCATTACTCTGGTTTTGAGCATTCAGTGCTCCTTTCTCGGTGTGTAATAAGTAGATATCCTATATGCTATGAATACTTCTCTTTTATTTCCATGGATAACACGATATGCCAGTCATGGTGTAATACCAATGGCTTTTGATTATACTATGGCTGCAAGTATCAATGCATGGGCAGTTGCTATAGTTGTGCATGGCGAAAACATTATTTGGAACAGTCAATTGTATGTCCAACTGAGGTGAGAAGCAACCTTGTACTGTTATCTTATTTCTTGAATATTTGATTTCCTATGAGGCTTTACATTCATAACATGTCTGGCAGATGTCCAACTAAGGTGAGAAGCATAGTTATTTAGCTTTTTACTATGTTACAAGTTTTTGGGTGTTTAGCTTTTTACTATGTTACAATTTTTTGGGTGTTTTTTACCATTCTGGATGACTTACATATTTTAACTCAATAGCATAGTTATTTAGCTTTTTACTATGTTACAAGTTTTTGGGTGTTTAGCTTTTTACTATGTTACAATTTTTTGGGTGTTTTTTACCATTCTGGATGACTTACATATTTTAACTCAAATTTGCAATTGACAGTTATTTAGCTTTTTACTATGTTACAATTTTTTGGGTGTTTGTTTACCATTCTCGATGAATTAACATATTTTAAATCAAATTTCCAATTCACGATTATTTAGCTTTTTAATATGTTACAATTTTTTGGGTGTTTGTTTACCATTCCGGATGACTTAATATATTTTAACTCAAATTTCCAATTAATGGTTATTTAGCTTTTTACTATGTTACAATTTTTTGGGTGTTTGTTTACCATTCTGGATGACTTAACATATTTTAACTCAAATTTTCAATTCACTGTTATTTAGATTTTTACTATGGTACAATTTCTTGGGTGTTTGTTTACCATTCTAAATGACTTAACATATTTTAACTCAAATTTCAAATTCAAAGTTATTTAGCTTTTTACTATGTTACAATTTTTTAGGTGTTTATTTACCATTTTGGATGACTTAACATATTTTAAATCAAATTTCCAATTCACGATTATTTAGCTTTTTTATGTAACATCTCCTCCTAATTTAGTTTTTTAAATTTTTTTTTAATATATATTTATTTATTTATTTCTCATATTATAAACGAGACACAATAATATCCTAAAATCCAAGAATCTTAATGTCCTTATCAATGACAAGGTATTTGTTTTTTTCATGCCTCTTCTGATGTTATTTAGCACAGTTATACATATGAAAAAACTCAGATATACATACATACATACATATATATATATATATATATATATATTATATATATATATATATATATATCATGCCCCTTATGATGGTAGTTAACTCATATATATATATATATAGAAGGTTGGATTAAATTTATATTTATATTTATGCACCAACTTCTCATTTTATATTTATTCATTGTATCTTGAAATAGATACACATACTATGTGTTTAAGTTGCCATTGGAATAATGATAATGTTAGTATATATGTGGTATGTTTACTCTTTTCTACTATGTGCAATGGTATATCACAATTAAATATAGTCACTCCAGGCACAATGCTTTGAGCAAATATTGAGGTAACTTTATCTCACATAACTAAACATCACATCAAGAAGCATAAATTAAACCTATTGAGCTATAGTTGGACCAATTCAGTTATATTTATTGAGGTTTGCAAAAATAGATTGTAAGAACACATGAGCACTCCCTCTAGTCTTCCTAATTGTAAGAGCAATGAGCTCTCTCTCTTTTATAAAAACATGTCTTCCTAAAAACAATTTTTATTTATTTATCTATTTCTTTGGAAATGTTCTTTCCTTGTTCAAGTAGTGATTTAAAATATATTAATCTATTTATTTCCCTGGAAATGTTCTTTCCTTGTTCAAGTAGTGATTTACAATATATTTGTATAATATTAACAATCAATCAGCAAGTTGGTGACTGCTACTGTAACTTCAAACAACAACAACTGATCTTTTGAAAAGTTTTTGAAAAATTCCTTCACAAGGATCTTGATTCAATTCTCCAAGAATTTGATGCCATGATAATGCAACCAATTTTCTCTACTCTCTTGCAATAGCTTATACTTAACTCATCGACTCAGGAGTTTTATGCTATCAAAAATTACTTCCCTCCACCCAAAAGTCTCTATTCTCAGAGATATCACCCTTCACAATTGAAATTGCTTCTCTGATAAGACGAGACCCTCATCTTGTTATAGCTATTATTTCCATTTACTTCGTGATGTTTATTTTTCATCTTATAATTTATTACCTTCATTTTATGGGAAATTGTAACTCATGAACTCAAGAGTTCTATGCTATCAGACTCCACCCAAAAACCTTTATTCTTAGAGATATCACCCTTCACAATTGAAATTGCTTCTCTGATAACAGGAGACCCTCATCTTGTTACTGCTAGTATTACCTTTTACTTCATGATGTTTAAAAATCTATGTTCTCAGATATATCACCCTTCACAATTGAAATTGCTTCTCTGATAAGAGGAGACCCTCATCTTGCTACTGCTAGTATTACCATTTACTTCATGATGTTTATCTTTCATCTTATAATTTATTATCTGCTTTTTATGGGAACTTTTAAATCTGATTTTTTTGAAATCTAATTCACACTTTCTTCATCGATGGCAAACCAAATTCTTTTCCAGAATCACCTCGGGTCATGTAGATTGAGTATCGTTGCAGAAGGACTTCTGGTAAGAATCTGGAGTCGATGGAAAATGTCCAACTAGAGAGTTTACTCGTAGGTACTCAAAGGTTTTGGTTTTTATATTATATATATTTTTTTACAAAGTTGACTGACACTCTGGCCTTGGCTTGTCTATTTTAACAATTAACAAGGAAGGATTGAAGGACTGGCTGTAGTGCTCTTCTGTGTACTTTTCCCTTTTAGTGTTTCTTTTGTCATTATTATTATTTTGCCAGACTACATGGTAGGAATTTATCCCAAATACCGATTTTCTATAATCTTGTAGGTATTACTTTGTGTGTCGTACATTAAATTTACTCTTATTTTTCCTAGTGTGGTCAATTCTGAGTCCTCTTCAAACTAATTTGTACCTTTTTCCATTCCGAGGTACCACACTCCACCTTACAGAACAAGGATTCTAATGTCACCTTTCGCATAATGGAGTTTCACTATATGTATTTATCTATATTCACTTCCTTTCAGGCTTGCATGCCGCAAATTCATGGCTCCTATAGATCCTTGGACTCGATATGCTGCTTTCAAAATTACCCCTATGGTTATTATCTAGAACAGAGGGAATATATTTGTTTCATCAACATTGTGAGAATTCTTAGAATTGTTTTCTCAATATCCTTTAGTTTTCTCGATATCCCTCTCCTTATTAAGGGATTTTTTTGCATTATTAAGAAGAAATATATGAAATTAAAGTTTGTGTTCGATTCAAGTGTTTTAACTCAAAATATCAAGCTAAACTAGTGTAGCATTGTTGTCTTATGATATAGTGCACTTGATTTGCTATGGCTCCAGCAAGTATGAATATGTATTATTTATTCTTTTGTTTACAGTATGTTATAAAGTGAGATAAATATCTTCCATTAACAGTAATTATTGTTTCATTTAGAGTTCATTTTTTCCTCATGATTTGTTGAGGATTTCATTGTTCCTCTAAAATCTAGTGTTATGTTCATTATGTGATATACATGTACATCCATATATATGTTGCGCTTTCAACATTCCAATCCTCTATCAGAAGAATTTAGTTATATGATTCTTTTTGTTTTTGTGAAAATATGAATTTAAATATATAAATATATTTACTGTCATTGATTTTTTTTAGAGTATTGAGATTATGCAGATTTTACAACTCATTCCCACAACTCCACATGGTTGTTCTTGTCATTTGGCGTTTTCCGCTAGGGCAGGATAGACAACTCTCTCAGTCGTGTCTTGACTCCAAATTTTCAAGCTTCAGTTGCAGTTTTGGAATATTACCTATGCATTTACAGCTCTTTTATTGATTTCCCTCTAGCCCCTGCAAACAGGATTCTGGTTTTTTGGAGCCTTTTGGACACAACTACTAAGAATAAGCTTTAGGAAAAATATGTTTAACTATGGAAACACTAAGAAGGCTCAAAGATGCATTTCCATTATTAACATTCTCTTCATCCTGCCCTTCTTTAGGATACCTCAATGCAAACAAAATGATTCCTGCTTCGATCAGCTGATCTGATTGAAATTAAGACTGTGGAACCAAGGTAGGGTTCTTGGAATATGGTAATATATATTTCTATATGGCGTGTATGAGGGGATACATATGTAATAGCTATGAGAAAAAAGTCTATGACCTTAATCACTAGGACAAGTTTTAAGCCTAAAAGATATGTTATGTCAACCTCATTCATTATACTAAGCATTTTACTTGCAGTGCTTGTTCTCCAAAAACAAGCTTCTCTCGCATTATTAGTTGTGCCTTAGGTAGCTCTTCCTCTCTTTAAGCATTTTACTTGAAGTTCTTGATTGCCAAAAATAAGCTTCCCTCCCATTATCATTTGTGCCTTAGGTACCTCTTCCTTGCTTTCTTCACCTATGGCCTTCAGCCTAGCAAGCCCCAAAAAGGCTCATTCCACAAGGTTCTACAAACTACACCAACCATCAACAGACTAAATTTTATGACACCTTTGCCAATTGTCAATAGTTCATCATGCTTTCTGCTAGATAAGCCATTTTGACATAAAGACATCCATTACCCATTGTATTTCAATATTTTCAAATAATTTCTTCTTTCTTATAGCTAAATCTTCCCAAAAACTCAGTTCCATTCACACTTAAAACTAGCTTGCAAACACCATGAACTTTTCTATAAATTGGCAAAAGCAATGCCCAACTTCTCACTCTCCTGGAAGACAAAACTTCCTTCTGCACCTATATATTTACATACATCCATCTGCTTCATATAACATAGCCTCAATCTGAATACCATTTCTGAGCAATGTAATAACAAGCTACATGGAATCCATTAGTGTAATCGAACTTACTCAACTGGCGGGGTTGTTTCTTCTAGCACTTGTTCTCATGACTCTTCTGATTATGGACATCCTAAAAGTAGAAGCACAAAGAAAAGGAAACCAAGAAAAAGACCACTAAAAATAACATCTCAAATAGGAACCCTAGCTATCGATCATGGGGATCATAGGAATCTATGACAAGTCCTCGACTATTACACTATCCATCCAGTCCTTCTGCTTCTAAGAGCATCCATGCTAGGTAATAGAAATCCTTAGAAAATTTCTACATAGTCATCAGCTTTACTGTAGCACAAGTAAATTTATCATGCATTGCACATGGGGACCCTAACTTCCACAAAATCATGTAGAATTAGCTAAAGAATCCATTGGTTGGAGATGCTATTACTGTTGGATTTGGTCTAGTTTATGCTGGTGAAAAATTTGTCATTACTGTAATGAATATTGCCTTGAAGCCTATTAAGAAAAATAGTGCATATCCAATTGTTAATCATTTGATGTTGTCCACTACAACTTCTGATTGATCTTATGTCAAAATCAACTTAACAATTACAAGGATGAACTGTTGCATTTGGTGTAGATTATGCTGCTGCAAAATTTGACATTACTGTAATGAATATTGCCTTGAAGGTTACCACTACAACTTCTGATTGATCTTATTTCACAATCAAGTTAACAATTGCAAGGCTGAAAAAACCATGGATGAGATTTTTTACTACAATAGAACCAAGAAGTTGAAGCCTATTGGACTCAACCGCTAAACCTGAATGAAAGTCACTATTGCATCTTACACTCTAAAATTGTCCATGGATGAGATTGTTTAGTACAACAGAACCGAGAAGTTGGAGCCTATTGGACTCAAATACTAAACCTAACAACCGATGTCCTTTATTGTTTTTCCAAGTAGTTAATTGGGTAGATGGAAGTTAGTGAAGGTACCTATAACTTTGAAAAAACATCTAATCTAGTCATTTATGATTGGCATTCAATGAAACTTGCAGTCTAACACCAAGATTTTATTCATGATTTGCTTCTGATGTCAGATAGATCATTTTATTCGTGATTTTCTTTCGGTGTCAGATACATCATTCCTGCACCGATTGCTGACATTCCAAAATTTTGTCAGTTTGCATCTCAAGTTCCGCAAATTTGATCTAAAAGAACAGTCATTTATGATTGGAGGCCAATGCAACTCAGTTTTTTCATTCAACGGTTTGCATCCCTAGTTCCACAAATCTGATCTAAAAGAACAGTCATTTATGATTGGAGGCCAATGGAGTTCAGTTTTATTAGTCAACATCCAACACCATATTTATGGTTATGTCCTCACATCGAAATATCCCATCTTCGAAGATAGAACCACCCCCAATCTGATAGCTCTACTAGTTGGTGGATGTATTTGGACCTTTTCAGCTTTTCAAGAAAGCTTCTGTATCTCCCAACTTCTATGATAGAAACACCCTTGATCTGACAGCTCTACCAGTTGGTGAATGTCTCTGGACCTTTTCAAATTTTCGAGAAAGCTTCTACAATTGTACTGTTCGACTATGGTATGTCTTTTGGTCTATCTCTAGAATTAAATTTTGTTTCCTTTTGATATTTGCATCTATATGTGTGTTGAAATAGAATTTTGTACGATTCAAGTCTATTTATTACTTATTAGAAGGCTCATGAACACACCTATTCCACTTACTCAGAATGGTTATACATCTTAGCAGTTTTTATATAGTTTGTTATTGATCTCTCGGGGCATTTTTTAAGCCTTGGCGATAGCTTAGGGTTGCCACAGACTAATCTGTTACAGATTTATGACAATATTCAACAAGTGTTTACAAACATAACCCCTTCACCCAGTTCGTTGAAGCAACATCACTCCACTGAGGCAGAATCACTCCATACATTGTATCGGAGAAGGTTCATCATACTCTTGCACATCTTCTTTCTTCCTTTATCAATACGTCAAGATGAGAAAGAGAATTCTTCTTTGCAATTACAATTTTATATTTTATATTGGATTGATATCTGCCTATAATTCATGTTGATAATTGAAAGAACACATTATTCTAACTTGATTTTATTCACATTAGGCTACCATTGGCATCAATTTATTTTCAAAGAAAACATACCTGAAGATCGAACTATTCATTTGCAACCATATGCAAAGCTCTAGTATGTTCGTCTTACTCAACAATGCCGATAGATATACTAATTTCTTTCAAGATAATTGTCTCTGTCTCAACTTATATGTTTAGAAAATTGTAATGCAACGCATGCATGTTCATTGTATATGCCTCACACTAAGCATCTGCCATTGATATATTTAGTGTGATTGTATAGCAGTTCCATTACTTGAAATTGAAGCTCTCTCATCAACCCATAAGCAAAACATGGCCTGAAATAGTGAAAAATTAAGTGTAGCACTTAGTCATATGTCGAACTATCTTCAGATCCCATGGAGCATCATTGTTGTACAGGAGAAGGAATATGTAGCACTTAATGCTACTCTAAATCTATTTTTTCTTCTCCTAGATGGACTAGTTCTACTATTTTTTAGTGTTGGAGGTGGAGGAGATTCACTATCTATTGATATTGTTAAAGACATATCTAAAGTATTGCATATCTAAATTATTTGTTTATGGATTATTTAAGTATTTTTTTTATGGATTATTGTGCAAAATTTTAAGCAAAAAGAACAGTAATGTTAATATGATTTAGAATGTTTCTATTTAAAAACTACTACGCAAAAGTTTTCAATCCAATTTATTCTGGAATTATAAACTCACAACTAAAAATAAGCCAAGCTAATTTTTCATGTGTTTTCTCATTAAAATTAGTTTATTTTTGCTTCTCCTACATGGACTAATTATACTATTTCTTATCGTGCAGTTCTTTGTTTCTTTGAAAATATGAATTCAAATATATATATTTACTATCATTGATTTTTTTTGAATTAACCAATAGCTCAAATTGGCAGGCATATATGTCTGACAGTTGATTTAATTCAACCTAAATTCGTATATGGTATTGTTCATTAATCAGGCCTTAAATGTTTCAAAATTCAAGCATCATCATTTTTCTTAATCATGCTTCTAGCACCTTTACTGTGAGGGACTACCACTACGAAAGTCGCTATCTTGTTTATATTAAATGATAGTCATTAATTTCCACAATGCATTATTACTATATTTATATTAATTTGTTATCCTAAAATATATTATTAGTATACTTAGATGAATTTTTAAAATCCCCTTCAAATAATATTAACTATATAAGTTTGTATGTTAGTTATACTTCTAACCAAATACAGAATATCATAGCATACCTTATATTTTTTCTAAATACAATTATATAAATAATTTGATTAAAAATTAGATATTTTTTATGATTATATTAAGAGGTTTATTTTAAACCCAAATATAAGGAAGATATGTAAGTCTTTCCATATTTAATTTAGAATTGATGAATCTCTTTCTAAAAATAAAAATAAAAAAATCATTGAATAGAAATAATGTTGTCAGAAACAAATAAATACAATCATTTGGTTAATTTTATTGTCATTATGTTTATCCAAGTATAAAGAGCATGTTGAATATATTTTATTCTCAATATAGATAAGATATGCAATATTTATAAAAATATATATTAATAACTCAAAAAAATTCAATTTAAGTCATAAACAAATTATTTTAGTGTTTATATTGAGTAACACAATTTTATATGACAATTTATATGGACAGAGAAATAAAATAACTGAATGTAAAAAGAAAACGTTGGAATTCGAGGGAGATGTGTGACTCCTTTATCATTTATAATTTCTTGAATGTGATCCTTCCATAAAAAATTTCATATATGCATATGTTATATAAAATATTGAAAAATAAATTATTTGTTATGTTTAAAATGTTTTGGTATTTTTCTATGTTTTTTAAAATAAAAGAGACTTGTAATTCTTTTTTTTCAGTAAACATGAAAATATATATATATATATAGATATATAAATATAAGTGTATTTGATGTCCCTTGGGTAATTGATGGAAATTTTGTTATCCTCTTCACCAATACATAATGAGTATATCTTTCTAATGACATCAAACCTTGTTTTTAAACAATCCCTAAGAAAAACTACATATATATTCATTATATCAAATATAAAAATATTTATTTAAGAAATATATATATATAGTCATAAGAAACAAAACTTTCCTCAGCCTTATATTCTAAAAGAAGTTTCTCCCTCAAGATGTGCCTTAATATTTGATAGACTATAAATTAATATAAATTTACACCAATATTTATAATAAAAACTAATATACATATATAGTGGGTCACAATTATGAAAATTCACTGCTGAATGGTTGAATTTTTTTCTTGAACAATATTTACCATAAAAACATTAATTTACTAACATTTTAAATCACATGAACAAAATCATTTCCTTATAGTTTCATGGTGAAATACAATCTTTTTTTATTAGTCCCTGGCCAAAGGTAGGCAGGGAGTATAGTAATTGATTTTGTATGATGTATGAATCATCTACGAAAACCAAAATGAATTACAAATCTAAACCAAGATTCCATGAAATTATATATTCATTTTTCAAAAAAAATTGTGACTTTCCATGATTTTAATGAATGTTTGAACTTGGAGGTCTTATTTTGCCTCTTCCCAAGGCAACGACCACACTGACCGCACCACGGACTGCACTGATTGTATGGAAATATAGGATATAGATGGATTTGATGAACAATCATTTTCCTGGCAAGGTAAACTAATGCTATGATTACTTAGCATTATTTCAATGATAATAAATGTTTAATAGTTAAATCCTTTCAATTGCATAATTTTAATTAACTCCAACTCCTTCCTAATGCTTTCCATATTGCTATTAGTGACATTTTGGAAATTTGGCTCGGTGGCTCGAGGACGGATGACATCTGAGCTTTGCCAGGAAATCCCTAGCCAACACAAAGGCCCTCGCTTCTTTTCTTCTCTGGTTTCAATTGTAACTTTAAAATTCAATCTGCAATCTGCAACGAGATTAGTTGTTGGTGCTAGAACTATAAATTATACTTGTACAATGTTCCTACAACATCCTAATCTTGTGAGCAGAGTATTGCCTTCCTGCCATAGGTACTAACTTTCATCAGTTTATATTTAATGATACCACAATTTTTTTGTCTTTTAGGAACAGAAATGAAACAAAACATAAAGCTAATCTTAAGATTAAAGCTAATCTTAAGATGGGATCTAATACTGAGTTTTGCCAGAGACCTGAGAAATATTGAGTCACAGTCCATACTTTCACAGTATGGATAATTTCCTACAGGTTTCAAATGATATATTTGCTATATTTGATTTTTTTTAAGTAGAAATCTTAAGTGACAGTCTACAATGAAAGCAATCACATATAATAAAGCATGAAAAATACCTTCTTCTCCACCAAATTTTGCAAGAAAACTACCCACTACATCCCGTGGGAGAAGAAAATCCAATTTTGAATAGAATTTAAATGTTATCAAAAGCGGAAAATGCTTTCAAAATTCCAACAACCATGTGTTCCTAGAGAAAGACGCTCCCACGGACTAGTGGGACTAGTGGTAAAAGGCCAGCCTTAGGAACAAATTTCACAAGTTTGTGATGTGGAGACCTGTCTAACTATACATACCAGTAGTATATGGAAGATTGATAACAACATATGATGGCTATGAAGGGTTAGAAAAACAGTGCATTTCTTACATTGGTCACTAGTTATGAAAACCATCCTTTATATATATACTGTCTTATTTATGTACAACAAATATGACAACATCATCCCGTATATATCTCATAAGAATTTAGAGAAAAGAAAGTAGGGCTCAAAATATGGATCTTCAAGGAACCTGAAGAAAACAAAAGAAACCCATTTTTTAGAAGTGGAGGGAAAGCAGAAAAAGCATTTTATATCTAGCTCCCTTTACATTCATGTGATTAAATTAACACTACAACTTCAAAGTTTCAAAATGAAGTGGTTACTTCATGTATTGTTGCCTTGAATATGAAATCGGATATTAATATCGATAGAGATATATCTGAATCCTATCTGGAAATGAAAATCAAAGCATAAAAAAACAGAGCATAAAGGATATGTCATACGAAACAAATACCAAAGGTGGAACATGAGACAGTCGAACATGCTGAGTGCTACCCACCAAATTCTTTGGGGTAACTAGCACATTTCTGAGGTGAGATTGACACGAGGCAGTAAACTATCATCATGATTTATGAATGGCGTCTAGGTGATGTGTCATGTTTTTCCAATAGCTTGTAGCACCGAAATAAATTAAAATATGTCGAGATGTGACCTTTGTTGTGATTTTCATGATTTTGTTTCACATTGTACACATCCATAGTAACATTGCACTAGAGGCTTAGAAGTTCCTATGTACTTCCTCGCGATCGCCATACCTTGTGAAAGTTGTTGATAGCCCTCCCTACCTTATGAAAGTTGTTGATGCCCCTCCTTCCTGGATGGTGTAGTATAAGATTGCTTTACTAGTGTGTTGGGTCGAGTGTTTATGTGATCCAAAAAAGGTCTTTGAAGGTTGATTTTCCTTTCATTTTTATCCCTGTTCACCCTATTCTTGACCATTAATCACCCTATGTCCTATTTGATCCATCGTGTGACCTTAGAATCAACACCCCACAAACTTCCATGTTTCACATAAAGCATAATTGATGTTATAATAACAACATTTTCTACATTGGTCAGCACAAGGCTTTGTAACATGCGAAGCTACTTGCAGAGTAAGGCCCCCCTTATTCAAGGTCCTGAGAAACCCTCTCATTTTGAATTGAAGGGAAGAAATCTAAATGGAAGAGAAGCATATGTGGGTGAGGGATGGACTCTTATACAATTCTAGGTACCCCTTCACCTATACCCATTTCTGGTGATTATGGGTAAACGCTCTTCCTATCCTGACTTTACCCTTACCTTTATAGCTTACCTTTCTTTTGGGTTAGAAACTCCCTGTGTTTCTAGGTAGACAAGAAACTCGATCAAGAGTTGTTGTTTATCAGTAAATAATAAGGCCCACTAGGGCAGGCTATGCTCCGACTTGAACCAGTGTCCTTGACTTTTACTTTGCTCAACCAATAGGCTTTCCAACTACCCTTTTCTTTATATTGTTTATCATATATGCGAATTTTTTTGATGTCGTATTGTTGTTATGCATCTCTTGGGTAGGTCGTAGTGTATGAGCATACAACTAATAGCACTTTTATGGGGATCTACTATGGGTATTGGATACGCTTTCTTGGGAGGGGCTTGTTTGGGTAAGCTATTGGGCTTTCTGCAAACTTTGAGCAAGCTCCTTTGTTATAGTAGCATAAAATCCCCTCATCCTTTCAAAATGCATCGTCCATCCTGCATTTTGGAATATTTTATGTACTTTAGGATACCAAAAGCTCTGGAATTTACTCTGGAAGGTTTGTTGTACTTCGAGACATTCACGAAGCTCTACAATTTTCTCACACACTACAAGTCCCCCCAATTTTGCTTACTGCAATTTCCCCTATTATGATTGTTTCAACAGTTCAAGTGACATGGAAAACATGCATGGAGGATGTTTTGTTAGTTTGGAAAGTAGCCAAAAAATCGGAGCCACTCTGTCGTGTGTTTCTGCATGTGTGCCTATAGTTATCGTGTGTGGTTGCAGTTCATTTTCCCTTAGTGGTTTGCCTTCAATTACTAGCATATCGCCTTGCTTGCACATTACTATCGTGGTTAGGCACTTGGTTTTAGTGGTACTTCTATTGAATCTTGTTGGTTTATGGTCCCTTCTATTTCCCCTAATTGGTTGATGGTTCCCTTCTATTTTCCCTATTTGGTTGATGGTTATGATATTTTCCTGACTATTTTTTTTGTTATGATATTTTCTAGTTTGGTCAAATAATAATAATGATAACCAAAGAGCACCTCATGTGAACATTCAACCATAACCTACCAAAATAAATTGTGGACAAAATATGACCTCTAATGATAAAACTAATTTGTAAATAATGATAATAGAAATGGGTGCCACAACTATGATTATCTTAAAAAACAACCAAAAAAAGTTGTTCTAACTGAAATTTTTCTTATAAAATTTCTTTTAAATGTCAAAACTTAAGATATACACAACGTCATTTCTGCTAACAATTTTAAATTTTAAATTAACACTCGAATTAAATGGAGGTATATATTTACCATGCCAATATGAAAAATCAACCATGGTAAATTATGGTCAACCAAGTTTATTTTAGGGTTTATAATATTTATCTTGGAGTTTATATGCCTTGGAATTATAATATTTATCCCTTGGTTTTTTATTATTCCCTTCGGTTTTTAGTATTAATCCTTTTGGTTTATTAGTCCCTTTGAGTTTATAATGCCTTAGTTTTTTTTATTACTAATCCCATTGGTTTATTACTCTCTTGGATTTACAATATCAATCCCTTGGATTTATTAATCTAAGGGTTCTTATTGCTAGGGTTTAATATTATTCATAGGGTTCACAATACTAGTCTTTACGTTCAATATAAACCCCCTTGGTTTATAATCATGGAAATCCATGGTCTAACATCAAATTGTGACAGATTTTCTCAATGTGAAAATCAACCGTGGTCCAACGTTGCATTGTGACAAAGATTTTCTACATATGAAAATCAATCAAGGGAAACCATGGCACACTGTCATAGTACCACAGTGATTTTCTCAATATGAAAATCAACCATGGTCAACTATGGTAATTCTAGGGTTTACAATAATTATCTTATGTTTTATATGTCTTGGGTTTATAATATTAATCCCTTGGGTTTTTAGTATTGATCCCTTTTGTTTATAATATCAATCCATTGAATTTATTAATCTAACGGTTCATATTCCTAGAGTGTAATATTATTCCTAAGGTTTATAATATTAATCCTTAGTTTATAGATAAATCACTAAGGATTATATATATATATATATATATATATATATATAAATTAATTAATTATTGTTAATGAATTAAATAATTATCCTTATTAATAAAAAAATTATATTGTTTAATAAATAATAATAATAATAATAATAATAATAATAATTATGAAATTATGGTTAATTATTTAATTATTATTAATATTAATTAATTAATAATCATATTGTTTTTTGGTAAGTTTGATGGGACTACATCATCATGTCCAAGCAAGGAATTAAATTACCTGATCATCATGGACAATAATGATATAAAATTTAATTAAGAATAAAAATAATAATATTAACTAATAATACTAACATTAATTAATAATTATTGTTAATAATAATAATAATATTTTTATCATAATAGTTATTTTTTAATATTATTATTATTTTAATATTATATATTTATCAATATGAATATCAATTTTATGATGAATATTAGATTTATACCATTAATGCTTATCGGTATTTTTCAACCACATTTACTATTGTGGTTGGGTTTATAATATTAACAATTCCTAGGGTTTATTAATCTCTTAGGTTTTTTAATTAAATCCCTTGGTTTTATTAATCCTTTGAGTTTAAAATATTAATTCCTAGGGTTTATTAATCCCTTGAGTTTAAAATGTTAATTGTTAGGGTCTATTAATCGCATGTGTTTTTAATATTGATTCCCTGGGTTTAGTGATCCTTTAGGTTTATAATGTTTATCCCTTGGATTTACTAATTCATTGGGTTTATAATATTAAACCCTTGGGTTTATTAGTCACTTTAGTTTATAATATTAATAACTCCTTGGACATATGATTAATCTCTTCAGTTTATTAATCTATTGGCTTTAAAATATTAATTTCTAGGAGTTAATAATATTTTTAGATGAATATTTAAAACACGAGTGATTAATAAACACAAGGAATCCATAAACCCTAGGGTTTAATATATGAAGGTTTAAACTCCAAAGTTTAAATTTTATAATATTTTATTTTACATATTATAGTATTAAATATTATATGTTATTGTAAAAAATCTCCTTGTACCATATTAAATTATTATATTCCGTTTCCACGTAATAGTATAATATATTTTAGTTTAATATATAATTTATACTAATGATTAATATACTCCAATTAAATATATAAAATATTTTGACAATTATTTTAATAAATATATAATAATTATTAACAATAACATAATAGAGCAAATAAATACATATTATTAATAATAATTAAATTTTATTATTATATTATTTGTGAGTTATATTATAGTTTTTTTTCTCAATTGGACTAATTCTATTAAGCAAAAATATGGTACAAGAGGATACATTCAAGAGAGACAGAGAGCCGGCAATCGGAAATGATAGGACTATCAACCTCGGTTCCGGAGAAGGAGTAAAACAAACAAGGAACTACATCAAGAGGCTGGGAGCCAAAAGAAACAATGTCTTCTACCCTGAAAGGGTAGAGGCCTCAACACGAATCTTTTTCCCTTTCCTTTTTTTGACTTCGACCCAACCATTTTGGGGTGGATGAGCAATAACAACTTGAAGATTGGGGCTCTCCACAGGGGAGCCCTCCTTTTCTGAATCACAGGACGAGGACAAATGGGCACGCTTCTGAGCAGGGGCTGTATCGGAGGAAGGCGCCAGACCATCGGTGGAAGGGACCACGAAGTTAGGGGCCTGATCCTGTTCTTCATCGCTATCTTCATCTTCAGAGCTGGAGGAATCCGAATCCACAACTGGAGGTGGAGAGAAAGGCGCCCATCGTTTGGATTTGGGCTTGGAGACGTTGGCCTTATTCTTTTTTGCCGGACGAGATGGGCAGGTGTTCTGCAAATGCCCAGGTTGGTGGCAATGGCGGCAACGAAAAGCGGTATTCTCGTAATCCAGTGTCTGGGTCCAGACAAAGTCATTTATCTTGAGATTGATCTATTCTGGAAGTCCTTTGCTTAAGTCTAACTCCACACATACTCTTGCATATGAGTAGAGACCTTTGGATTCCCGCCATAAATCTCCGCTAATGAAGGTGCCCAGGGTATTGCCTATAGCTCTAAAGACACAAGTATTCCATAGGTGGGCCGGTAAGTTTGGAAGCCTGATCCATACAGGGGTCTTGGTAATGATTGCAGAAGCTGGATCAAAATCAGGGAACCAAGGAGTCATGAAGAGCCCTGCAGTTCCCATGAACCAAGGGCCCTCTTCTAAGGCCTTTTCATAATGCTTACTGTTATCAAATAGAACAATGAAGTACCCTTTTGAACAAAAAAAGATCTTACAATGATGTGTCCAGTTTGCATGGATCCATGCATAGAGATCCTGAGATCGCGGCCACAGTCCATTAAATCTGCAAATGATGGCTCTTTCTGCGAATTCTTGAAGCTGGGTTGCCAGATCTTCATGGGTGATTTCAGCACAAGGAACTTCTTCAATCTTGTCAACCAAGAAGGCCTTAGATTTGAGGGCTTCCGGGGGTTTGGGGTTCTCAGAGTGTACTGCATCTTTGTATGAGAAGGGCCGAGCAGATGATGACTGTCCCGCTGCACCTCCTCTCAGACGAAGGGTTACCACCACAGAGTTGTTCCTGGAAATGCTGTAAAAGGAGAGGGGAAGAAGGTCTTCAAGTTGTTTACCTTGAAAGAGAAGCCGCTGAAAGCTTGATGGGATCCCCGTCCGGCGTTCTAGATTCAGTTTGAGTTCTTGCACCAGATCTGAAGGATTGACCCATTGCATGATGGTTTTGCCTGTGGGCTGAGAAATTTGGATCTGAAAGGGATCAGAGATGAGCCTTGACCCCATGCCAGGGCTTCGTGTGCTTCCTAGATCAGTTCTGCCTTGGCTATTTCCCATCCGGGGAGTCGGATCTGGAACCAAATATTGGTGAGGTTTTTTGACAAACACTTGTCCCGCAGTCTTCTTGGATCTGAAATAGGATAGCTTTCGGTGTTGGTTCTGTGTATCCCCGCTTCTGTTTTCCAACATTGTCCATTTAATCTCCTTCTGAACTCTTTTAGCCGCTACAGCAGGGGCACGAACAGCCGGCTCTGTCACGTTACTCCTTCCCAGCCAAACCCTCCTACGCGATTCGGCCTTTCTCTTGGACCTACCTGATCCTCCGACCGCCGTTCCTCGCCCAAAAGGACCCGTCTCTGGCTTCCAGCTATTCTCAAGAGTGGCTTTCACCGGGCTCTCAATGTTGCCCGATAGTGCCTTCGGAACATGAACACCGTCATGCACAGAAGATCTGTCATGAAACCACCCATCGATTCCATGGGCACTGCGCAAAAGGCCGTAAGAACACGCTGGAGATCTCAGTTGGAGGGGGAAAGGCCCATCAGGCCTTGAACAATCAGAACCCGTTACCATGGCCATGAATCCTCTGTGCAGAAGTTTTTCCCGCTCCGCGTCCTTCAAGCCCAAGCAAATACCTGAGTTATATTATAGTTTTAAATATAGCTATTAATATATTAGCAAAATTTATGTAATAACTAATATTATATTAATATACAAAATAATGTTAATATAATAAATATAATTATATAAATAAAAAATAATATGGTTATTATTATTTATATAGTTATTAATAATGAGAAATAGTTATTTTTTAACAAAATATATTTAACAATAAATAATGTGGCCAGTGGTGAATATATATTTATCAGTGTATATCAACTACATAACTGAATTTGGTTATAGATGTGTTTCATATATGCCAATCCATGTATAACGCTCACATTAATATACAATATAGACAATGATTATTTCATTTATTTATTTATTTACTTTTATTCACCGAAAATAAAAAACTAGAAACTATGTCATAAAAGAAATCGTTGTATTCCCTAACAGTGAGGTATACATAATTCAGGGTGTCATTATATCTTCCTTTCCATTGCAGATGGGTTTTTTGTTTTCCTATGTACCACGATTTCCTACTAAAAGATATTGTTCCATGTTTTTTAAGAGAATATTATTTTAACATGGGAAAAGCTTATACTTATTAAAAGTCTATACCTCTCCCAGTTTCTAAACGTGGGATAATGTTAAAAAAAGGGATTGGGAACTTTCATGATACTAATTTTAGAATGGAATTTCTTAAATAACTGAACTACGGTTTTTAATACTTTCGAGCACCTTTAGCTTTAGGTTGCATTCATGTAAGTTGGAATTTTGTTGGAAATTCTTATTTGTTTTGTGTATAACTTTATTGAGTAGAATAAAAAAGTCAACTAACAATGGCTGCTTGCGAACTAACAATGGTCAACTTTTCATCTAAGGCCAATGATTTGTTTATATAAAGCCTATTTTCTATGAACTTGGTTGGTTTTGTTAATTGCTCATTTAAAGGTAGTTACATTGGTTACCTTAATAAATAACCTAATGACAAGTTTTCCTGGGAAAGTTACTATTGTACCAATTTGGTAACCCAAACCACGTATATAACGGATAATTCTCTTGGCATCGCGGAGCTTTTTTATGCCGTTCTATAAAAGAGGACACAACATAGGATTTAGCGGCACCTAATTCTAGGTGAATGGATTTATATCATTCTTTAGAGGAATCTGGTGATGGAAAAAGAAGGGTCGTAAGTCCTCAGGTCCTCATACTTCCGGGAAAAAACATCCTTCTCCCAGAACAACTTGACATATTCTTTACTTTCTGTACGAGATAGGGTCTTAGATAGCTAGAAAAACCTAGGGTCGTCTTTAGTACCCAGATTGCAATCTACACCCTTCGATAAATCAAATAGTTATTGGAAGTTAAAGCGGTGGGTAAGCAAAAGAATATGCTATCTAAAGACCGATCCTTCCGAATTGGGGACACGAGAATGGATCAAATAGCTAGAGCAGGTGATATTTATATTGAAGCTTTAGAACATTATTAAAATGGAAGGGGAAGTGAAACAACAATGCAAGAACAAAACTAGAATTAAATAGGACCAAAACTGGATATTCAGAGGCGAAATGATAACACGTCGGCTTGGGGTTCACACCAACCATAGGAGCATCAACTAACAATTTACTCGATTACTCAAATCCTATTCCATTAGCAACAGTATCACCTGGTCTATGTTGGAATTAATGGAGAAAGATAAATTTATATTATTGTTAAGATGATGATAAGATTGAGACTTTAATATTAAACCTCAGATCCTACTATTTAGGGAGTGGTTGAAACCACCCTGTTAGTGTGAAACACTATACGTATTAGGTTGTTCTCCTGATTTAACATAGTGTGTGTATTATGAAGTGCTTGGGCACTCTCCAAGTATCACACCTGGAGACCCACTTAATTAATATAACATCATTTTTTATCATGGTATCAGAGCATTAGAGTTGTCGATCCTGTACGCTGATTTAAAAGGAGCGATTGAGGCGAAATCGTTGCATGTTTTAAATGAATAAACATGATGATCCATTGTGTAACTTGCATAGGTGATATTTTCGCATTTTAGCGTGGGTGTGGGTAGAACGTCGCGGCTCCGTGCTATATAAGGGCGACGAACTTCGCGAGTCCGCGGTGGTAAATTGCGCTGACAGTGGAAACTTAAAAAAAAGGGTCGTGTGTTGTTTGAAAAGCGTGCATGCTTTGATAAAATGGCTGAGAGCCTCTTGGTATCACTGCAGATTGTCATGTGAAGGACGCAACAGAAGTGTTGAGATCTTCACAAAGGAACACCTGTGGAGACCTGCTGTGGAAGAACATTTGTGAAGGACTGATGTGGTGAAAACTGTGTGGAGGAGGCTGTGTGTTTGAGGCCGGCAAACCTTCCCGAAGTCTACGTGTAGGAGGCAGAGAAAGCAATCCATTTGACCCCTGAGGGATTGGCATGGATCACTGTGGGATTATCCCATGCAGAAGGCCGGAACTGCCGAAGAAGATGTCGCTCTATGGATTTTTTACCTAACTTTGGGTGGAAGGAGCAGAGCCTATTCTGTTTTGTTTTCAGTAGCTCAATCTACCTCTGTGATCAACATTAGAACTATGGCAGCATTCATCAAATGGGAATGGATTGAGGTATTTTAATTTGTGAATATAAGTAGCTATCCCCAAGCTTGTTGAAAGGTAAAAGACTTAGCAGAAAAGGATCTGAAACTCACTAGGCATATTTTTCCATTGTGATGTATGTCATTGAATCTGCAAAAAGCGATGGGTTGTTTCTAAAATTCAACATCTACTATGTGGAATTTAAACGATAAGGGTTGAATTTTCTCTTTGTCACATTATATAGTAAAATTTTGATGCCTCTCGGTGGACATTAGGTGGGTCATTGATAGTTCTATTGATTGATATTATCATAACTTTTCTCACTTTGCGCCAACGAATCAAGTGTTGTGTCTGGGCCAACAAGGTCATCGTATAGGTAGGAGGTGTCGAACACTTGTAAATCTGGAACGTTTGTAAACCTGGAGCTAAAGGAGAACCAACCAGAGATCCACTTGAGAGGTTGCATAGAAGGCAACGTGAGGAGAGCTAGCAAAGGAAATTCGCTTGACACGTAGCGTGACGAAATCAACGCATGTTGAGGAAGCGTGGGGAAATAGTGAGCAATGTCTATTCGTTTCTCTTGATTCCTTCTATGGACATGCTTTAGATTTGGTCATGCCTTCTAAAATATAGAACATTGGTTTATGTTTTCAATGGTAGCTTGCTCATCCATGTGGCAATCTTTCTCTTGTAGCAGATTTGTCCTCAAAATTTAATTGTTTGAGAAACTTAAGTTGCAAGTTATGGAGATCCCAAAAAAACCAATTGGGTAAATTTTTGTCTAAGTTATTATATGCCACAATGAAAATGCAAAAGCTCTTACTGATTTGAACCCATTTTCAGAAATATATGTTATTAGAAATTGTTATTTACATACATCAGGATTAGATATTGATAGCGTTTCCAGCTTGTGAGAGTTCGTTTTGTTCCTCGTTGCCAGAGTCGAGGGCACTAAGACCTGCATGGCACAGAAGCCACACTCTACAAGGTTCTACAATTGAAGAGCTGCCAAAGGGAGAAGTTTCCTGTCTGCATGGTAATGGGGTTGTTGGAGCTCGAGGACCATGTGGAGTCGAAAAGAATCTTGAAGCGAGATAAGGTGCACTTTAAAAGAATGTCTATATTTTCAGATATTTTTTATTCTGATGGTGATAATTTTCTCATGTTGGCATTTGGAATTAGCATGGGTAGTATGTTCAAGTCAGAAGAAATACCAAAAAAATGTGGTTTTGTTGATAACCACGAGGATCAAGAGGCACAATCTATTGTGCAAGATTCATGAGTTGATCTTCAAGAAGGGTGTGGAGAGAAACATAGTATTGAAGATCAATTGGACAAGCCATATGAAGCTGATTGTAAAGACATGGCAGAAGAAGACAAATCTGGAGAAAATTTAAATTTAAATTGTGATGATCTCATTAATATTTCTATGTGTACAGACGTTACATCAATGAATGATGAAGACATCATAGCTGACGTTCAGATGGTTGATACCAGAAATAGTGAGAGGGAAAATTCTCCTATCCAACGTGTCATAATTTTGAGAAGGGCGAGAATAAGAATTAAAACTTTCCATCTAGGGAAGAAATGAAGTGAAGATACATCACTACCTCGTGGCTAGGAAGGTGAAGATGAAGCCTTGACTCCAGATGAACAAGCATGGACTCTCAAACAAGAAGAATAAGATGAAAAATTTGTTACCAAGTTTTTTTCATGTTTTTAATTGTAAGCCTAGTTGAGACTAGACCAGCGAGCGTATGTTATTGTTCGGTATCCTTTCTCCATTAAGGAGAAGTGTTGGAATTAATGGAGAAAGATAAACTTAAATTATTGTTAAGATGATGATATGATTGAGACTCTAATCTTAGACCTCAGATCCTACTATTTATGGAGTGGTTGAAACCACCCTATATGTACTAGGTTGTTCTCGAGATTTAACATAGTGTATGTATTGTGAAATTCTTGGGCACTCTCCAGGTACATGGAGAGCCACTTAATTAATAGAACATCAATTTTTATCAAGTCTGTACATTTTGGCTTGTATATAGAAACTCTCTTGTAGGGCACGAAATTGTTACATAACAACCCCCTTGTTTTATTTCGAATATACATTTCATAGATATATATTTCTAAAGAAAGAGTAAATATTTTTTTAAATTTTTTTAGTGCATGTCTAATTATTGTACAAGATAATGTGGATTTTATAATTGACATTCTTTTATTTGTAATTATTATTATTATTATTTTTAAATTTTGGGTATGATTATTTTTAAATTTTGAGTATGATTATATTATGTGAAAATATATTTGTCTAAAGCTTCTTATTTTAACTTAACATGAATAAGGATTTCTTGACTTTTTTTATTTTTTAAATTGAGGGCCTAAATTGATTTTCAAAGGAATATGCTAAGCATATGCTTAGTATTAATGCTTATCATTGGTTATAGTGTGTTACAAAAAAATTTAGATTGCATTGAACCTTAATAAATTAAAAAAATTAGATTCGTGCCAAGTGTCTCCTTACCTACCAATTTCCTAGGTATTTGAGATTATTCCAATTCTCATCGGTTAATATTCTAATTAAATGTGGAAATCAATATATAAGTAAATTTTATTTAGAAAAATGGTTCATTTTAGGATAAGATGTGTAATTCTTTTTTTTTCTCAAATTAAATTACATTCTTGCAATGTGGCTCCCCACACCAAGTTCCTAGGGATTTGAGATTATTCCAATTATAATATGTTCATAGTCTAATTAGATGGGGAAATTAATATATAAGGAAATATTATTTAGCAAAATGGTCCATTTTACAATCAAATGTGTAATTCATTTTTCCTATCAAGTTAAAGTTGACCCATAACCTTTTTATACATGGTTAATCAAGTCACGCATTCTTGTTGCAATAGATTTTTTGATCCAATAGTTTTTTTTCTTATATTTATAAAGCCTTGGGCTATATCAACCACATTACTATTTTTAATGTGGTTGTACTAATATTTAATAATTTTTTTATGTAATACTATTTTTATTACTTCTTATTCCTTACTATTGTTTTTTTATTTATTGGACAATATTCTTTTATTATTATTATTATTTAATCTTTCACTAAATCTCTCAGAAAATCTTGTCTACGTTGATTTTAATGTAATATCATCATAGGTTTATCTTCCCTCTAGATCTACCAAGCTTCTAGTGGCATCAAATGTCTTAAGTTGAAATGCAAACTTTCAACTTAAAACAGGAGGAAATGTTCCACCTTAAGATGTTTTGAACCCTCTAAGCACTCGATAGATTTAGGGTAAGGTGAATTATAACACCATTTATATTATATTTAAATTTTCACTTTAAGAGATTTTGATTCTTCTAAGCACTTGATAGATTTAAGGTAAGGTGAATTATAACACTATTTATATTATATATAAAATTTGTATCTCGAAAAATATTTAGTTTTATGAGAAACTTATAACTACATATATATGCTCATTGCATTATTGGAGTGACATGTTTTATTATTTTTCTTACTTTTATTTTTTAATTTTATTGTGCCTAAAGTTTTTTAATTTTATTTCTTTATGTTATTGGGAATAGAGGCACCCAATATAATGGAAATGCACATTTTTGTTCACGCTCAACTTGGAGTTGACCAGTGTTCTTCTAAAAATAAAAATAAAATATGTAATATATACTATAATAAAAAACAATATGCATGTTTAGTTAATTTAATTAAAATTATTATAAAACATCAATAACCTCAACATCACTATTGTCATTTGATGTGTTATTGATATTATAACTCAATTTGGTCAAAATATTTACTCTCTCTCAATCATAAATAAAATATTTCAATGTCTAGGTGACATAATATAATTTCATGTTAAATTTAAAAATAGACAAAATAATTAGAATTAAAAGAAGTACACAATATTTCAATGTCTAGGTGACATAAAATATTTTCATCTTAAAATTTTAAAATAGATAAAATAATTAGAATTAAAAGAGGTCATGTACGATGTTTAAACCTTATACATTTCATATATTTCAACATAGGATTTAAACAAATTATTTAAATATCTATGTTTTATGTCAATATCAACTTCATATATATTTATTTATATAAAGGAAATGTTAAAATAAAAAAATGTAGTGTTGTATATAACAAATTATTCAATAGCCATAGAAAAAACTAATTTAGAATTAAAAAATAATATATAAAATATCAAGTACTTTTGAGAAACAATCATAGGGGGATGTGTAAGTTATTCAATTTCTAATATAAAGTTAATATGTGACAGTTAAAAATATTCACAATTTTAAAAAATTTCAATGTCAGTCATTAATAAAATATTTTAGCCAATAGGAAAACTCAATCTGAGATTGACTTGTTATGAAGTAGCGTGTGAATCATGAAATTCAAAGTTCAAATCCAAGGTGAGTGAAACCAACTAGAAAATGAATAAATAAAATATTTTATATAGAGTAATTCGAAAAATAAGTTTTTATAGTCAAAATGTTTGATTGTGTCTCACTATTTCACATTTTGGCCTTTTCTTTTAAGTATATAGTTTCTGTCAATTTTTCCTGAAATACAACAAAGCTTTTCTGTAGGTGTAAGTTTAAGCTATGCACTCCATATAAAATTCAAAAATACGATTTAAACAATGAAAATTTACACATTATATATATAGATAAAACCACTATATATTCATTGGGATCTATGAAGAGATGATAGGGATGCAATTTTCTTTCAAAATTTGCACTCTAAAATAGATTTTGATCCCTCTCAAAACATGCTAAATCTATGATTTAATCAAATCTATATTAATATATATTAAATATTTTTTTAACTAAATTTAACACGTAACCTTCTAAATTATATCTATATCTATATCTATATCTATATTTCTATACATATAACATCTTTTTGATATAATTTTTTGTTTTTTTTTTTCATTTTCCTAAAATTTTCATTATATATAATTATATAGATATCTTTCTAGCATATGTTTAATATTTTAATTATTTTGAAATTCTTATATATATGTTTTAAAATATCATTTATAAATATGGATTTTTTGCTTTTGTTTTGAAAATTTATTTATAATTTTACTAATAAAAACAAAATTGTAGTATAAGAAATTAAATTTATTGGACATATTATTTTTATTATCACTTTTTATTTTCTACTATTTTTTAGTTGATCCTATATTATATTTTTTTTGTTAAGTTTGGTAGGACTCTTTCATTTTCAATTTTACATGTCCATTATTCACCCCCAATGGGGGAGGGTAGTACAAGATTCGAACCCAATATCTCTGGTTCTATGAGACTTCATTTCACGACCATCGCCACTTGAGCTACCCAGGTGGATGATCCTACATTATATTTTATTATTATTTAATTATTTTTTATTGTATCTTTTTATACTAAATGGGAAAGTTTAACTTTATGCAATAATATTTTATAAAATGGACATTTTTTATTGTGCTAGGACCCACACTCTACAACCCATTATGAAGGAGACATGTAATTCCTTTCATATACAACATGGAGCTTAAATATGTCCCTTTTAAATTAAAAAGAAGATATTCACTAAATGGCATACTAAAAAATATGCATTCTTGGTTAGTTTCAATTGAAACCATTATAAAAACATTAATAATGTCAGTTTCACTACTTGATTCATTAATTGATTGCATCTAGGAGTGCATTCTATAACCTAATATGAAAGAGATGTGTAACTATTTTTGTGCTCAATTTGGAGTCAAATGGACCATTTCTAAAAAAATAAAATATTCACAAAATAAAATAAAATATTAGTCATAATAAAAATAAAAATTAATTATACATATTTGGTTAGTGCATTGTATTTGTTTGTTGTTGCTCCAATAAGTATTATAGAGCTGGTATGAGGAAACACAATAAGCCAATACATGGAAGACATTGGAGTGAAGCATTACATTAAGTAACAAGTATTGTTGGATAAAAGTATTGTTGGATGATGTGCATTCTATATATATATATATATAATGAATTTTTTTTTGGTCAAAATTGATAACAGTAAGAATATAAGAATTTTCATTCATTTCCCAACGATATTTTTGTACATAAACTCTACATAAATAAGTCATGTAATCATGAAGGGAATAACTAAACACACCAATTCTCATTTAATACAAATAGATATTAATAGTATATTCACTTATATAAATTAAATTAAATAATTGAAAAAATATAAACAGCCATCAAAATACTAATTTATTAATGAGTGAAAATAAAAAATAAAAAACATATTAAGAAATCCTTGATTTATATGCAAAATTAAAAATATTTTAACATAAATCTAAACTATACATTATGTTTTTTTATCTAATTAAGGGTTTACAAATTATTATTTTTAATTATAATAAAAAATAAATTAATTATTTCTAAAATTTAAAATTAAATTTTACCTAATTCAAATATAAACCAATAATAATCAAATTACAAATCAATTACTTGAATGTTTATTAAGCAAGGAATAGTAATAGCAATAAAACCCATATCTCTAACTTCTTCGAAAAAATCATAACGAAAACTTTAATATTTCATGTAACATAGGTTACAATTATCCTATGGCATTCTCTATGTTTCTCACAACGCATTCTATGCTTTTCACAACACATTACTTGTTCAACCAGACGAAGTAGAGCATGCACTAAGATATAGAAGAAATGTCAATACAACTATAAAGGTGGTTATACGGTATTTGATGTTATAGTGGGTAGTATATAAATCGATAAATATTTAAAGAAATAAAATCCAACCACAACGAAAACATTAATTTAAAAATAATATATAACAATTTACTCTTAAGTAGTATTAGAAAAAGTCGTTTATTTTTCCATTATAAACCACGAAAAAACCAATCGATAAATATTTAAACAAATAAAATCCAACCATAGCGAAAACATTAATTTAAAAATAACATATAACAATTTACACCTAAGTAGTATTAGGAAAAGTCGTCTGTTTTTCCATTATAAATCACAAAAAAACCTTGATTTAAAGTTAACCTATAAAACCTATATATCCATAAACAAAAATATCTGGAATTTATGCACTTTAACCCTAACTATATAATTAGACCTAAATTATCAATATTTTGAAAATATACCTTGATTTAAGATTAATATAACAATTTACTGTTAAAACCTATATATCTATAAACAAAAACATAGAGGATTTATGCTCTTTAACCCTGGCTATACTTTAACCCTAACTATACCATTCTACCTAAATTATCAATATTTTGAAAGCCTATAAACAAGAATATATAGGATTTATGCTCTTTAACCCTAGCTATACTTTAACCTTAGCTATACAATTCTACCTAAATCGTGAATATTTTGAAAGCTTATATTAGGCTTCTGCAAGATGTAAAATTTATTCTCGAAATGAAGCCATTACCACAATTCAACCTAAAATTTATTCCATTGAAACCGAATTGCAACCATTTAACTTGAAGTTTTATAATTTAGTCTATACTAGCACAATTTAGCCAACGATGATATTTAACATTAAATTACAAGAAGTTAACCTCAAACTACATGCAATTGAATTGTAATCACAATAATTTTACGTGAAATTGTGCAATTTAAACTAAAGTCATCGTCAATTTTAAATTGAAATAACCAGAGTTTGATTGTAACTATGTATATTCAATACCCTAAAGGTTATCTTGAAATGTGAGTTACTATATCCTGTAAAAACTATCTTGTAATTCTTTGGAGTTTCTCAATCTTCTTCCAAGATCCAGTCCACCGCATATACAAATATATGTACGAAACATGAATATAATATTTACATGAATATAATATTTCAATATTTTCCTTTTTCATCCATCATATTTCATGAAGAACGTTGCGAAATTTACAACGACGACTTTGGAATCTCATTTTGTTTTCAGTATACTTTCTCCAATTCATGGCAAACGAAGAACCTTGAATTGTTTTATGAATCCCTTATCCAAAACTACACTTCAGACAATAACAAAAAGCCTCGTAACAAATATTTACCGTGTAAAATCCGCTACACAAGTTACTCAAAGCTTCAAACTTATATCTGTTACCAACAATAGTCATGTAATAGCTTCCTTTAGTCAGCGCATTGACCACCTTAGATTTGGCTTCAAATCTCAAGACATCATAATAATGTATAAACTTCATTAGAGTTGTTAGAGTTTAGGGGTGAGATTAAGATAAATGTTTACAAATTATTATTTTTAATTAAAAAGAAAAAAATTAACATTAGCATTGGTATAAGTCAAAGTTAAATTAATAGCATTGCAAATTAATGGTTCGAGTCATGGACTAATAAGAATAATAAAATATAATTTATTTTAAAATTTAAAAGATAGTATAAATACGAAATAATGGTAATAAATTGTTGTCAATTGAATTTGTTATATTATAATTTTATTTTTATCAATTGAATTATAAATGTTTTTTTTCTAAAATGATTCATATATCTTATAGTTAAAATAATAATAATAATAATAATAATGATTCACATTAGTAATCATGATATCTAAATTTAGTTAATAACAATATAAATCCTTAATACTTGCAATGAACACTTTTTCCATATATATAAAATAAAAATTAAAATTAAAAAACATGCCAATAAATATATATATATATATATATATATATATATATATATATATATAATATATATATAATAAAAAATAATAAAACATGTCAAAGAAAAATGTTATAGAGATATTTATATAACTCTATATATTTATACGTTCATTTTTGTTTCCAAAACATTTACCACGCTACTGTCACTCTTGATTTGTTAAGTTAACAAAATTATAGTGATATTAGAGTGCTTCTCTCTCTATTTTTTTATCATAATTTCTCAAAATTAGATAAATCATATTAGCATGAATATTAATCATCATTACCATCATCATCCAATAAAATTTAAAAAAAATTAAAAATAATGTTATTTCTATAAATGCAAATATAAAATATATATAAACTATAATAAAATTAGAAATAATGTTATTCCTATATATACAAATATAAAAGATATATAAACCATAAATAATACTTATAAAAAATAAATACATTTTATTATACAAATTAAAATAAAATAATCATAATTTCTTTTATATAACCATAATATTATATATTTTTACAATTAAATTTCATTAATAAACATATAAAACTTATTCATATATTTTTATACATATTTATACATTCACTGCATCTTACATTTAAAATTTTGACAATTTATTTTTATCAATATATTAATGGAAAATGGCATGGTCATATGCACAGATATGTATATGCACATGTAAAATTTATGTAAAATATATAATATTGTAAAGGAAAAATATAAATGCATCTCAATTTTGAATCTATAATAAAATCTCTTTGTAGCGAAACAAAGAAACTTTATATAGATTTATTTTATTTTATTTTATTATATATATATATATATATATATATATATATATATTCGTTTTAATAATGTAAAAATCTAAATAAAACATATAATCAAAATAAACAGATTAAGTTAATACCAATCTTAAATATATTCGATTAACTTGATACCTGATATATAACTTGTTTAATCAATTACATATGAAAAGGAAGTAATTTAATGTTTATAAAAAAAATCAATTAATTATTAATAAGGATACTTGGAATTTGTTCAAAATATAAAATATGATGTTGGTATGAAACATTTAAGAAATATTAAAAATAAAATAGAATTCACATAATATATTATTAAAAGAATTAATATTTAATATTAAGTAAAATGTTAGTATAAATTTAAATAAAATATTTTAATATATATATATATATATATATATATATATATATATATATTAGTTTTGATCAATCTTTAGTGTAGATCCATCTTAAGTACATATTTATCAAGTGACTAGGTGCAAATATTTATTCACTTTTGCATTGTAAAATAGGATTGCACTTTTAGATACTTGAATCCATTTACACAATAGGTCTATTAAGTTCACATAAAATCTTCTAAGGTGTAAACTTTTTTTTAAATTTTTTTCTCTAAATGAAATTTGCACCTCAAGAGATTTGAGTTACAATGTTTAATGTTAAAACCTAGGATGAAGGAGATGTGTAATTTATCATGCTTAACATAAAATTACATGTGGTAATTTGATAAAATATTAATAAGAATAAAATATTTCATTGACATCTATAAATAAATTACTTCAATATCTATATTAATAGCATAATTTCATATAAAATTTATATATATCTAAAAACATTTCAATTATTTACTAATTAATGGAGATGCTTTTCTATTTAATTATTAATATGAAATTAATTTGGCTTATAAATAGAAAAAATTAATATTTGGATTATAAATTATTGCATATTTTGGTCCTTGTATTTTTTTTACAATTTTGTTCAAAATTTAGTAAAACATTATTGGAACTATAAGTTTTAGCCATGTTGTCTACACCAACATAATTAAGACCTATATGGTTTAAAGGGTTGTAAGAAGAAATGACATCAATCATTTTTTTAACATTTTATTTGTAGTCCAAAAAAAAGTGAGAAAAGCTTTCCTATATCTTCAAATAATCAAATGTGAATAAAAAATGAACTTTCCATTTCTAACTCTCTTAAAATAATACAAGTGAAAAAGTATTTCATCTCATAGAACTTTGGTTATATACATATATATTGAGACAAATTTATGTAAGTATCATAACTATTAATTATGGGTATAAAAAAATATTTTGAAGTGTAAATTTTTCTTTGAATTTTATATTAAAAAATTAACTCAAATATTTTGATGGATTGAAAGTTTAATAAATTAAACTTTTTACCACTTAATATAATTATATCTATATAAAATAATACGTATTAAAAACATACAAACCATCTTTCAATACAATTAAAGAAACCATCTCTTTCTAAAAACTAAAAAAACAAAAATTCCTTGTTAATAAAAAGAAAACTAAAATTATTCATACATTTAATCCCAACCAAATAAACTGAAAAACATTATGATATAGATTCAAATAACTCACATGCTTTTATCATGTGAATCCTTGCTCTTCTGGGGCTCTATAGGCAACCTGGCCGGAAAAGGTTTAAGAAAATGTGAGAGAACCTTCTATAATAAATTGATTATTTCTCTCTTATATATAATAATAATAATTTTATAAGTAAAACCATTCTTATAAGATAGTATATCGTACGAGTTAACATTAATTAAAATATATATTAAAATAAATAAAAATATTTAAAAAAATCATTATAATTACATTGATTTATAAATATAAAATAAAAATATTTATAAAGTTTATATAAAATTTATTTTAGTTTTTTCTAGTTTACATGTCAAACAAAGTGTAACTTGTACTTTAAATTTTTGTAATTAAACATTATTAACACAACTACATTAATAAATGTGGTTGATATTCACACATAGATATGTATCAACTACATTAATAATTATTAAGTATATGGTAGGAATTTATATTAATATTAATTAATATATAATTATAATATTAATATTAAGTTTTAGTGTTAGATTTTAATATTAATATTTTAATAAAAGTAAGAATAAATTAAGTATTTAATTAAATAAGTAAGTTTTTAACATCATATAGAAAATCTTAATATTAAACTCAATATTATAAACACAATATTAAACACTTAAAATTTGAAAGTGCAATCTATATTATTATTTCACATCAAATAATGTTACATATAGATACATTTAGTGTTGTCTCAACATAGGTAAACTAGTCTTGGATACAGAATCACTTGGTTGAGAGAATATATCAACCACACACCAATCTACAAACATCTAGATATAAAAAACCTAAGGAATAGGAATAGACTCTTGTAAATAGAAAGAATCAAAATTAAGACAAAAATTACAATTTCCAAATCACCCCCTTAATGAATACTTGTCTCGATCTCAACCTTCAAAGTCTAGTTGTGGTAAAACATAACAAAAGAATATGTTGACGTCCATATAAAGGAGAAACCATCCACCATCATGCATGGGTGCCAACCCCTAGTCTTCTAGGATGCCCTTCGTATACATGGTTATGTTAACCATTATAATTGCATACATGTACCTGTACCTGTAAGTCCCCCTCCATCGTCATCATCATGGGGTTTACTAGGTTACCCATAACCATGATTTGGGTTTTATCTGATTACTCTCAACCATGCCAATGAGGGCTCTTAGCCACCAAGGCTCAACACAACCAACAAAGCTCAACTCAACCACCAAGGCTCAACACAACCAGCAAGGCTCAGCTCTGCCACCAAGGCACTCAATTCAGCCATGAAGGCTCAACGCAACCATGAAGGGTCAAATCTGTCACCAAGGCACTAAATTCAAATACGAAGGCTCAACATAACCATGAATGCTCAACTCTTCCACCAAGGCACTCAATTCAGCCATCAAGGCTCACCACAAACCCAACTTAACGAGGCCCAGGGTTTTCCTTGCTCACCCTCAACCATGCCAGGGGTTTTGGGGGCTCACCCTAAACCATGCCTATAGGAATCCCCGTCCACTTCACTCTCTCACATCGTTACAAATAAACACTACAAATACAAAGTGTTTTTGAGATTAGCACAAACTTAATAGGGGTACACATGCCTCGTGAAGCTTACATTACAGACTCCAACTTTTAGAGTTACCAATTGCATACATTACAAATACCACTACAAAACATCCTAGACTTGCTTACTAATAAATGTATGTGACACTTAATACACCATGCTGATGAGTCTATTCAACACAGTCACACAAACATTGAATTAGTTTTCCATCATCACCTAATTTTCAGTGTCATTGTTGCACAAAATCAATATTTGTTGCACTTCAACCTTATTATCCGTCAAGGAGTGTATTTGCATCCTCTTTCTTTTTCTGGCTTAATTGTTGTCTTGGATACACCTCTATGATTTGTTAGAGTAGCTAATTCTAAAAAAACCACTCCATTGAGTCAGCTAAGCTCAATGTAAATACTTATAGTTCTAAAAAAATATAACACCATTATTTGTTTTTCTTTGGATTTTCTAAATATTAAATCTTAAAATTCTTAATAAATTACATTTATACATTGAGTTGATTAGGCTCAGGCTCAACGTATTTATCTTTCCAAACTCCAAAAAACAAGAGTCAAAATGGTGAAATAACCCTCAAACCATCATCATGAGGTTTATGTTGTAGCCAGGATGGAACATCACAGAGGCAATGGACTCTATCCAACAAACACTAGGTGCTCGAGCACTAGGACTTCGTTTTCGATCATCATGTCGAACTCAAGTTAGTCGAGCTTCTTATAGTTGTAATAAGGAAATGACACAAGGTGCTCCATAGGGTCGAGGAATTCGCTGAGAATGGCCGAGTAGTGGCTCTCTAGGAGCCCCTCGACATCCCCACACATGCAAATGAGTTTCGATCACATCGTCTGCTCCACCTCTATAGTATAGCTAGGGGGGTTATTATGGGGTACAGAGGGAGGTACCCAAGGGAATAATGTAGTAATGTAATGGACCATAGTTAATAAATAAAATGGTTAACGCACATCATGTAAGGGACCACAAGTAGTTAGCAATAATGTGATAAGCCCATTGTATTAGATATATGGTATTGAGAGACCCATGGTAATGACCCATGCTATTATATGTATGAAGCCTATATAAATGCTAGAGACTCCCCATTGAGAGATGTCAAAGATTATTGTATTGGTAAACATATGGCTTGTGGAGTGTTCTCCTTCCTTAAGGAGTCACTGTATGGTGTTACCCTACCTCAAGGGTTTGATATTAATAAAGATCTAAATTTTATATATTTGTCTCTTGTTATTTATGGGCATATTTCTATTTTCATATATTTGGAGGTTAGATCTATTACAAGTGGTATCAGAGCACTTTCTTGGGTGAAGAGGGATTTCTTTTTTTTTAGTTTTGTAGGAAGTTTTTGTGTGCTGAGTTTGCAGATCATATATGAAACCTTTGGTGCTAAATTTGCAAAACAAAAATTGTATATCTAGATTATTATGGAAAATTACCCAAATTCAAAAAAACAATCTGCTGAAATGGAGTCTGGATGAGGGAGATATCGCTAATTTAAAATTAGTTGTTTTACAGAAATGTTTCTGACGACAATTCATGGACGGAAGCTCTCTAGTAATTTTTTTCATTTTTGTGTGGAATTCTGGGAAAATAATTGTATATCTGAGATCCTCTTGAAAAATTACCCAATTTGAAAAAAAGAATCGGCTGAATCAGAGTCTAGATGAGGGAGATATCGCTTATTTACTCAATATTCTTTGTATAACTTTTTGTGACGGTGGGACATTGACAACGCGAATCTGAAATTCCATAGTGCCTGTATCGAAATTTTTATCACACAAGAAAAATAAAAATGGTTGTTCCATTTCCCGAAATAGATTATAATAAGGATTCTGAGTCATATTGACCAAATTGTCAACATTTTAAATTTTAGCCAAAGTAAGTGATTTTCTTCAAAACCCTTACTCTATTTTTATGGGTTCTAGAATGATATATTTTACAGGAAAAGATGATGGTCCTACTATTGAGGAATTCCTGGAAAGACAAAAGTCATTATTGTCGACACTTTGGAAAAAATTCACATGGGTTAATTTTAAAGATAAGGTGACCACATGGTGGGACTCACTTAATTGAAAGAAGTTGTTAAACCTACTCGATGAAGAATTTGAAAAATTCCTTTTCGACAAACGGTCTTATGCTACAAAACAGGAGAATGAAACACAGAAAGGGTTATTTTCTGATGATATCTCCTTATTATAGGTTCATGGATGTATTCAGAAGGAGAAGATCATTGTGTCTATTAATCCTAGCTGCAAGTATAATTTTATTAATGTTCATCTGGCTAAAAGATTACAAGTCCCAGCAAAGAAAATGGAGCACACACAGGTTAATAATGAGGAGGTACAAGTTTATAAAGATTTAAATATTTCTATAGACATGTATGTATTGCATTCTGATTTTTATGCTTCAGATATGGCTAATGTAGATGTTGCTTTTGGATACCCTTGGATGGAATCTGTTGGTAGTATTAATATTAATGTGCAAAAGAAATTCCTGAAGCTCTGGTATAGAAAGAAGAAAAATACATTACAAGATATTTCCATCAATAAACAGGTAAAGTCCAAGGAGGCTGAAGCATAAAATGTTGCAGGTACAGACACATTAGATGACGAATCCATGGTTGAAGTAATACTAGAAGATAAGCCACAACCATAGACGCCAGAACATGCACTACATACCAATCAGGCTCCATTAGGTGGTGAATTAAAGAAAGATATACCATTGGTTAAAACTTCAACATATCACCACCCACATCACCCAGCAAGAAAAAGACCAACACGATGGCAACGATTTAGCAACAAGGACAACAACCCATGCATGACAGATAAAGAGGTCCGACAATCCACCCACAGGACATCAACACAGAGGAACCACCAAGATCAATTCCCATCTCAAGTGAGCGAGGCACCAGATAGATCGAGTAATCACCTATATCTTGGATGGCTAGATACACGTGAATGGTACGAGTGGACTACTCCTTTTAGTAGATCTTATTATTTTTGTTCTTCTTATATTTTGGGGATGAAACATGTTTAAGCGGGGGTGGAATGTAGTATACCAAGGGGGGATATTATGGGGTACACACGGAGGGACCCAAGGGAATAATGTAATAGTGTGATGGACCATAGTTAATAAATAAAGTGGTTGACTCACATCATGTAAGAGACCACAAGTAGTTAGCAATAATGTGATAATCTCATTGTATTAGATATAAGATATTGAGAGACCCATGGTATTCTATGTATTAAGCCTATATAGAGGTTATAGACTCCCCATTGAGAGATGTCAAAGGTTATTTTATTGGCAAGCATATTGTTTTTGGAGTGTTCTCCTTCCTTAAGGAGTGATTGTATGGTGTTACCCTCCCTCAAGGGTTTCATATTAATAAAGATCTGAAGTTTATCTATTTATCTCTTGTTATTTCTAGCCATATTTCTATTTTCATATATTTGTGGGTCAGGATCTATTACAACCTCAATAAGTGTCTGGACATTGATGGCACCCAGCTGCGTGCAGAGGAGCACCAGCTGTGTGAAGCTATTGTTCACGACCTTCAAATGGGAGAGACTCAATGAAAATCTACGAAAAAGCTTCCTTCATGGCCCTTCACATGTCCCAATGCTTTTTGTGACTCTGTATTGAGATTGTTGTGAAAAGCCTTCCTTCTTGCTGCGAAAAGACGAATACATGAGTTGCAAAAAACATTCATTCATGGCATGCGGGTAATAATTCTTCTCCCGGACCTCATGCAACGTGGCAGAGAGATTCCAGTGTAGAGGTCAGACAACATAAAATGCTAAGATGCAGATCAATATGAATAGGGCTAGGCATAAGCCAATTCTAGTTGCATGGATTACCATTGAAATAAAAATTTCTAAGACTGAAAATATTTCACAGATCACGACAGAGTTAATAGTCTCAATGCCACATGACAACCACGATACCACGAATCTAAGTTGGGCCCTTCAGTATGCTCCACGCAGAGTCACAAAGTTCACGACTCCAAACTAGACATGGGAACATAGATGTTTCCACTTTCCCTGAAATGGGGCACCAAAGCTCACACTGGCCACATCTTCTCTTCACAAGCAGGATAGTCTCCAGGTCACAAACACAAATAACTTGCTGCCACAAAAAAATAAACTCAACAGTCGGATTTTTCATACTTTTTGCAACCACCGTGTCTTTCCCTCACACCTTTCTAATATATGTGCTATGCAAGTGACATCGATCACCGCCACTAATGAAAATTTTCCACCTTTCCAGTGCTTAGCCTAGAAGCAATCAGAACCAACAGCTCCAATAGATCTTCCAAGAGTGTTTCCACTTGATCTTATAGTGATTCCAACAACGTCCACAACAATCGGATGCATACTTCACTCACCTCTAAGAACCCTACTCGATGGACAAACTAAAAACTAAAACAAAATATACTCTCTTATTTCCTTCAGCCTAAGAGGGGCTGAGGTTGACGCCCATACGGGCTCTAATACCAGCTTGAAATTTGACAGTGCATGCTATATTATTATTTCACATCAAATAATGTTACATATAAATACTTCTAGTGTTGTCTCAAGATAGATAAACTAATCTTGGAAACACAATCATTTGATTAGCATAATATCTCAACCACACACCAATCTAGGAACATCTAAATATAACAACTCTAAAAAATAAAAAACATACTCTTTAAATAAAATATATCAAAACCCAAATAAAACTTACCATTTCCAAATTAAATTTAATATTAAATTTGACATTGAAAATCTATATAATTACAAATTTCAAATTACAACGTTAATTTCTAAATTTTCAAAGCGAATTCAACCAAGAGAACTTAGTCGACTTTGTTCTCATGGCCATTGTTGAAGTCTTAAAAAATTAAAATTTAGAATATTACAATTTTGCAATGAATGGATTTAACGAATGACGTTAAAGAAACGAGGCAAAGGATGAGTGAAATTGTTTACATGGACGGAGAGAAGATTAGATTTGATGTTCTATATTCAGGGAAAAAAATATTAATATTTTGTTAGCTTTAATTTCAAATATTCTTAAGAAAAAATAAAATAGATATAAAATGTAACATTATATTTATTTTAAATTTTATATTTAAAATATTATTTTTCTTTTCAATATAAATAATGTTGAAAATTTGATAATAAAATATTACGACTCAATATTTTATAAAAATAATAAAAAAACACAAAAGATAATACAAATAATATAGTAAAAAATTTAACTATTACATTAATTTAAACTAGTTATACTTACATCTCTCTTCAACCATAATCTAAGGAACAACATATTTAGTGTTAGTTAGTATTTTAAGTTAAGGAGACTGAAATTATACTTTTTAAGATTCTTCAATATTATTAGAAATATTAGAAATTATGATTATGAAATGTTTAATTTTTTAAAATGATATTTTTTTATTAATTTGTAGTGGAAAATTTTTAATGGAAAACTAGATGAAAAAACATAGTTGTCAACTGTATAAATATAAATAATTAATGAAATTTTGATTTTCATTCGCTCATAGCCTCTTATTATCTATAAAAGAAATAGTATACTTTGTTAATGTGGCTAAATTTGTAATATAACAACTTAACTTTAAAGTGGATATTATAATACTTCAAAATTTTATATCACAATTATCATTTAAAAAAACAAAAACTTTATAAAGCCATGAAAATTGCACGAGCAATATTGTTTATAATAATTAATAAATAAATATACATGAATGAATAAAAAAATATTATTATTATTATTATAAATTAACACATTTTCAATTAGATACACTCTTTCAAGAATGGATTTTCTCAACCAAAAAAAATATCCGAAAATAATATTGAAACAATATAAAACATAGAATTTTATAGTATTTAGACCATATAATCTGAATGTAATATTTTAAGAGGAATTATTGTATAGAAAAATACATATATACATTATGTTTGTTATTAATTAAAAATCATTTTTATTAATATGTATATTATTTAATTATAAAATTTTCTATATTAATAGTGTTCAGAATTTCTAATTTTATTTTAATCTAAATTTAATATGTTATTAGTTTATTTTCATGAAAATAAAAATTAAATAACTGCAATAATTGTAGTATTGATATTTTAAGGTATTTATTTAAAAAAATGTAGAACCAAAAATATTTAGTCTATTAACTTTAAAAATATATATAACCAAAACGGATCACATGCATTCATATCAATAGCTAAACAATACAAATTGTCTAGTGATATTAGAAATAATTTAGAACAAATCAATTTCAAAATAAAATGTAACTACAAACATTCTCAATTATAATATGAATTTTACTACTTTACTAGGTGCAAATGTGACTTATTATTAGTTTCTAAATTGAAAAAATGATATTATATTTAGGATTTTTTAGAGTTTAAATAAGTTATGTAGAACAATTAAATTAGAGAATGAAAGCATTAAATAGAAACAAAGTAATGGCATTTCCATAATATTTCAGGATAGATTTTTGAATAACTATATATTTCAATCTTTGTATGATTTGTATGGGAAGATGTGACAGTATATGCGACTATAAGTATGGAAAAAATAAATAAAAAATAATTATGTATAATCTAAGTTTCATTCACCTTATTCCTCTGGTAACAAGGAAAGTATCCATCTTGGCGGTGTTGGTCACATTACATATGATAATTAGTAAATTTCAAAGAAATAAATTGAAAAAGACACCTACATATAATTTTCACTTGAACACCTATGACTAAAATGAACCTAGATCCATGTTAACTTTGAGTATATAGAGTCCTTAAAGTGATGGATTTTTTCCTAATGTTTTGCACTATATAAAAAACATTTCACTCCAAGATATTTCATCCCTTAGATATAGAGATAATATGGATATACAATGGGAATTTAATAGAGTGTAATAGACCTTATACATGAAAGGATTTCACAATTCATGTTTTAAGAGGTGTATAATCAAACTAATCAAATCGTGACCTTGAGGGTGTTGTCGAAAAATTAACCCCATGACCTCCAACCGACAAGGTGCTTTAGTGACAGGACCTTGACCAATTGCACTAACCCTCGGGGCCAAAACAATGGTGAAATGAAGCATATAGTAATAAGGTTTCTAGCAAAGTTTGATTGTCAATGGATCTCACTAGGTTAGAAACTCCTATCATAGCAAGTAGGTTTAGTTGAACAATTCCAAAATACAATTCATCATGGGATGTTCAATTCTAGTTTATTTTAGGTTTCACAATTACAAAATCCTAGCAGATTACAATCTATTATTGGAGGTATGAGATATTAATTTCTAGTTCTACATAGTTCTCAGACCCACTAAATTACCACCCATAATTGTGGGTAGAAAATGAGTTGTCTCGTCGACATATTTTGAAGAAGAAAATGAGAATTTCATGAAATTTTCCTTCAAGATATACACAAAATAAAATACATACATATGGAAATCATGGAGAGAAATACAAAATATACTTTCCCAATTTTAAGAATAGTGTGTCTAACATATAATATATAATTAGACAAATATCCCAGAAAATTGTGTTATTATAAAGCTAAACCTATTCACATCTAGATCAATACACCTTATGCAAAGAGATAAATAACCAAATAAACAATAATAATTACAATAAGTTAAAACAAAACTATAAATAACCAAATAAACAATAATACTTACAACAAATTAAATTAAACATATATAAACAACAAAAATTCTTATATTAATTTTATTTAATATTGGAAAAATTAGTCTTAACTCATTGGTCAAATAGAAAGTGGATATATCCCTTAGTAACTGCTATTCATGAAATACAAGCTATCTCAGTGAGAAAAACAACAAACCGCTTATCATATTAATATAATTATTTTCATTTATAATATTAAATATGATTTATATAATGAAATTTCTTTGAAATATAAATATGTATCTTATTGCTTCAGTATATCCACTTCATAAATTCAAGCAGTATAAGATAAATCTAAGCTGCTTTTCCTCCACGTATATACTTTTCTAATAAACTAGAAAATGTAAATCAAACGTACTATCCCAGACACCATATTTTCTTAACCCTATCTCAGCATAACCCTCAAAATGACTATAGATTTGAAAAATGACAAGGACAGCCCAACACAGCCACTGCGCGCCTCTCCGAATTCAATAATACAGTAGAGATTTTACATACATTCCCTCCAATTCGATCTCTTCCACATCTGAGCTCTGGCATAAGAGGCACAGTAAACTACTAAGTCGAAGAAAACTTGCCCAGAACCTGAAACCTATGTCGGCATAACTAGCTGATAATCGTTTAAAGGTGTAGGCAAGTCATCCTTGGCTATGCAAATAGCTGTGCCTCGTATGCAAGAGCACAGATGAACGCAAACCCTAACGCTGGTCCTTCCATGAAGCTCGCAATAATGATACAAGGTGGAAAATCTCATCTCATATTTATAGCACAAGGAGATTGTGGAAACGCTAGGGGAACCGGGAAAAGGAATTTTTAGTTGTGGGCGAAATTGAATAGAATCAGCGTAGTGGATGAGAAAATGAGTTACAATAATATGGGTGTGGGACCGAAGAATAGTTTGGGCTATTCCTGCATGGTCACCGTTACAATTCAATGGTGTCTACGCCTGCCATTTGGTAAACGGTCTGTCGCCAAACACAAGAATATTATCGCTTTCCATCCGCCAAATTTCACGTGGCTAACGTATATGACATGCTAGGTCGTGATGTTGGCTACGGTAGGGTGTAGAGGTAAGAGGTTCGATTCTCAGTGCCAAACAAATTCCTGTATGGCATCTTCCACCTGGTAGAAGCAACGTGTCTCACTCGAAGGCAAAGGCACGGAAAAAGCGGAGGCAAAAGACAAATGTCTATCATGGATTACTGGTTAGAATGGCTGAGCACAACCCTACTTCTTTTGATAGGGTATATACATTTATCCAAAATTAAAATCATGGATAAAAATCTCATGATTTTATTGAGAATGTTTTTGGCAATAATCAGATAAGAGATGTTTTGTAGACACCTTTCAAACCATTGTCTATCATAGATTACTGGTTAGAATGGCTGAGCACAACCCTACTTTTTTTGATAGGGTATATACATTTATCCAAAATTTTGTAGACACCTTTCAAACCATTGTCTATCATAGATTACTGGTTAGAATGGCTGAGCACAACCCTACTTTTTTTGATAGGGTATATACATTTATCCAAAATTATTGAGAATGTTTTTGGCAATAATCAGATAAGAGATGTTTTGTACACACCTTTCAAACCATCAAGTATTGTTTCTGGGTCACCACAAAATAGAGAGTTTCAGATCATCAAATATGGTACAGAATAGAGAGTTTCAGATCATCAAATATGGTTCAGGGTTAAGTTGGAGAATTAGAAAATCCGATATTAACATATAATTAAATAAAAAATATTGTAAAAAACAACAAATTTTCAACAGTTAAAATATAACAAATATTATTTAATATTAAAATATTTCAAATATTAAATTTAACCTTTAGAATAAAATAATTTTTATTTTATTTTTTATTTATTTAACAATATAATAACAAATTAAGCTAACAACTAAAATTTTTAAGCTAACAAATATAAAAAAAAAAATACTATCATTAAGTTTAAAAAAATAATCACACAGTAATAACCATAAAAAACAAATTAAAAGTTAAAAAAAAACATTGTATATAACATAATATATAATAATAATTATAAAAATAAAAAGATATGAAAATAAAATAAAATAAAAATACAGTGAATAGGATTAGAAATTATTGAGAAGACGGGGTTTAGATCTGCTAATTTTCCGGCCGGCTTCTTTTGGATTTGCTTTCATGAACTTGATAAGCCATAACCAATAGTCTATCTGTTTAAAGGAAGCAAGCCACTTGTCTTCCCGAATCACGTTGTCCAGCTTCGTGGTTCACGAATTGTCTATCCATAAAAGGAGGCGGCACGCCACATGTCTTCTAGAATCAGTTAGGCAAGCTTTGTGACTCTCCGTTTTCTTTTTACTGAACCATCATTCTATCATTTGAGAGAGACGTTCATGGACGAACCTTATCCTTTCCGTGAATTCCACCATATATGTGTATATATTACAAGTTTCCTTTAAGATGCGATTCCATTACTTTAAAGCTATTTATCTTATCTTGTACGCTCGAATTTCCATAACTCGTTACGCATCAACATATATTTTTCGAATCGCTGGAAATTACAGTTGTCCAATGCCATGCGTTGAAAATATACTGATAACCATGAAAAGCAGGATGCCCTGCAGTGAGGGTTAGATACCAATACGGTCATAAATGCAACTTGGCGTCGTATGAAAAATATATATATGTAACTAAATATCTAATACACTTATTTTTAATACATTTATTACAACAACAAAAAATTCTTGTTACATCTACATAAAATTAGTTACATCTATTGAGAATTTATTGGTATCTATTTGAATGGGTTATCTTTTATGTATTCATTATTTTCAATAAAGAAGCATGTTAAATTAAGTATAACTAGAACACAAAAATTTACTCTAGGTGAGGTGGTTACTTTCATGTATAAATTACTTCTAATAAAGAAGTGTAACTAACATCGTCGCACATCTACATGTAAATGGCCATACTCCCAATAAGGGAGTGTAACCACCCTTCTTCCACATCTACCCAAGTAACTCCCCAACTGGGGTAAACATGCGATAAGAGAGACCACTATGAAGGGATTCAACCTCCTTAGTGACCTTAAGGAAATTGAATCAATGGAACACATCAACCATACCTTCCAAGTCGGCAACAACACCCCAGGAGACATCTCAGCCACTTAGGCATTCTTCCTCTAGGTCCCACTAATCTTTTAGACCTCTTGACCTCTAGACGCTCTCATGATATGGGCATGCCAGCATTCAGGGACCTCTGGACGCTCTCACAGGCCTACAAGCTAGCGTCCAGGGACTTTTCCCAGCAAACATGTGTCGGTGTCCAGGGACTTTTCCCAGCCGACTTGTGCGAGCGTCCGCGAAATTCAAAGCACTTTTCTAACACAGCATTTCGGCCGCTACCCAAATCTTGTTATAAATTTCAGACTGCATAAAGACATGATGCCAAGACTAATAAACCAAAAATGAACCTTAGGACTAGGTCTGTTCATCTAGGATACAAGACACAGCGTGAATGAATGAAAACTCTTATGAAACATGACAAGAAGGACCACCACTTTCTCCCTTGAACTTTTGTGACATGAAATATGTCTTGCATCCATCATTCTAACAATTACAAGTAAATACATGAAATAACTATGACATAAACCAGTCGATTAACCATGCTTATAAACATCATAAAACCATGTAAATAATACAGATATAACGACCATTAAATCCACATATAAACAAGTGTAAAAATAAAATAAAAAAATAGCTTTCATTAATCATAGGCAAATCCAACCTGGTTCGAGACTTTCACGTACCACCGAACTGTAGGCATGGCTGAACCAAATCTTTCTTTCAGCCAGTCACCCTCATGCCATATTCCAAGCATGAATGTGGAATCTTATGGATAAACAAATCCAAAAACAACCAAGGAAATATAAAGGTTAAACCACCTCCACACTCACCAAATCGTGATCACACCAAAACCGATGCTCCGATCACAATCAAACCGAACTTGGAATGCCAGCCATAGTCCATTACTATCCTTGAGAAAATTTTCGTCTCCTTGTCTCTCAATATTTATTGTAATCCAATCTAGGATCACTATGCCCTAAACCGAGACCAGTCTCTCATGCTTTACCACAATCGAAACCCAGAGCACTAGGCCCTAAACCAAGGCCAGTCTCTCATGCTTTACCAAAATCGAAACCCAGAGCACTAGGCCCTAAACCGAGTCTTCTCCCTTAGGCTTTACTGTGTATCTCGACAAAACTAGTCAAGAGATTCTTAGGCCTTTGGGAATGAACCTTGAGACCACCTGGACCCTGATTCCAAAATCCATGTTCCAAACCAAAGCTCAAAACTGAGATAAATATACCAACACACCATGGAATCCAGAAAAGGCAAGGCTAGGCTGAAAACCACTATCATAATACAACAAACCCATGTCACAGACAACAAGAAAACCATACACCAACATGAAAAGTGATGCATGTATGAACTAGCTAGGAAATCACATATGTAATATGTTACCTACAACTATTCCTATTGAAGATCCCTGATCCTGCTCTTCTTTCCTTGATCCTTGCTTTCATTCATTTTCCTTTTCTTTCTTTTGCTTCTTTGATCCAAAGCTAATGTGCTCCAAGGAAACTCCAGGTGACCAAGAGTGAGAGAGAATGATGAGAGAGCTACAAGTCTTGAACTAACAAAAAGGTTACCAACTAATCCTCATAAGCCTTTTTATTAATGAGGCCTCTAATTTCTTCATCTTCCATTATTTTTGATCAATTTTCTCTTCACATGCATCTTGTGACCTTTCACCTTAATTTTCTCCTAATTTCTTTCATTTTCATAAATAAATGTGCCAAAAATGTATTTTTTTCCTTTTAATGACTTTGTCTTTTCCTTTTCCAATTTCCTTTATCCATAAACACATCTAGTCATGCCCACTAAGATATCGTTTCCCAACATTCATCTTAATATGTGTCTGTGTCCCTTAACTATGGTCTCATTTTGCCTTTATTAAATTTTATTACAGGAATTTTTCACCAAAGCTATTATAGGGAGTATGTCAATCTCAGTAGGATTGGAACGGAGTCAGAAAGATAGGAGCAATCCCTCCCTACCACTCAAACCACACCCATAAAAAATAAATAAATTAATAAAAAATAAATTTTGAAAATTTATGCTACCTTATTAAAATATAATATAATTTAATGTCACAATAGAGACATAAGTTGATCTCTACTAAGATAATTTTGTAAAGTAATCATGATTTGATTTTTAAAATTTATAAAGATATGCATTTTCTATTTCCAAATTTTATTTTATAGTTAAAGAAAAAAAAAATTAATTATAAATTAATTTAAATAATTTATTCATATGTTTACTGATTTGAAATTATATTATTATAAATAATATAGTAAAAAATAATTTCCAAATTTTATGTTATATTTTAAGAAAAATATATATTTTTAATTATAAATTTATTTAATTAATTTATTCATTATTTAGTGATTTCAAATTATATTATATTAGTATAAATAATATAGTTAAAAATAATTATGTTGATATATATGTTTAAAAAAAATTATTTTAATCATTAATAATTTTTAAGTGGATGGTAAGGATTTAACTTTAAGAGAATATTGACTAAATTTTTTTAATAGTTGTTAGGCTAGAGGGTGTGTCAAATTCTTATTAGTTATTGTTGCTTCACTACGGTTGCATGTTTTTTTTTAAATATATACCTATGCTTAACTCAAATGTTAACACTCTTTTAAATTTAATAGTAATAATTACTCTAAGGATACAATTCAGTTAAATTTTGTGATTTTTAAAAATTTCAATAATGTGAAATGTATTATGAAAGAAGTTTCATAGATGCATACCATTTGATTTATATAATAAAGGGTTTAGATTTATCTTAAAAATTGTTATGCCATAAAAGTGATGTCCATAGATGCCATATACCATATGTTTCTTGTTATATGTTTTCTTAGCATCAAATTTACTTAAACTATAACTTACTCATTTTATATATATATACCAAATTCTAATTTAAGTTGGAATTAGATTCTATTCCATAGGAAAACAATTAACAAAATACATTTTAACAATATTAAAAAATTATTATTTTTTTAAAATGGAAAATAAAAGTCGTGAATTTTCCCAAACTAATCTCTAATATTTAAAATGTTATATACATGTTCAGTTTAAAACAGCTTAAAAAATGCAATATATCAAACCTATTAATATTACATAATGAAAAAGAATATAAAATCACATTTGTCAATAACCATAAGAAAAACTCAAAAATCTAAATATGAAAAATAACATTGAAGCGATTTCGACATTTTCAGAAATTTATCTTAAGTATTAAAAAAAATGTACAAGTTCCGATAATATTCAAACTATCTACGACAACACCATTAAACTATATGATCTAAATTTATTTTTAACAATAATATCAACAAATTAATCTTTTTAATTATTTTCCATTAAATATGAATTCCTCTGATCATCACCAATGCTGACGATTTCTTGAACAAGGACTTGGTAATCTCAGTCTATGGTGCTTACTATTTCAGAATGGACACGGGCCTCGTAATTGTGATCTAGCGTTCAAAAAAAGTTTCGCTGAAAGTGTACAGGCACTTGGTAATTGCGATTTATCGTCCAAATTTTTTTTTTTAGCAAAACAAGAAATGAGTTTTGTAAACAAGTTATATTGTTTTGCAAATTTTTTAAAACATAAATAGTTTATCCAATATTACCGTACCTTATTGAAAAGTATGAAGTGAATCGTCTTTGTATTTTTTAACTAATTTTATATTGTTGTTGGAGATTTTAAGAATAGAGAAGTGTAATATCTGAAATTTTTTGAATGATAATTTCATGATAAATTTATTATAAGGGGACAGGATCAAAAAGGTAACTCCATCTATCATTAAATATTTAAAAATAATATTTTTTAAGATTAAATTGAAAAGTGAAAAAAATTATAGCAAAAAAATATAATATTTTATAACATTATCATATAAAGGTTAAATTCTTAGTGTCTATTAATAACTAAATTAAAATTTTAAGGTTTTATTTCAAAATAAACATATATACTAACACAACAACATTAATAAAAATGGTTGATATACATGGTAGGTTTCTAACTTAATATATGCTATACTATATTATAAACCTAATATGTTAAATTAATATATTAATATATCAAATCTAAGATTAATATCAAAAGTTCTAAACCGCCGTTCACCGGGGCTTCGGTCGCTGGCTTCCCCGTCATCAGGTCACCAACTTCCTTAACCTTCCGGCACTGGGCAGGCGTCAGCCCCCATACATGGTCTTACGACTTTGCGGAGACCTGTGTTTTTGGTAAACAGTCGCCCGGGCCTGGTCACTGCGACCTCCTGAGGAGGCACCCCTTCTCCCGAAGTTACGGGGCTGTTCAGGAAAGCTCGGTCGGAAGAAAGGGCGTCGCACGTTAAATGAATCCATTCAAGCCGTCGGTGAGAATCTGGTAAACTCTGGAAAGGTGATACCTCTGTCAGAGGTATTCGTCCCAAACCCTCGGAAATCTTAAATGATTGTATTAAGCTGGAATATAAGGGGACTTAACAGTCGTGGGAAACAACGATATTTGAAGGAGCGAATTCTGAGAGACAAACCGTGTATTTTGGTTCTTCAGGAAACGAAGATGCAAAGTCAGCAGATGGAAGAGGTTGTTAAGAAATTAAAACTTGGTTATGAGGTTATGGCTCTCGACGCAGTAGACACAGCAGGGGGACTAGCAGTATTATGGAACCCAGACGTGGTAATTTTTGAACATTGGTACTCTCTTCCCCGTATTCTTTCAGGAGTGTTTCGGCTCGTCGGAATGGGGGAGCATATTTTATTCACAGGGGTGTATGGGCCTCATATTCATCAGGAACGGCAGGGGTTCTTGCGGAACCTCCATACTCTGAGGAGCCTTTTGCCGAATATTCCTTGGATGCTTGGGGGTGATTTTAATCTCATTCGAAATTTAGCTGAAAAGCGAGGAGGGGCTAGGCGAGAGGATGCACTCATGGACGATTTTAATGATTTTATCAGAGAGTTACACTTAGTGGATATTCACACTATCAATGGAACACATACTTGGAATAATCGGCGTGGCGGCCAGCATCAAATTGCCTCTCGTCTCGACCGCTTCTTATTATCAGAGTCCATCTTAAATCGGGATGTTTTCATTGAATCTACCATTCTCCCGAGCATTGGCTCCGATCACTGGCCCATCCGTTTAGAGGTAGACATTAAGACTATCAAAGGCAAAAAACCTTTTCGTTTTGAATCTTTTTGGTTACGTGATCCTCAATTTGTTCAACGACTGGAATTGTGGTGGAATCAAAGTACCAGTAGTGGAAATGGAAGTATGCATACCGTTCAACTGAAGCTTAAAGAACTCAAGCAGAACATTAAGGATTGGAATCGCCAAGAATTTGGCAATATACACGAAGCTAAGCAGCGCTTACAAGAAGCTTTGGAGCTCTTACAGCAACGAATCATAGTGAATGGCCGTGATGACGCTATCAGTCGGGAGGAAGGAAGTCTCATAAGTCAGTTAGAGGAGCGTCGTAAACAGGAAGAGATTTTATGGCGTCAAAAATCTAGGGTTCGGTGGTTGCGAGAAGGTGAACGGAATACAAAATTTTTTCACCAATCCATGATTCAGCACAGGCATAGAAATCGGATTTTCTCTCTTAAGAATGCAGCAGGGGAACGGGTGGTGGAGCAGGTTGACATTGAGAACACTCTAGTTGATTACTTCCAGGGGGTTCTCAAGGAGACTCAGCGAGATCGTTGGGAGGCTATCACTAACATCTGTCGACACATCCCAAGAACTGTTACAGCTGACCAGAATAGGGCATTAATGCGGGCTGTCACCCTGGAAGAAGTCGAAGAGGTTGTGATGAACATGCCTACAAATAAGGCTCCAGGTCCTGATGGCTATACCATTGAATTTTTTCAGGCCTGTTGGAGGTTCCTAGGGCCAGATATCTTGGCAGTGGTGGAGGAATCCCGACTACGCCAGCAAGTCAGGCCAGCTCTCAACTCTACTTTCTTTACTTTGGTCCCTAAGGCTCAGTCATCGGATGAACCACAGGGATTCAGACCAATCGCCCTATGCAATGTACTTTATAAGATCATCTCTACTGTGATAGCGAAACGGTTGAAGCCTCTTCTCCCCACATTGATTGCGCCTGAGCAGACAGGTTTTGTTGAGGGCAGGCAAATTTTGGATGGCATTGTGGTCTCCCAGGAGGTGATACACTCTTTAAAACAGCGAAAGCGACCAGGCATGCTCCTGAAGCTGGATTTATCAAAAGCATACGATCGCTTGAATTGGGATTATTTGCGAGCAATCCTTGCAGCCTACGGTTTTGACCATCGATGGATACTTTGGATTCTAAACTTGGTTTCCACTCCGACTTTTTCCATATTGCTTAATGGGATACCTACGGTTCTGTTTAAGGCTTCACGGGGTATCCGACAGGGAGACCCTCTTTCACCTTTCTTGTTCATCCTGGCACTGGAAGGGCTAAGCAGGCAAATCAAGACGGAGGTCAGGACAGGCGGACTCAGAGGTATTAGATTATGGGGCCCTGACCTTGTCATCACACATCAGCAATTTGTTGATGATATAATGTTGTTTGGCGAGGCATCACTCCGAGAGGTAAGGGGCTTTCAGCGAGTGTTAGAGGCTTTCATGTCAGCTTCAGGTATGGCCATCAATTATGATAAATCTTGTACTTTCTTTTTTAATACGCCAGCTGCTGTTAAGGTTCACTTAACTCGGCAGCTCGGTTTCCGGCTGGCTGAGTTACCTACTAAATATTTAGGTCTACAATTAGATCTTAATTCATTGCGGATTAAGAATTGGCAACCTATTGTTGATCGAATTAGGAAGCGATTGCAAAATTGGTCGTTCAGAATATTGAATTTTGCCAGTCGAGTTGTCCTTTTAAAATCAGTTCTGTTATCCATTCCTATCTATCCATTATCCATTATGCCTGCTCCTAAGGCAGTCTTCGGGAAGTTGAGGGAACTCTTTCGTAAATTTCTCTGGGAAGGGCCCAATCAGCAACGCAAATGGACATTGGTTTCATGGCAACAGCTAATTAAACGTAAAGAGGAGGGTGGTCTAGGTATCAGGGATTTGGAGTTTGTCAATAAGGTTTTAGGTGCAAAGTTGTGGTGGAGATGGGTGCAGGGGGGTGGGGATATCTGGAAACGAATCTGGAATCATAAATATCGGATGCCACCCACGGTTGAAGGCCGTCTCCGTGTTGAAGATACTCCACGGGGATCGAACATTTGGGAGCTTGCTCGCCATAACAGCAATTTGATTCGAGATTTAGCATTCTGGGAAATACGTAGTGGGAATTTTGCTCGTTTTTGGCTGGATGCTTGGCAGCAAAGGGCCAAGCTGGCTAGTCACCCTACTTTGCATGCCTTACAGGACGGTGCACATCAGGCAGGCCTTGTATGTGTTCAGGACTATTGGCGCCCGGCAGGACAAACTGAGGTATGGCGTGCATGGAAGAATCCTTCAGATTGGAATGCGCGCATTCATCAGGACACCCAACAAATATATCTCAGGGAATTAGATATGCGGAAAATTCGGATACGTCCAGGCAATGATCTCCTTCGCTGGGGGAAAGCTCCGCAAGGAATGTTTACGGTGAAGGAGGCTTATTATTGGCTAACAAAGGGTGATGCCATGGTCGATCCAACACCGTGGCAAAAACTCTGGCAAGTAAAATGGTGGCCTAAGGTGACAATTTTTGCATGGCTGGTGTGCCGTGGCAGGATCTTAACGTGGGACAATCTCCAGAAACGTGGTATGATCGGCCCTTCTTCGTGCTCTCTCTGTCATAAGGAATATGAGACACAAGAGCATTTGCTGAATCGATGTTTGTATATCCAAAGTTTGTGGGAGGAAATTAGGAACCTTTTTGGTTACTTGCATAGAGACCCCAACAATATCCGTGAAACCATTTTACAATGGGGAATGGGACATTTTAACAGTAAAATTGTTCGCAGGTTATGGAGTTTATCGTTGGGGTTCGTCCTCTGGGAGGTGTGGAAGGAACGGAATCGCCGAATTTTTCAGGGGCGTAGTTGCTGCGAGGTTGCAATTTGGGAGGTGATCTGTAGGTCGCTTAAGGAAACGGTCCTTTCCGAATCCTGGGCAGAGGAGGACTGGCAATTAAATCTGGCTGAGCAGCGAATCTTACTCAAATTGGGCATTGATTCTACGATGCTCTACCCAAACAATGATCGGCTCCGTCGACCACGCTTGCAGAGCCCCAGCTTCTTTCGGCTTCCCGTTGAGCACCAAATTAAGTTATCCTTCGATGGTGCCTCCAAGGGTAATCCAGGGGAGGCGGGTTGGGGCGGAGTTTTCCGTGATAGCTACGGGAGGACGCGTTGGATATATGCGGAGTGGGGAGGGGAGCTGTCAAATAATGAGGCCGAGCTTTGGGGTGTATACCATGGGCTATGCATAGCAGTGAGGAATGGTTATCACAATCTCGTTGTGGAGGGGGATTCCCAACTCGTTATTGACATGCTGAGGAAACTACAGTGCGGAAAGCCGTGGGATCAAGTTGCCAAGAGCTGGCGGGTTGCTGCTATTATACAGGATATTGAGGAGCAACTGCGAAGGATTGATTACATAACACTTGCTCATGTGTTGCGCCGTGGCAATCGGGCGGCAGACTACTTGGCCAACTGGGCTACTGCTGATTCAGGTAGTGTGCTGGATGGTAGTTGGGGCTCCTTCCATCACGACCAACGCTGGAGTGAGCTGGCCGCCATCCTCCGCCAGGATAATGATGAGGCCATGGGGGGCGACAAGACAGCATAACCTTCACAATATAATGATCATGGGGGGTACGACTCTGCAAACCACCTGGCAGCTTAATTTATTGATGACATGCGCGGAACTGCCCTCCTCCAGATTGATGGCAGTTTGGGTACAGTGGTGGGTATGTGGTGGCATGGGCAGGACAGACTGCACATCATATCCCAGCTCTCCTCCTGCGACGTGTGCAAACGACAGTACTTACCAAGATGATCGAGGGTGGTGGACAGGTATTACTTTCCATGCAACTGGCTTCTTCCGCCGCGCTTATATTAGGCTTCTTAGTTTAACGTCTCGCCTATTTTTTCTGTGGACTTTCGAAATTGCGTTCTCTGCAAGTATGGCTGCACTTCCCTCTGAGGGCCGACGAACGCGCAGTCAGGGACTGCCTCTGGGGATGCAGGCCGAGGATGAAGGTCTGCGCTATATCCCTATAGACCTCTCTGAGGACTCTGCAGATTTGGGTGACCCCGCAGGAGAGAGGTCTGGAGTTGCATCTCGCCGAATGCCTACGGGTGGCAAGGTTGGCAAGTGGTTGCGGCGGACTGAGGTTGGAGCGGCTGAAGATGTAGATGAAGAAGATAGTAGGCCTGAGGATGTTGATGCCGAAGTAGTCCGTGGTGGGCGCGGGCGCGGCAGAGGTCGGAAGGGACGAGGTAGGGGCCGAGGAAGGGGTCGTGGTCCTGGCCGGGAGGAAGGAGATAGTGCAGGGATTCCGGGACGGGGGCGAGGAAAGAGGGATATCCAGCGAAGACTGGCGGAAGCAGAGCGTGCCTATCTGCATGATACTCATCCAAAAATTCGGCGGATTGTCGACCATCTTGAGGAGGAGGCCCTGCAGGAGCAATCCGATCCGGAGATGGAGGATTGGGAGCTTTATCTCCCTGACCCCGGCCACACCAGGGGGAGAATGTCGTTGTATAAGCAGTCCCTTCATGTTTATTGGGGTCTTAAGCGTCTGCTTGCCAAGTCCATGGAACAGGTAGCAGCAGAGATGGTGGACATTGCCCAAGGCAATCTGCAAAAAGAACTGAAGAACCTCGAGTTTACTCTTATGATGCAGGATAGGAAGCTGGATAAGTTGACTCGGCTCATTCGCGTTGCAGGCATTGTCAAGGTGGATCTGGATCTTCTGCAGGAAGATAAGAAGCAGTAGCCTGTTCTTACTTTTTACAATCTTAGTGTAGTTTTTCTAAGCATCGTTTTGATATGGCTGAACTGTAGTATTTTACTTCTTTCTCAGACACGTAGTTTACATACTTACCTTTGAAGTTTGCCTGGTTTCCCTTCGGGGCAGGTGTGGACATGGCTGAATTTAGGTGTTTTTGCTGGGTTTCCCTTCGGGGCAGGTGTGGACATGGATGTTTTTTGGTGTTTTCCCTGGTTTCCCTTCGGGGCAGGGGTCACTGTTTTTCATTGTACATAGTTTTCGCGATTTATATATTAAAGAATCATACATTAGCCTACAAAAAAAAAAATGAGGGAACCATAAACCTAGGGGATTATTGGTATTATAAACCCAAGCAATTAGGAAACCAATGGAATTAATATTATAAATCCAAAGGATCAATAAACCAAGGAATAAATATTGAAAAGAGAAAGGAATAATAATAAATCAAATGAATTAACATAAAAAACCCAAGGGATTATTAATATTACAAAACCAAGAAATCATTAAAGGAAACACATTAATATTAAAAACCCTTGGGATTATATTAAAAACCTAAGAGATTATTAATATTACAAACTTAAGCATAAATATTCCGAGGGTTTAATATTATTCCCTTTGGTTTATTAGTTTACAATATCAATCCCTTAGGTTTATTAATCCAAAGGTTCATATTCCTAGGGTTTAATATTATTTCCTTAGGTCTATAATCTCAATGAGATTAATATTATAGACCTAATGGATTGATATTTAAAACCTAACGGATTAATATTATAAAATTAAGGGATTATTTGCTTTTTGTAAGCTTGACATGACAACATATTCATCATGTCTGATATATCACCCCAATAAGGGTGGAGAATTGAACGGTGACTTCACATTAAGGAGTGCCTTAACAAAACACCTTAATTGTGTATCCAAGACCATGTACATAAACTTAAGAGATTATCAAAATTATAAACAAAAGAAATTTATATTATAAACCCTATCATTCATATTAAAGCATAAGAATATGAACCCTTAGATTAATAAACCCAAGGAACTAATAAACGTAAAGGTATAACCCAATGGATTAATTTTATAAGCATAAGGTATATAAAGCCTAAGATAAATATTATAAACCCTAAAACCAACATGGTTGACCATGGCGAAACAATCTTGTCACAATCCTTGAGACAATATTGGACTATGGTTGACCATAGTTGATTTCCATATTGAGAAAATATTTGTCACGGACCCAAGGGATTAATATTATAAACCCATGAGATATTAGCCCTAAAATAAGTATTATAAAACCCAAAACACTATAAACCCAAAAAAAAGCATTGAACCCTAAGATTAATATTCAACCATAAAAATATAAACCTTAAAATTAATAAGCCTAAGAAATTATTATTATACACCTAAAAGATTAAATTAAAATGTGAAAGAAATCATAGCAAGAGAAATAAATTTAAAACTTCTACTTTTATTGCTATTAAAAATATTTTTTAATAATAATTTCCACTGTGTATTAATAATTAAATTAAAATTTTATTTTAAAATAAACATATAATTTTTTCTTTTGATATGGTCTCATCATGGTGTGGATGTTTTTTGCTCTATCTCTGCGGTTTTTAAAGGCCTGATCTCGCTATTTCTAAATATGGCTCTTCTTATGTGCAGATTCAATTTTTTTAGAACATATTCTATGTTAGAATGAATGTACATTTTAACTCTTTTATATTTCTTATATAAATACAATTATGTTTTTTCTGTCCTGAAAAAAAATAACTTTAATTATATATATCTTTTTAAAAATTATAAAAACATGTTTATGGATGTTTATGGTGTACTCACAACCAATCAAATTTTATATCATCACACAATTTCCGTTCAATAACAATCCATCCGATCATGGTGCTAGGATATTTTAAAGGTAGATTGTATCACCGTTAACGTCATATAGAGCTTTATGACAGAATCATAATAATTGAACAATACATGTGAGTCGTTGCCCTCCCATTTTGATATGTTTCAAATTATGACTTCGTTTATGGCCAGAAAGCAGTACGGAGACGTATGGAATAAACCGATGCCCTGTCATCGTCGAAAAAATGCATTTCAGAGACTTTTTATTTTCCCATATCACACAGTCACGATTCCCATATCACACAGTCACGATAAGCTATGCGCCTGCCAGAGCTTGCCGCCACATTCTTCATATTTTCGTGTAACATGGTTAGGTTATCCATATTTCTGGAGTTATAATTATATTAATGCATGTTAGTATATGTCATTTGTTAAATTTAAATAGCACAGAATTTAAGGGTGACATATACTATGGAGTGTATTAATGAGGATATAGTTTTAGAAAGGATTTAAGCAAGTCTAAAATTTAAGGGATGACATATACTATACAGTGCATTAATAAAATTGTAACTCTACAAAAGATTTGAGTAAAGGTTATATATATTAGATTGTACATTAATTAAGTTATTAATTAAGTTATTGCTCTAAAAGAGTCTTAGAAATTGTAATTATTTTTATAGGAGGAGTTAGTTAAAATTAGAGAGTTAGTTAACTAAGTGTTGGGGATTGAGGGTTGGAGTCTTGAGTCAAGTCGAATTAAGTGATAGATGACATTAAGTGTGGTTGTATGTCAAAATATTTTAGGCAAGTCTCTAGTTTCACCGGATTCATTGTAAGGATCAAGTTTTGTGTGATTAATGAAAAATATGCAACTTATATGTTTTGTGTGTAATTTGTGTTTTGTATCATCTGTCTTTCCAACAAATCTGAGCCAAAAGATAAAACAGGAAAATAGTGAGTAGCCTTCGCTACTACAACTACTATTGTGGGACCCAGAGGACGCAAGGACCCATTAGTGATCAGTCGGTCTGCAGAGCCGATAATTGGAAGGGCCGTGTAGCGGCTCAGAAATTCGAGCAGTCGTTATTCTTGCGGCCATCAAGAACCATCGCTACATCCAAAGAGAGCGTGCAAGGGAGAAATCCACCATAAGCCGCTGCTAACGCTGTCGCAGGTAGCCCGCAAAATTTCAAAAGTTTTATTTAAGAGGTATGACATGAAGGTTTAAAAATTTAAGGATCACGAGAATACTTGTTAAAGTCAACTGAGGGATCAAATTTAGAGGTTAATTTTTTTGGTGTGTGAAAGTCACGTCGTTTTTTGTTTCATTAAATTTATTTTTAATAGGTGACCATTGCCTTGAAATGCAAAGGCTCGGAAATTAAAAGGTTTGAATCATGAGAAAGGATTAATTGCAACAAGAGGGTTTTGTGGGGAAGGAAGATAATTTTTTTAAGAATTTCTTTTATATATGAAAAAAAATATATATATGGTATAAGAATTTTTTTTGGACGGGTTTTTCGCAAGAGAATTTGGGATTCTATAAATTTCGTTGGTCTACAAAATTATTTGTTGTTTTGTCATGCATGACATTTTTTATGAAGATTGTGTCTTACCGGGGAGCATATTGAAAATTATATTTTTTTTCGGGGGTGATATGGAAGATAGCCTCATGCAATCAGGTAATAAACTATAAAACAGAGGAATGACCGCAGTCATGGGTTGCAAAGCGCGACTGAAGCATATGAAGAAAATAAATCGAAAAGAAGAGGCAAAGATCATTGCCATGTTTAAAAAGGTTCAGGCTGTAGCCGACGAACTGAGAAGTATAACAAAAGACAAAAAAGAATTTGGTGCAAGGGAGAGTGACATGCAACAACAGGTTATGTCACAAGCAAAGAAGTTAGCCGCAGTTTCGAGAGAAGATGAGCAAGAGTCTGATAGAACAACAGAGCTTGGAGAATCCCACTCAAAAGTGGACGATGTTTGTCAAAACCATAAAATTGAAATCCTTTATGCAATCATGCATATGGATGAAGAATATGCAGCAAAGATTTCATTTGAGAGAGAAGTTGAAGCCTCTATGTGTCAAACAGAGCAAGAGAAAATAAATGCTCAAGGAATCCACTGTAATGTGGATGATGGTGAATTCCACTGTGACAAGACACATGTAGATGATGACTGCAAACCTATATGTGAATTGGTGAATCCAACCGCAGCTGATATATTTGGTGAAGTTGAAATTGTCAATGAAATTTACAATGAGCACATGCATGGTCAGATATCCCACCATAGTATGGATGAACATTATGTTGATTATATGTGTGGTTTTTTTTGAAGCATAGATTGATTGTGGCAATATGGCAAGCGCAATTTTTTATGAAACATTGAAGGTTGAAGCTACCACTCTGGTAGCAAGATATGAAGGAGTTGGAACTACTCATGAAGTAGTATGTCATCTAGCAGCAGTTGATGATCAAGAACAGGATAAAGTGATTGAAGAGTTTTTGATGAGAATATCCACTAAAAACAGTGGAAGACAACCTCTATGCAGTTGAAAAGAAGGCAGATGTAGAGAATGAAGCTCTCACAAAAGAGAGTCATAATAAATATGTTTTTAACATTGCTTTTGAATATGCAGGTGTTCAGAAAAGAATGCTCAAAAAATTTGAAAACAAGGTTGTTACTAAGTTTTATGCAAATTTGAAGTTCATTGAAGAATGGATTCAAAAACCAATAAAACAAATTGGTGTGAGTGTTAATGCAACAACTAGAATAAAATAATTGAATCAAATGGTGAATAATGATCTTGAGTGTGCAGATTAGAGGAAAAAAGTAGTAGTACCTGATGATGAAAGTGAAGATAATGAGATGGATTTTTCTGAAGACAAAGATGAATGCATTGAAATGATATTTCAAAAATGGAGTCAAGAAGAGATAAGATTCTTCTATCAAGAAATATGGCAGAGAGAAACTCAGGAATATGTAGCGAAAGAAGCAAAGAAACAGTTTGAAGATGTAATGTTTTAGCAGCAGTCCATGGTTGAAAAAATATTTGAAGAGGAATATGTAGTAGACACGATCAAATTGTGTTTCAGCACAAATTCAAGAAAAAACAAAGAAAAATTGCAACAACAAAAATTAAAGGAACATGGAGCCTACAAAAAGAAAGCGCAACAGAGAATGAAGCAATTTCAAGGATTTAAAATTTGGAAGAAGAGAAAAAAAATGCAAAATTGTGAAAGTCTTGAGTCTTGTAAGCCTAGATGAGACATAGAATGGCATGCATGTTTGAGTGACAGTTGACTCAATTTGAGTCATACGGTCATAATTAAGGGGGAGTGTTAGAAATTGTAATTACTCCCACATGAGGAGTTGGCTAAAATTAGAGAGTCAGTTAACTAAGTGTTGAGGGTTGAGTGTTGGAGTGTTGAGTTAAGTCGAGTTATGTGATAGATGACTTTTAGTGTGTGGTTGCATGTCAAGATATTTTAGGCAAGTCTCTAGTTGGAAAAGGTTAAATACACTTCACCAGGTTCATTGGGAGGATCATGTTTGGTGTGATCAATAGAAGAGTCGCAGCTCATGTGTTTTGTGTGTAATTTGTGTTTTGTCTCCTCTACCTTTCCAACAAAGAGATGTGAACTTCAAACCTCCTCACACATAAAACTTGGTTACTTTATTTCCTGCTAATAGTAACAGATTCCTTCGATAACCTGCTATATTACCAAAATTCTTATTTCCTTATCAAAATTGTAAAACAAAAAAAAAAACTAGTTATCCCAGCCTTTAACCTCTTCTCTAAGTTGTGGAATCCTTATTATTGTATCGAAGGCAACTCCAATGTAAATTTAAAATTATATTGAAGAGTCTTTTAACATTTACAAACCTCCACACTATGTAGCCACATTCTAATAAAATAAAACCCCTCAAATTATGTTCTCGCTATCACAATCTTGTTGAGTTCAATCCCCCTTTTATTTTAACTCGTTTCTCTTCACAATATTGTTGAGTTGAACCCCCTTCTTATTTTAAATCAATTCTCCTCACCTTTCTTGGTCAGATGACTTATGTTGTGTGACCCTCTCGCTGTCTTTTTTGTTTAACTATGAGCCTCGCCCCCTTGTTCTCCTTTTAAAAGTGTAGCTCTTTTCATGCAAACCTTTCTTTCATTAAAATCCCAAATCCAACTTGGCCTTTCATTAAAGCCTCAAATCCAACTTTGTATGATTCCAAAGGGCACACTTAAATAAGTGGAGAGGTCGGACCTTAATTTGTTTTATTTGGACAATTTATCGAAGCTCGTTTAACTGTCCCCAACTACACCATCTTCCTTACTTCCTCAACACTGACTAGTCTTAACCTCGAGCAATTTTTCAGAGGTGGGGGTGCAATAATTTCTTTGGAGTATGCCGATTGGGCACTAGCCCAACTATGAAAACTATTGCTAGTCCCAGTGACAGATCACTTAACTACCACTTACATACGTTTACAAAATGACCATGGAACCCAACTTGGATTTGACAGTGATCACAACAAAGTCGCAAATCCCTAACCCATATGCTTTCTCCAACCTCTACCGTTATCACCATAATTCTACAGACAACCTCGCCATGCTTTATAACACATGCCCTTTTATTAATACTGTAATTTTTATTCCCTCAGCTTCGAGGGGCATTGTTTCGAATGGAGGGTCTCTTTACAGTTGAAATCAAACTTATAGAGTACACGCATAGCACATTAAGGTATCTATAATTTGGGTCCAATTTCTATCAAAATTTGGCCCAAATACATAAACATTGGTCACTGGAGCTTGGGTCAGCCTGAATTCTTTGGTTAAATGGAGATTATACACCGAGATTTAACGAGACTCAATGAGGCTTAATTCCTCCATTAGCTTGCCTCAATCATATTCTCTAAACAAGGTTAGGGCTCTCTCATCTAAATACCTTAACTATTAGAATTCATAATTACACAAAGGAAATATACAGAGAACAGAAAATACCATAGTCATTCCTTAATGAAAAACATGTACAAGAGTTATGAGGCACTTGTCTGAATCCTTTCTCAAAATAATTCCTACACAAAACATTATGTACACTAACAATACTCATGAAAAAAGCTCTACATATAGGGAGAAATTTTACATCTGTGGAGCATACCGAAACTACCACATTCTCGGTTCTACAGTTGTTAATTTAGCAAAGGCCCACTTGGACAACCACTAAAACCACCTAATGACTCAACCTACTAACTAGAATTATTACAATGAGTAACATAGCTATCCTAACAACCTAGATTCCTACTTCAATCTGAGAAAAAAAAAAAAAAGTATTCTTCTAGAAACTACATGGCTCCATTCGTACCTTAAACAAAATAATTTACATAGGGTTATGCTCTTGGATCAAACTCCTTCAGTGGAAAAAATTTACCTCCTGGTCAATACCCTAAATCCTCCATGGTCCCAAACAAAGTGTTTTTCTTTCTCACACATCTAGTCATTTTGTTACTTCAGTCCCACTTCAGTTTGTGAGGATCCCATACTTGATTCTACAATGTTTCATTTATTTTGCTAAGACAACCTTGCACAGTCAGCATGATATTGGCCATCTCCTTCCTTCCTCGATCTGAGATTCTATTTTGTAGTTGTGTCACCTTTGCCATGATAGTTCTACAAATCCAAGTGCTAAAACTTGTCATTCTTTATCCACCATTATACGATTTCTCATGTACTCCCTTTATCAATGTTATTAGTTCCTCAACCTTCATGTCCAATTATTCATACTATTTATTCCTTGTTCGTTCATACAGTTCATACTAGTCATACTCATAAACATATTGCAATATTGTATGATTACATTATCCATCTCATTACATTCTTCACCAAAGGATAAACTTCCAATATATCGAATGGGCCTATAACAACAAAATTCATCCATCTTGCTGCCTTCAACAAAATACAGCATGGCAAATTGTTTTCTCCTTTCAAAAATAAAATTATTCCCCATATTTCTTGTTTGCAAACGAAATAAATTGGCATGAGGCAGACTTGTCTCTTAATCCTTCTTGTTTTATTCTCTTTTAAAACATTGGTTGTCTCTCCTATGCATATTCAATTATGCTTTCAACACTCTACTTTCCACAAAAATCTTTAAGCACCTCAGCTCCCTTCAGTACATTCTTCCCAAAATCTTCTTCTTTTGAGTTAGTGGTTAAGTGAATTCCCCAATCTTGGAGTGGAGGGGCTGACTTCTTTCTCTTCAAATGCCTTGGTCAATTTTGATTTCTAATAACAAATTTTTATTTCATACTTCAAATTCACATATTTTTTAGTCCATTGCTTCCTCAACAATTTTCTGTACATGAATTGCAAGAGTCTTCTCCCACTTTTCTTCATTTATCCTCACAATACATGGTTTCCATGCCAAATTCTTTGTTGGACTTATGAAGATTTCCTGCTGCTATTCTGAGAATTTTAAAATCTGATCATATCTACACATATAATTTTAAACGTTTTCTCTCTCTCTTGACTCTATATTTCAAATGTATGGGTCTTTTTTTTGTCAAACAAATAAGTTTATACTTGAACCCTTTCACTATTTCATGCAACTTCCTATATGACACTCTTGTCATTGTTCCGCAAAATCATGGATTGCTATGCATTAGCCTTCTCATCTATGTCTAGGCATGCTTCATGTTGAGATAATTCTATGTACCCTAGTTCATAATTGTCTTCATAATTCAACCTCTTTTTCTCCCCGATTGCATGAGACAATGTTGTCTCCTCTTTGTCAATGAAAAACTCTTGGTTGTATTATTATTCTAGGGTTATTTTGGCTTTATTTGGATCGACCAAAACACATTGCGATGAGTGCTTCTCACCATCTCTTCCTCCATCATCCTCATAGTGAATCAATCCGCAATCCTACGAAACATGCAATTTCTCCTCTTTTCCCAATTTCCATTGGTCTTCAACCCACAACAAAATATTTTCAAACTAATCCAAAGAAAATTCAATAAAAGAAAATATAACCAATCAATTATACCTCTAAGGTTACTCTTCCTCTCATATGCATGGAGATTTTTAGCCTAAGCGTCTTCATGGCCTTCATCCACATGATCTTCATGAGATAACTCTACATCTCCTTCCTTTGAAGAAATTCCTTAAGGTTGTCCACTTTTTGAATAAGCTTCCTCTTGGTGTTCCTTATCTTTATAATTCAACTCTTCTGGAGTTTCAACTTCCTCCATAATATCTAGTACCTCTTTAGTTCCAGGTTACTTTGTACCTATAATTTCATAGTCACTCAAACAATTAGATAAAAACAAATTAATTTCATCCACCTCCTCGCATAATGTTGCTAATGTTATTTCCTTATTCTGGCCTAAGAACATCATCATTTCATCCTCTACATCATCCTCCCCTAGGATTTATCCTTGCTCTGGTTCACAGAAGTGAACTTCCACTCCTCCATTTTCGACAAATCTGAGTTCTTCTTCCACTAATGAAGCATTTAAATTGTTCTTCAACCTCATTTACAATATTCTTGTTCTCCTTTTGGACAATATTCCCATGCCTTTGACCTGTTAGAGCCTTCAATGGGTGCTCTTATTCATTCCTTACAATACCTACATCCCCACATATTTTGTTAGTTTCAAAAACACAAGGGACTTTAGCCTCTTCCTCTCTGAACAACACCTCCTAATATTTTGGATTCTTTTTTTAGCCCATGTGGCCTTCCATTGGTCTCCTCTCTTTGTTTCCATGAAGTGGTTTGTAGGAATGAACTACTCCTTCCATAGGCTTAGCAGCTATAAGCTCTTCTTCTTCCATCTAGGTTTTCATTAATGGCTTCATCCCCTACCTCCCTAGCTCTCTGGATTTTCGGGATTTCTTCTTAAAACTCTTATTTCTGAGACATAATATGAACCTCATCATTAGTTCTCATCTCTAGTTTTCTTACCTCTTTTGTAGTAGCTGCAATAGCACATCATGTTGTTCCCTAAACACAACCATCTCATTTTCAAACTCTTCTTGGCTTACCTTCCTCACGCCATTTTTCTTGGATCCTTCTCCCCTTTGTTTTTCCTTTTACTCCGCCCTTCATCATGACCAACAATGATCACCTTCTTTCTTCTGTACTTATGCTTGTCCATGTTCACTATGATATGCAACCTAGCCCTGAACAAGCCTCACCTCACTTGTCACCCAAACAACTCCTTGCTCCTCTCTGGTTGTTGCTCTTCTACTCACCTTCTAAGAAATTTTCTTGTTCTCTTCTCCTTGAGGACTTCCTCTGTCCCCCCTTCTTTCCAACCTTAGTTGGAATGTTTCCCTATGTCTGCAGCTTCTCTATTGAAAGGGTTTCTTCTTCCATAGTCTTCGAGAACACAATTGGTTCTCTCTTCAACCTATATCATCTCTTCTTTTTTAGCAAAGCCTCTTATGCTCACCTTGCTTTACATAACATCTATTTTGTATATGCTACTACCTGCGCTCACAGATTTCTTATCCAAACATAAAACCAATTATATCAATCTCCTTCTCCTCCTTTGAGATTTCAATATGCCAGTTCTCTCAGTTCCTCCTCTCGATCGTATTCATCTGCCTATATCCATTTCCGAAATTGTTGGAATTCCTCCTGGCTTCCTAAAATCCTTTCATTAGAGTTTCTCTTTCCTCTAATATCTCTACCCCTCTTCAAAGTATCTTCTGCCCTCATATCCTCTATATTTGCCTTTGTGCTTTACTTTCTCAACCTTGTCTTACAAAATTATCAAATCGTCAATCACCATTAAAATAAATGGAGAAATCATTACCTCTTTGGTCTAGTGTCTAGTATCTTCTCTTCACTAGCTCTAAAATCCACCAACTTGTCCTTCTACCAAGAAAACCTTCACCAAAATTATCTTGTTAATGTAGTCTTTCTCAATCTACAACTGGCTTTGTTTTGTTGCTCTGATTCGTAGAGCTATGATACCATAATGATAGTAAGCCCCTTTGATAGCTTGCTATATTACCCAGGATGCTTCTTTCCTTCTCAATATCGTAAAATCGAAAAATAAGAAAGTGCCCCTTCCTTTAACTTCTTCTCTAAGTGGTGGAATTATTTTATTGTATCAACGACCACTCCACTATAAATTTAAAATTCTATTAAAGAGTATTTTAACATTTTCCAAACTCCACACTATGTAGACATATTCTAATAAAAATAAAACCCCTTGAATTATGTTCTCGCTACCACATTCTTATTGTGTTGAACCACCTTTTTATTTTAACACAATTCTCTTCACCTTTCTATGTCACATGACATATGGTGTGTGACCTTTTTCTCTTTTATTTTTTATTTTTACTAGTAGCCTAGACCCCTTGCTCTCCTATTAAAAGTGTAATTCTCTTCGCAAATTTTTTTCTGTGATTAAAGGTTGAAATCCAACTTGGTATGATGCCCTAGGGCCCACTTAAAGAGGTTGGGAGGTCGAACCTTAATTCTTTTTATTTGGACGATTTATCCAAGCTCCTCCACTAGTCGCTCACTATGCTAACTTCCTCACTTCCTCAACACTTACTAGTCCTAACCCCGACCAATTCGTTGGAGGTTAGGGTGTTATATTTCTTTGGGAGCATGCTGATTGGGTGTTAGACCGACTATGAAAACTATTGATATTTCTAGTCAGAGATCACTTGACTATCACTTATATACATTTTTGAAATGACCATGGATCCAACCTCGACATTGGCAGTAATCACAAAAAATTGTAGACGTCTAACTTGGATGCTTTCTCCAACCCCGACCTTTATCAGCATAAATCTACAAACAACATCGACATAGTTTATAACTCATGCCCTTTTATTAATATCGTTATTTTTATGCCCTCAACTTCAATGGGGCATGTTTTGAAGGGAGGGTCTCTTTACATTTGAAATCAAACTTACAGAGTACATGCACAACACATTACGGTCTTGATAGTTTGGAGCTCCAATTTCCTTCACAAATCAGTCCAAATGCTTAAATGTTGGTCAATGGAGCTTATGTTGGCCTGAATTCTTTGGCTACATAGAAATTATACACCAAGATTTAACGAGACTCCCTGAGACTTAATTCCTCACTTGATTGTCGTGCCTCAATCATATTCGCCAAACAGCGTTACAACTCTCTCATCTAAATTCTGAGCTAATAGAATTCATAATTACACAGAGGAAATATACACAGAACATAAAAGACCAAATTCATTCCTTAATGGAAAAATATGTACAAGACTTATGAGGCACCTGCCATAATCCTTTCTTGAAAAAATACTCGGGGTGCTGCACCCCTTTCCTACACAAAACATTATGTACACTAAAAATACTTAGTAAAATATCTCTACAGACAGAGAGAAATTTGACATAAGTTCAACAGACCAAAACTACTAGATTCCTAGTTATATAGTTGTTACTTTGAGAAAGGCCTACTTGGCTAGCCAATGAAACCACCTAAAAACTCAACCTACTAATTGGCATTATTACAATGTGCCACGTGGCTAACAACCCACATTTCAACCGTAATCTAAAAAACAAAAAATATTTTTCTAGAAACTACATGGCTCCATTTGGGCTTTAAACAAAATATTTTACATAGGGTAATGTTCCTGCATCAATTAGCCATCAGAACACTATACTGTAATTTATTTTATGAGAAGAGACAATGACATTGTTATAATGTTGTATTGCTAGGGTAGAAAAAAACACAACTATTTAATTTAATAAGAGGTTTTTAGATACATGTTGACAACTACCTCTAAATGCCCCAAAGTTTCATGGAAACCTTTATAAAAATTGAATTTTGTAAACTAAAAAATTCTCTGTCTTAAACCATTGCATCCTACCCTTTTAAATGTATTATTTTTGTTTTATAATTAAATTATTTTACATTATCTTAATTTTGATTTAATTATAATTTTTTTTAATTAATTTTCTCACAATATTATATAAGAAATAAGAAATTTGTTTTTTTTCAAATATAATACCGATTGAAGTGATATTAATTTATTGAACTATGTTTAAACGATAGATATAGTGGTTAATGTCTCTTGAAATTGTAATTGAAATATGTAAAAATTAATTACATACCTTTATCATATGTATTAAGAAAACTTTGAACATTGTGCATATATATTTTACTCATATAAATGTTATATTTTTTTCCCTTTTGAAAAATGTAAAATTTGTCATATTTTATATTGAAAAAAATTATTATAAAGGCATCCTTGTCGAATGAAACAAGGATGATAGTATATGGATGATAGTATATGAAAATTTCACTAGTGAAAAATGGTGTTGAGTTGGAAGTTGAACTTTTATTAAATGAAAACAATTTTAATATTGAAAATATCACTTATGATCATGATGAGAACTATTTGGTCATGTGATTTCTAATAATTTTTAATCTCAAAAATTTACATAAAACTCCATACATACATATATTAGTTCAATAAAATAAAATATTGTATTTATTACATCATACTAATTAACAATTATTTCTGTGATCCCAACTTTATATTGTTTATTAAATTTTATAATCAATAATTTTTATTGAACAGAAAAATCAAATATAACAATAAAATTAGTAATAAATACTTTTACTGAAATGGTTTTTATCCACATAATTATATAAAATTACAAAATTATGGAGAAATTATAAATACAATTTGCATATAACATCCTAATTAATAATATAATGTATCGTTTCTAACATATTTTCACAAATATATCTTAAAAAAATATTTAATATCTATTATTTATCCTATTTAAAAAAATCCCAAAAATTATTTATTTTTTATGATTTATTATATTATATACTTACATAATAAAATTATATTTATAATTTATTATATTATATATTTACATATAATAATAGTAAAATTATATTGTTAGTTGTTAGAAAATGTTGTGATTGTAAGAAATTTTTCTGATAAAATTGTGGAGGTTACAGAGCTTCATTCATAAAAATTTTATAGCATAAATAATTGTAGAAATTTACTTTTAAATTTGACATAATGTTTGGGTAGATATTTTCTTTAATTGTTAATTTTGATGTTAGAAATTCTCGCAGCCTATATTCTTTTCACGTCTGCACCAACTACTTGACATCTTGACATCCTCACATGCATGGTTATGAGGGACAAACAAGTCGACAATTATCTATTGTTTGCAAAAAGGAAGACATCAAAAAGATACTAAGGAAGACAGCACACTCGCTTGAGTGGAGAAATATTTAGTCTTTTCTTCAGATACTAAATTAGTGGAGGATCATGAGGCTCATGTGGTTATAAACGATGTGCCATTGGTTATGGCGCCTTCGATCGCTACCTCTACTCAACAAAATTCAATGCCTCTTTCATTGGTTTTCATTGGTCTCATCATGCAAACCATGCGATGGCATTGGAATGGTTGGATTATTTCTTGTTGTACTCTTGGATCTTGTTCTCCTCGCTCACAATGGAACTCTTGGCTCTCGTTTTAGGCATGGTTTTCAGGTGTTGTCCTTGTAACACCAATTTGTAGTTCCTTATTTCTTTTTTTAGGAATAAAATCATCGAGCATTTAACTCTTTATGGTGTATATGGTGACTACAATATTTTTGAATAACGCTACGGTATCTTACATGATTTTTTTTGTTGTGAATTAAAAATGTTGTAACTCTCTTTTGTCTATAATCCCTTAAATTTAATAGCACAACTATAAATCTGTGAAAGAAACATAAATTGAATAACACAACTATAAATGTGTAAAAAAAACATATGACTAATGTCTAATTTTGACTCTTAGACTAGTTTACTTTTAACAAATCTAACTTTATCTAAAATAGCTCCCATGTAATTACTTTCCAGTATAATATAAATCATTTTCCCCGATTCAAAACAAATAACAAATATCCCCATATTAGAAATCTCTTTTCCAACCATACAAATGTACAATAGCTCCCCATGTAATTACTTTCCATTATAATATAAATCATTTTCCCCATTCAAAACAAATATCCCCATATTAGAGATCTCTTTTCCAACCATGCACTCGTAATGGGTGGCAATATAAGTGAAAGATAACTTCAAATATATGTTCAGACATGAAGTGCAAGGAGGGATGGCCAAAGAGCATACATCCTATCGAATGGGTTCCGGGATTACACATTATATTGAGAGAATAAACTCGTTTACTAATCTTGGTCTCACCCGTGAGAGAGGAATACATTTTCCCCATAATTGTTGTTTGCCCATCGTTCTTTCTTCGACCCCTTCCTTAACATATACCATACAATATCTTAAATAGTACAACTTGAGAATCTAATTCTAAGAGTTTTTAAATAGTGAATATTTCTAATTAAGGGTTACGTCTGGTAAACTTACGCTTGTTAATGTAAAGGATGATGTTAGAAAAATACAAGACTATAGCATAGAGGCGTTAATGATAATACTAATGTATAAAGCACAAGTAAATCACGGTTCCTAGATATTATATGAAGAATCATTTTGAAACAGCTTAGCTATGGCTAGGATCACGAGAAGAGACAATCAATTCAGGTTATATCTGAATTCCAACTTAACCTCGCATACATTTGGATATAAGAATATATATTTCATTTTACAGTTATATGATATTGAGTTAAAAATGATATCTTTACTCATTCTAAAACGGAAATCATAATCATTTTGAAGTTTTGAATTAATAATTATTATTAAAATTAAATGCTATTTATAAATTTTAGTAAATTTATTATATATTAAAATTAAAGTTGTCATAGTATCGAATTATATAATTTAATGTCAAGTTGGGTGTTATCTTTATTCTATTTTTTTTTGTTTTAGAATATAACATTTTTTAACATTTTAGCTTCTTTTCCCTTAGGTTTTTTTTTAATAGACTTCGCTGGGTTGTCAAAGAATTTGTACTTTTTCTTTTTCTTAATATTTTGTAATAGTATTTTATATTTGTTTCTCTTGGATGGAAAGGTAAATATAATATGTCTGGAGTAGAACCAGAGGAAACCGATTGTTGCTTTATGAGGGAAGGGTTAATTTTTTTTTTTTAATTGTAAGGAGATTGATAAATTTCTTAACGATGATCATAAGTGTTTGAGACCATTCCAAAATATCTTTTTTTCCTATAAGACTGATGGAAAGTCTTGTAATCTGCTACAACTTGGGAACAAGGAATTCTAGAGGAGAATTCTTGTATATTATATATTGTGTTTTTTTTGTATTCTTGTATATTGTATTATCATAAGGCTAGTTGAAAATTAGGCACTATCCAGATTGATTTAATGAGATAAATATCCACAATGACTCTAACATATATAGGCATACCTCTCATCTATGTTTTCACATTGAAGAAGTGTAATCTACCCATTACATTTCAAATATACATTATGACATTCAATTCCCAACATTGTAATGTGATATTACACATCCTTACCCATACCAAGGAAGATAAATGTGTATTTAAGAATGAGTTTAATGATTGAGTCCAGGGATTAATGTAAATATTAGCTTTCCCTAGAAACTAAGGACTAAAGTTGAGTATGAGGTCCTTCATCTCAATTAGGTAAAATTTAATTGTAAATATCCTTTGACATAAGAACAAATGAAGGTATCTTTCATTATTTCATGTTATACAATGTTTTAATTCAAACATGCAACTATAGGAGTTTTGGTGAAGGGAAATTAAATTTAAAAATTAAAATATTTCTTTTAAAGTAATATATTTGGTTTCCAAATAAAAATTATTACTGTGAATGGAATTTCAACTCCCCATTCCATTTAAAAAAGTAGAGGGGAGAGAGGATTTAGTGATCTTCTTTGTATTTCATTTACGATGTACATCCTAAAGGTCACTTTTTTTTAAATAAAGGAGATTGATGTAGGGGAAAACATGGTAGATCCCAATGGAAATTCATCTATAATGGAGTTTTGGGGATTTCAACAACTAAAAGGATCTATGAAAATGCTTATTTGGAGGTAGCCACACGTGAGGAGGGCTAGAGTGCCTTGATAATTAACATTGATGTTAAAATGGCTAATGAGAGGGAAAAGGATCTCACCTCCCAAATAGTTTGCAACATTAACCCTAAATTCGCTATGTTGTCATAAAATACAACATTGCATTTTATATGAATTTTAAATTATATGATATATTCCCCCCACAATGACAAAAAATACTTATAAGTCTATGGAATATATGGACCACAATATAACATGAAATAATTACAATTAACCTTCAATAAATATAAAAAAACAATATCCCTAATTGTTGAAGAATCTAGGGAAATTAGGTGTAGAGTGATTCTTCGAGACTAGATAACAATTTGTGAAGTCTTTTTACTTTTCTTGTCTTTGTTAGCTTAATATTATTCTTCTCTTATTAATGCATGTGTGTGTTATTCATCAAACTGCTATCAAAACATACACCATGAACACAAGATATTGGCTCTCTGCCATGGCTAAAACCTCTCTTCTCTTGAGAGGAAAACCCTTCGATAAATTTTCCCTTATTGAAGCTTCTTTCTTGATTAATACCAAACCCTAAACCCTTGACTAGAAGATCATTCAAGCACAAGTCAAGTCCTTCCTTTTCTCTGCACTATGTCTCCCCAAAACTTTGTCCTCCTTCTAATACTTCATTCTTCCTTCCATTGTTAGTGGTCCTTCTAAAAGAGATACTTATCTTTGGTACTTAGTGATATCCTTCACCTAAAAATACTCCTTCCTTCTCTTGATAAACCGAGTCCCTTCTTGATGTGTAATGGTAGGCTTAGTGTGAGAGCACTGCAACCCTAATTCTCGCACATGTGAGAGGTACCCTAGAGAACTAGGGTCCTTTTACCTTCGATAGAGAGAGAGAATTCTTTGCTTGACTTGAGAAGCCTTGTAGGCCTAATTTCTAACCCAAACAGTGATGATTCTTGGACTATTCTCTAGATCTTGTTGTACCAGTAGATTTACCTTCCTTTTCTTCACACGTGTGATTGTTTCTAGCCCTAGAAACAGTCCTATACCTTTGCTTTTCTTCCTCCTTTCTTTGTTGCACTTTGGAGACCCTTTATACTTATTTCTCTTCACTTCTTCTTGGCTTCTATCTTCATTGATTTTATAGATGATTCCTTGACATTGTAATGGAGTGGACAACCTCTATATATAGAGGATTGCCCCTTCTTTTCGGCTGACTAGAAGGCCGACTTGTTATGCTTACCTTGGATGGCTTCTTTGGTGGTGTCACATTCTTGGAGGGGACCCTTTGATGGTGCCTTTGCTTTGGAAGAGACTTGAATTTTTTGGAGGAGTATTCATTGACTTCTATACAAACATATACATGGTGCAACATGCCCTTAAGGTCTTCAACATTTTATTTTGACTATTTAACTTACCTATAACACTTAAACATGTGCTAGACCTATTTCAATGAGCAAGAAACTCATTGAAATATATTATAAAAATATTATTTATTTTATTGAATAAATACAAATATCAAAAGTATATTTACGAAGACCGAACCTAGTTACATTTCCTTCAACACTCCTCTTAACTAGGGAGGTATTCATACAACATTACAAGGTGTTTGGCTATGTTTTAGTCTTGAGGAATTCAAATAAGAGAAACTGAATTTGTAATTCATCTATTATAGCATCATAATAACCAACATTGTTTCCACAAGAATGCATTGACTGATAGCCCTATCTCTCAATAGATCAGAGCACAATGTTGGCAAGACCAATGACTTATAAATAACTTAGTCATTTTCTCTCAAGGTACATACCTACCTAGTCATTCACTGAGTATGACCTTCCAAGACTATTCTTTTCTTGGGTTCCCAGCCCTCAAAGAATATTGGTCCTCTTACCTATTCTTTTCTTGGATTCCCTACACATCCTCAAAGAGTATCAGATGTTAGATGATTACCCAATCCTCTGATTCTTTCTTCCCAAGTGAATACAAGAATGTTGTGTCTATTACTTCCTCTCACTTAAGGAAGACATGCCCAAGTATCTTCTAAAAAGGTACTTGTCTAAGTCCCTTTGTAATTGGGAACTTGTTATAACTACCTCTTAGCTAGGGACTTGTCCCTTCATCAACAACTTCTTCTTCTTGGGTCCGTCAGCTTCTTGATATTCTTCTTTCTTTCGATGTCATGAAGTCTTGGTTTGAAATTCCTTTTGGTAGGGCACCATCCATCGATAACTTTCCTTCCTAGTTTGTCATGTCATTTCTTCCTTTGTGGAAAGTGGTCTTCTTGTCATATATCAAGATCTCTTGTTATCTGGATACTCCTTTGTCATATTTTCCATGCTTTGGAATACTCTTCTCATGGATGCTTTGTTGAGATTTCTTGTTCCCATGTTTTGATCTAGTATCCTTTCATGACTTCATCCTGATATTTCTTGAACATTTATTTTTCTTTTTCTAGATGGCTTCTTCATCACGTCATCTTCATTAGAGTAGAATCAATTATCTGGACCTTTCATATCTCCAAGGCCTTCATAGGTGTCAAGGGTCCTTAGATATTTTTGTTCCTTTGTCAAAGTTGTCGTGCATTATTTTGGAAGATGTCTTCAATTTATCTTGTCAGATAGTGATTCTTTGTGATCGTGGTGTTCTTCACATGTTGATCTCTTTATTCATTTGCTTCTTAATTGGTCAACTACCTTCTACTCCTTGTGGGAGAACTTCTTCATTGCTTTCTTTTCTAAGGACCATTCATCATTTCTTCTTCACAAGCTTCTTAGTCAGCAATTTTATATTCCTTACATGAGTATTTCCTTTTGTTGACCTTCATTGTATTGTAGTACATACCTTCGATCATTTCATTCATGAAAGAGATTATTTCCTACTTGATCATGTTATATAACTCTTCCCATGACTAAATAATATACAAATGATAACATTACTAAATTTTGATGCATACATACCTCATCTTGATTCTCCTTTGATCATCTTAGCTTCATTTGGTTGTCCTTGGTGTGGCCCTTCTTGCTTCATCTTAGCTTGCCTACATATCATCCTTTTCTTGACTCCTATGAATGGAATTCCTAATGAGACATCTACTTTGGTTCGTGAACCTTATTTTGAAGGTTCCATCATAGGATCTTAAAGACCATTTCCGTGCAAATGATTCTTTTCTTTTGATGATGGAGGTCTTCTAAGATTCTTAATCATGATCAATTTTCTTTCATCGTCGATGAGGTCCTATATTAGGTATGCTCCTTTTGCACAAATATCTTGAGCTATATCTACCATGCTCCTATATTCTAGAAGATATTTCTAACCATGCATTTTTTTCTCATTGTAAATACTACTTCTACATGAGTATCTAGAACTCTATATACTTCATGCTTCTAGATTCTAGAAGATGTTTTTAGCCATGCAATTTTTATTTTATTCCTATGTGCACCTATCCTACTCAAAACCTTGAAAGAAGACTTTAAGTAAAGAGTTTGACTTAGGATAGTAGATATCTAGAGGATCTTCCTTCTTTTGCTTCTTTTATTCTTCTTTCACCTCTTGGGTCATGTGAGCTTCTTCCCTATTTCTTTTTTTGTTGTTTTCCTTCTTAATCTTAGGACAAATCCTTTTGTATTGTCCATATTCTTGGCATCCATAGCATTCAATTTTGGACATATATTTATTGTTTTTTCTTTGTGGACCAAATTTTCCCTTTCTCTTGGCCATGGTAGAAAATGCTTGCTCCTTTGATCCCACATCTTCCTTTGCTTTAAATCTGGTTTCCTTTTCTTTCATAGAGACCACATTTTACTGAGTGTGGTTTCTTCCTTCTTGGGATATATGCTTGATGTGAAGTTACCCCAATCCTCAAGTAGAGCATTGATTACTACAGTTTTCATTTCTCTGTCATACATGACTTCCCCAAGCTCTTGACATTGATCCCCCATTCAGAGATCTTCATGAAGTAGGGAGCTATTCCTTCCTTTTATATCTTCGTCTTGTAGAATTCATTTGTTAGAGATATCACTTCTCCGATTGTGGATACCAAGAATAGCTCTACTAGCTTATCATAGATTTCTTTTCATGTTTTGAATTTGGATACATAAGGAATGAGTGTGTCCTTGATATATTCTATTAGAATCCTCTGAGTTATTGTCTCATCCTTATTTTACTTGGCCAAGGCTTGGGTTTGTTCCTTAGTAGGGACAGTGATATTCCCTTTGAGTTGTTCTAGAAGTTCATTCTCCTTGAGAAGTAAATCAGTCATCTTCTTCCATGCAAGAAAGTTATTGGTACCTACCAATTTGTTTCTTTCTTTGCAAAAATGGATTGTGTATATTCAAAAGGGGACATATACTTACTTGATAGATTTTGAGATGTAGTTGACTTATTTTCTCCTTGAAGTATTGATGGCTTGCCTTCCTTGAATCTTGATGTTACTCAAGATGTTTTCTCTAGGTGGGCTTGTTCGATGGTGAGACTTGCTTGATGATTTGTGGCTTGATGTAGGTCCCTCTTTGAGTTGCTCTTCTTTGTAGTTGCTTTATGTAACACTCTTATTCTTGTTTTGTAGTCTTCCTTGATGAGTGATAGATGGTAGACATTATTGTCCTTGAAGTTGAGACTTCTTGGCTTCAAGATTAAACTTTGTAGATGTACCTCCTTGATGAATCACCTTATGAGTGTTCTTGAGATGCGCTTTCCTTGATTTCTCACCTTATTCTGATACCATGTTGAAGGATCTATGGAAATTAGGTGTACATGATTCTTCAGGACTACATAACAATTTGTGAAGTATTTTTTAATTTTATTGTCTTTGTTAGCTTAATCTTCTTCTCTTAATAATGCATGTGTGTGTGCTTCATCAAACTGCTATCAAAACATAAAATAAGAACACAATATATTGGTTGTCTACCAGTGCAAAAACCTCTCTTCTCTTGAGAGGAAAACCCTTCGGTAAGTTTTCTCTTATTGAAGTTTCTTTCTTCAAACCCTAGACCAATGACTAGAAGATCCTCCAAGTACAAGTCAAGTCCTTCCTTTTCTCTGCACTGTGTCTCCCCGACACTTTGTCCTCCTTCCAACACTTTGTTATTCCTTCCACTATTAGTAGTCCTTCTAGAAGAGATACATATCTTTTGTACTTAGTGATATCCTTTACCAAAGAGTACTCCTTCCTTCTCTTGATCAACCAAGTCCCTTCTTGATGTATAGTGGTAGGCTTAGTGTGTCAACACTGCAACCCTAATTCTCGCACGTGTGAGACATACCCTTGATAATTAGCTTCCTTTTACTTTCAATAAAGAGAGATACTTCTTCGCTTGACTTGAGAAGCCTTGTAGGCCTAATTTCTAACCCAAACAATGATGATTCTTGGACTATTCTCTAGGTGTTTTTGTACCCACAGATTTACCCTCTTTTTCTTCGAATGTGTCACCGTTTCTAGCCCTAGAAACAATCCTATACCTTCGCCTTTATTTCTCCTTTCTTCGTTGAACTTTGGAGACCCTTTAGACTTGCTTCCCTTCACTTATTCTTGGCTTCTATCTTCACTGATTTCAGAGATTCTTCCTTGAAATTGTAATGGAGTGGACAACCTCTATATATAGAGGATTTTCCCTCCTTTTAGGTCGACTAGAACACTGACTTGTTATGCTTACTTCAGATGGCTCCTTTGGTGGTGTCACATGCTTGGAGGATACTTGACTTTGCTTGGAGGAGTATTATTTGAGTTTTATACAAACATATACATGGTGCAACATGCCCTTAAGGTCCTCAACATTTTCTTCTGACCATTTGACTTACCTATAGCACTTAAACATGTGATAGACCTATTTCAATGAGCAAGAAACTCATTAACATATATTATAAAAACAATATTTCTTTTTTTAAATAAATACAAATATCAAAAATACATTTATAAAAACTAAACCTAGTTACATTTCCTTCAACACTAACAACCAATTATTCAAAATGTTTCTCTTCATTTTTCTATCCATTAGAGACTTAATAAGTATACTCAGAGAATAAAAATGTAGCATACTCAATTTAAAGATAAAATTTATATAACTTTAATCTCCTAATAAGCCTTTTCTTACATATCGACTTGAGATGACATCCAACTCCATAATGTGCTAGTGAAACTCATTTAAGGAAACAATGTTTGATCTCACTTTATCATTAACTAGTTCTAGATTATGACAACAAAATATGTCAAGATACTCCTCGAAGGCTGAGAAAAAACCATGCAAGGAGAATTCCTCTCGTGAGTTAGAATCAATATGAAAATATAATAAATATAATACAAACTCCTATGGCATATTTTGGTGCGACATAACTTTCATTATAAGTAATTACATTGATCTCAATTGTTTTCCTAGTTGCAGTGGTTCCAACAATGTATCAACATGAAGGCTCTTAATTCATTATCCCTATCCCAAATTTCTATAATATGTTTCTTAATCACAATGGTGGACATATACCTAATCCAAATTTATCCTTACGTATTCCACTCAAATTCTTCTTTTTATACTTTCCATTGAATATTTAATTTCATAAAGTCAAACTAGACTTCTATGGTTTCTTACTCACGTTATTTTATCCCTTGTGCTCTTCCTTAATCTCACATTAAGCAAAATGCTCATTCCTATAGTGACAACGCGTCATAGTGTCAATTTCTCTTCCCAATAGAAAATATAACTAGCAACAACTAAAGCACCCATATATGACTACCTCCCCCACATAGAGTTAAGAACAAAATCTATAATGAGGAAAATAAATTGACTCGTATCACATTTCATATCTCAATGTAATTTTCCTCATATCACATTTCATATCTCAATGTTTGCGAGAATATTTACACAAATATCATATCTTTTTTCCATCACGTATAACATATGCACACGACAGAGAAAATCACATATAAAACGTCTTTCCCATTCATCTATAAAACTAACTATTAATTATTAAAATTGTATTGCAAAACAAATTACATATAAAATCCTAAAACTAGTCAACCGTATCACTATTACCAGAAATGTAATAAGAATGATAGTATCTCGACATAATACACATAGATACGTAAAGCCGTTATAGGTTTGAAGGCATGCCGAAATGTATATGTATATATACTTAATTGAAGTTACAACATATCGAATACGTAGAAACATGTACAGATTTAATATCCTTTAAGATATGTCCCCAACTATATGTTTGTATCATTTAAAGTTATTATAGGTTATAAATGAATTATGATATTATTTTATAAAAATTATTATATATTTTATTTTTTCATAATAATATCAAGGTTATCTATACACTATATAATTATAGAATATAAATATTCTATATGTTTTTTCATGTAGTTTATTTGATGAGTTAGTGTTATGTAATGTAAACTTCTTATTAGTCCCTTCCAATGTAGGGACTATAGCGTTCGAATGGGTGTTGAATTTATATTACTTTGCATTGATTAGCTTCTTTACCAAAACTTAATCTGTTTTAACCAAACTTTCACTTTCGCAATTTGGCTTCACGAAAATTTAACCAAAGTTTTGAATTGGAGGTCTTATTGGAAACCTCATGTGTAACGAGGCAACATGGAGACAACTTTACATGGATATCCAAAGTTTATACTAAGCTTCCGACGTTAAAATCGTATTTATTCATCCACATTTTTCATAGCTAGACTAATGCTAGCATTAGTCTAGCATTAGTCTTTTGACATTAACTACTAGTATAATCTTATAAATGTTGGTTTTGGTTTCGTGCCACTTGCCTTGTTTTTGCATGCCACTTGGCTTGTTTGTCATTTCGCGGCTACAACTAACAGGCTTTGTGGGTATTTTTCCCCTCTCATTTTCATTCTTCAACAATAGTGGAAATTAGCCAAGAGGAACTCTAACCATGGCCAAAACCAATTTCCATCGTTGGGGGGGACACAGTTTCGATTCCCCTCTCTCTGACCTTTAAAATCGTTTCTGCAAATCACACATACCTCCAATGCTCTGTTTCTACAAATCACAAATACCTCAACACTCCCTTGCTTCGTTTCTCGCTGCAATTGTCATAATCCACTCAGAGAATTGTTCCCAATTTTTTCCTCGTACTCATATACCACAATCGATTCTTCTACTGTTTCTTCATTGGAGGAATTGGATGTTTTCGTGTGGGATCTACAGACGTATCTTCAACACGGGGTGGATGAATCATACATCTTGACCGTTCCAGTGGGTGGAGTCACCAATATTTCGACTGAGACACCATGGGGAGCAATGTGAGGCCTAGAGACATTCTGCAATTGATGCCACATGTCTTACATTGATGTGGAGACATTCACATAGTAGCTTTTCTCACTAGTTGCATCTCATGAGGTGAGGGGCCTCAATTGTTATTGATTGTGATAGGCTAACAGACATATTAGTAAATGAGACGAGGGTAGGGACAAGGGCAGGCTCTAGCTATTCATAACCATTTATGCCCTTATTTCTCACCATTATTCATGTCATTTCCTTTGCCTATTACAAGATTTCCTCTTTCCTGCCTCTTTCCTTCTCCCTATACATATAATTCATTGATTTAAAGAGAAACCAATTATAAATGGATACATGGAAAATTGAAATTGACACAAAGATAGGCATAAACAAGTGAAGGTGAGATAGGCACGGACAAGCGAAATTACTGGTAAGACTCAATTGAACTTACATTATCATAACTAGAATATTCGGATCTATCTCCTAGTAGCCTTGGCACATATTTGTATCTCGGTGATGCTCAACAACATACCATCTTGGAATTCATTCCAGAACATAGTCACTTACGGATGGAATAGTCTCGACATATATATACTATCTCAGGTAATAACATTGTCTTGACTTACATTTATTCTTGGCATAATCATGTTGGGAGGAATTTTGGTGATAACTTTGACCACTGCAGTCTAGGCATAACGAGGAGTAGTAACCATAGTTACAAGGAGTAATAACAAGGATTAGTATTATAGTGTCAGGATAATGGAAGGGAAAGTGATGACAATGAAAAGGATGGTTAGTCTTGGAAGTATAAGAAGGAGTGACAAGGATCCTGATCTCATAAGTTACTCACGTTGTCTGAATCTATAGTAAGGTACAATCATGATCTTATCATAAGTCATGATCTTGTTCTTGAAGATCATGATCTTGATGAAGGTGCATAGATCATCTCTGTGGTAATCTCAAGGAGCAGTGATGGTGTAGAAATGATGTTCCTAATGATGGCAGCAGTATTGAAGATCTCAGCAGTGACAGAGAAAAGGTTTGATGTCTTGGTCTTGGAGTAGAAGAATGTGTCAAGGGTCATGGTCTTGTGTTGGATTAGTAGGTCCTGACCCAGGTTCAAAGTTAATTGCACGAAACAAAACTCAGTTGTAGTATCCCAGACTTTGTCATCGATCTTATCGAGATTTCCCTCTGTCAAGATCATGGGATGAACCTACTTTTTGTCCTAGAAATGGAACCATTTGTTGGCTTAGTGGGTCCTCATTCGAGTTTCAGAGTTAATTGTGCCAAACAAAACCCTACACTACTGGCTCTTTCAGCATCAACTCAACTAGTGCAGGCTGAGTCTCACCCGAGGAATTATGGGGGGATGTTTGAACCAAGTTTCCACATCTAGATATCAGTGTGATGTCTTTTATTTCCCTAGATCTTCCTTCGTGCAGATCTATAAGCCCCTAAGGCTTGGTAGTGTAGCTTCCCTTAAATGGCCTTCAGGCCCTCGCGAAGATCTAAGGTAGGGTTTTACAGACCCTTAATAGACGAATCATCCACATACGCACATCATAAAACAACCCTAGATCTGAGTTAGTAGAGATCTACTGAAGTGCTTGATAAACATAACATTATGTATTATAATCTTTGCGTAAATACTTAACATGCATTGCGTAAAGTTAATAAGGCTCTTCCAATTGACTTGCACATCAGTGCATCATTATTTCATATAGAAATTATTCCATCACAGCGTATATCACAAACATAAATAACATAAGTAAACAGATAACACACGAATATCTTCAACAATCTTTTCTATTGATCTTCAATATGAGGTTACAGACTCAAAACTGCCCCATGCACTCAGTTGCAGGGGTTTGCGCACTTAGCTGCGAACTCAACTTTCGGCCTCCGTGCACTCATCTACAGAGCCTTTTCCCTTCTATCTACCCATTGCTTACTTGCCCCTTTTCTCGAGACTTAAGCATATATCTCCATCTCTACCTTAGACTCTCTAAGACACACCTATTTATAGCTTTTTACATACAATCCCATGGTTTGTGGACCATGGGTGGATCTCAAAACCGACTTGACCTTAGATGGATAAGGGGCTAAAACCCCTTTTGACTTCTAACTATCTATGCACTCTGCATCCACAAATCGTGGATACTTTACATCTTTTTACCAAAATTTACATCAAAACATGGGTTTTTAACCCCAAAAATGACCCAGGGGACCCCATCCCAACATCTTGGTATTCATCAATTGGAATCTCTATAAGAAGAATTTTTGTGTGGGTTTTCCTTTGCAAGAGTGAGAGGTTTTGGCCCTGACAGAAAGTCAAATACTTTTTGTTCTTGTCTCTTTTGTTTTGATATCCGTTTTATGAAGCAAACACACACTAATAATAATATGAAGATCTAGCTAAGATAATATTTCAAAAGAACTTCACAAATTGTTATCATATTAAGAAGAATCACTTCAAATTTTTCATACCCTTGATTCTTCAACATGGTACCGGAGGGTGGTTTCAGAAGTCAAAGAAAGGACATAAAAGAGACAGACAAAGATCAAAGTAAAGCATATTAGCAAGCTAAAGAATATGAAGATCTACATCTTAATAAAACCCTAGATTAAAGGATCAGCCTACAATAGCAGTGTATAGTAACAAGGGTTGTTGTCTATCCGATCAAGGAGATAATCTACAACAGAAAAATCTTTTGTCTACACAGTCATCACTAAAAGACCACCAATAATCTCATCAAGATGTCCTCAAAGCAATCAAAGGCTGCATCATCTCAAATAAGGTCAAAGCCCAAAAGGCAGTCTACAACAGCAAGGAGATCTACAGTTAAAAGATGAAACCTTCAGATCTCAGGATACATATCAACATCTTGTATATCAGTATAGCTTGAAGGAAAAGAAGGTAGTCTTCCTATCAAGGATCTCATTCGATGGAAGCATCAATACATATGCCTCATCAACAGTCATCATGATCAGGAGGAAGATCTCATCTTCACATATCAAGTAAGTATATTTTCATTCTATAATCATGTTTAGTTCAATGAATTCATGATTGCAAGGAGATCTATAGGAAATATGGGTTATCTAAAGTCCTTGCATAGAATAAGAAGGATTGAGAGAATCCTTATGGAGAAGAGAAGCAAGTGAACAAGTCTCCTCTGAATTCATGATAAGGAACTATTAAAAGTCCCCTCATCTCTATGTATAAAGAAAGGAGACAGATAAGAAATATATATATAATGCTAGAAGATGTAGTATTTGAAATGCAGTAAAGAAGGTCATCTTCATGAGATCCCATTTGGGAGATCTGAGAAATATGATAAGAAAATAATCATCTATTCTCTTATTAATCAAGATGACAAAGGTCCTTGGGATATGGAAATTTACTTGTACAACAATTTGTGGTCTCTATGCGAGATAGAGAAAGACAAGTTGTAAGGACTCAAATATGTGTAGAAAGGAAAAGTTGAAAAGAAAGAATAGTACTATGGAAAGATTATAGAGAGGAGCTCATATCACCGAAAAGGTGAAGGAATCTGAAGAAAAGGGCCAAGGAATGAAGGACTAACAGAGCTCTACTATGAGTGAGATGGTTTCTCTCATAAAAGGGTCCCATCATAAGTCCTTGGAGATATGATCATGATAATAATATGCATAGTGACGTCATGGATGCATTAAATCAAGATTTCATGATATCACCATGGGAATCATGGAGGGCATAATCCGTGACAATTTAACATGAAGGATGTTTCTCGTGGAAAACTCATTGGACATTAAAGAAAGGAAGAAGTCATCCAGGTCGAAGGAAAGATTTTCTATATGGGGATATGCGAGATCCTATATATTCTCTGATAGAAACCTCAACGAGAAATCCACTAGTCTAGGAAGGCAACAAGTGTTTCATCAGGAAATCCAACTTATGAAATTCATGAGATGAAGGACTGGTAACTTGAGAAATGAAGTAGGTCAAGGGATTGGAGATATTTTCAATCAAGAAAGCTATTGGAAGAAGCCTGAAGGAAAAATGAGGTATGTATGCTTGTATTTATATTTAATATTGTAATGTCAAGACATATGGTTGCAGGAAAAATGGATCAAGCATGATCAAAAGGAAAATAATCTCCTCCTCTGAAAGGATGAAGAAAGGTATAAGTCACACTAGATGAAATCAAAATAGTATGTCCTCATATGAAGTATGAGGTAGTTGACTACAATTGAAGAACTCTGATTGAAATCTCCTAGGAATGGAAGGTGTGAGGATGGAAGAGATCATGAAGTATGAAACCATGATGAAGGTAATCAACATAAAAAGGATTAGGAATATTTGACTAGGAAAGCTCCCGGAAATATGTGAAGACTCTGATGAAAGTCTAAAAAGATGAAGACCCTTGACAATAGATATATTTGGGAGATGTGTCAACATGTATGCAGGATGTTGATACCTACAAGAAGATGTCACTAGAAAAGGCCATCGCCAAAAAGGTAATATTTGATTTGATTTTTTTTTTGTTTCTGACCTCTTGGGGAAAGTCTGGGTAAGTTTGTAGGAAAAAGATAAGGAGAGTTGTGAAGGATGTCACAACTATGCACCTTGTGATCTTAAACAATCACTATTGAAGGAAAAGTGAAGATAGATGGCCCTATGAAGGAAGCCCCATATATAAAGCCAAGGAGGATACTATCCAGAAAAGAAGGAATGGGATGATGAAGGAAAGTGATGGATGGTTGAACCCTACATATGAAGAAATTGATGACTTCGAGGTCTTGGATCATTAGTCAACTAGAAGACCCTATAAAGTACTGATGATAGAGTCCCTGGGTAAGAGGGAGCTCTGGGAGGTTCCTATGAGTAAAGGAACTCGAGTAAGCTTCTGAGTGAAAAGAAACTTGGAACTCATCCCTGGCTGAGATGAAGAGTTAGACACAACATTCTTGTCTTCAGTTTGGAATAAATAATGGAGGATTGTCTAATCATCTGGAATCCGATAATATTTGAGGATGTGATAGGGAATCCAAGACAAGAGTGGGCAAGAGGACCAATATTCTTGAGGGGTGGGAACCCAATATGAGAATAGTCCTAGTAGGGCATGCTCGGAGAACACCCGGGTGGGTATGACGGGCCACCCTAAGAGAGACAATGATGATGCATGTCTATCAGTCACTGGTCTTGCCAACATTGGGTTCTCTGATCTAAGTGAGAGATAGAGTTGTTAGTCAAGGCCTTTCTATATGAATTTGGTCAAAATGATGTTATAACAGATGGATTGCAAATCCGATTATTCTTATGAGAAATTATTCAGATTGAGAATGACCAGGTACCATTATGAATACCTCCCTAGTTAAGAGGGAGTGTTGAAGAAAGTCTAACTAGGTTCGATCTTCATAATGACATGATCTTTGTAAACAATGTAATAAATTATTTTTCTATATATTGCTACATGGGTTTCATGAGCAAGAAGTGTCATTAGGTTAAATGCTTCTTCTTGATGTCTTTAGGATTTTATTTATATGTCAAAGAGTCATTTCATGTGTAAAGAATCTCTTTCAGAGCCTATGTAAAATATATTCAAGTCAAAGCAGCCCTCCAACACCAAGAACAAACCTCCATTGGCATGCTCAAGAAGTATGCAAGAAAAACGCTAAGAAGGATATCATGTTGGCTCCAAAATGAATTAAATAAATAATTAAATGACATTTTGGCTTGGATAAACGACATTTCGGTTCACAAGTTCAAGTTGGCTCATTTTTGGAGCACAAACCACCATAAATACTCGTCAAGGGTATCCGCAAATCAGAAGATTAGAACTCACAATTTCTCTCTGAAATTTCGGATAGTTATTGGAGCACATCTGCATTATAGGAAGGAGATAGTCCAGGGTTTCAGAATGAGATATATCACCATGATATTTAGATGGGCATAAGGTCTAAGGTCTGTATAGAAGGAGGTCTAAAGAATGGTGATTACATTGAGTAATCATCACATCAAAACCCTCGTAGATCCTTGAGATCTTGACTCTTCCGGAAGGTATCATTGGGGTGTAATCTTGGGATGATTGTGATCTTGGAGAACATCATAGTAAGAAGATTTAGATCTATCTCCTAGTAGCCTCAGCACATATGTGTATCTCGGTGATCCTTCAACAACATACCATCTCGTAATTCATTCCAGAATGCAGTCACTTATGGATGGAACAGTCTTGGCATATATATACTATTTCAGTTACTAACACTGTCTCGGCTTATATGTATGCTCGGCATAATAATGTTGGGAGGAATTTCAGTGATAACTTTGACCACGACAGTCTAGGAATAACTAGGAGAAGTAACCATAGTTACATGAAGTAATAACAATGATTAGTATTACAATCTAGACATAATGGAAGGGACAGTGATGACAATGACAAGGATGGTCAGTCTTGGCAATATAAGGAGTGACAAGGATCATGATCTCATAAGTGACTCATGTTGTCTGAATCTACAGTAAGGTACAGTCATGATCCTATCATAAGTCATGATCTTGTTCTTGAAGATCATGATCTTCATGAAGGTGCAAAGATCATCTCTGTGGTAATATCAAGGAGCATTCATGGTGGAGCAATAAAATTCCTAATGATGGTAGCAATAATGAAGATCTCAGTAGTGGCAGAGAAAAGGTTTGATGTCTTGGTCTTGGAGTGGTTGAATGTTTCAAGGATAATGGTCTTGGTATTCATCAATTGGAATCTCTATAAGAAGAATTTTTGTGCAGGTTTTCCTCTCCAAGAGGGAGAGGTTTTGGCCCTGGCAGAAAGCCAAATACTTTGTGTTCTTGTCTCTCTTTTTTTTATAGAATTTTGATGAATCAAACACACACTAATATTAATATGAATATAGAGCTAAGATAAAATTGCAAAAAAACTTCACAAATTGTTATCATATTAAGAAGAATCGCTTCAAATTCTGAATTCCCTAGTTTCTTCAACATCTAGGGAAGGGCTAATTGGACAATCTTGTGCCTTTGGATTTACAATATTGTGCAATTACAATCCCATTTTTCAAGGAATATTACTTCCTGTAGGTCATACTACATCGGTGGAAAGAGAATTAGTGATACTTCCATATATAAGTTAGTTGATTTTCTCTATATAAATGATAACTAGTATTCAATGTTTACTGTGCAATTACAATCCCATTTTTCAAAGAATATTACTTCTTGTAGGTCATAATACATGGTTGGAAAGAAAATTAATGATACCAAATTTTGTAAATAAGTTTTCATAATATAAATGATAACCAGTATTCAATGTTTATTGTGTGTTTACAATTCCATTTGTCAAGGAATATTATGTTCTTGTGTACTTGGTTATTTCTCATGTCAAAATGATAATTAATATATAGGTATCATTATTTAATGCATGGTACTTATGTGAAATTTGAAGTTGTGAAAATACTTTTTTTTAAGTTTGAAAAACAGTTTTTAGGAGAATTTTATAGAGAAATGAACCATTTTAAATTAAAGGTGTTGTAGGTCGGCAAGGACTACTTCTACACAATTTCCCTTGTTTGATAAGTCAATGTTATTTAATGTAAATGTGAGTGATGAATAAATCATGTAAATACTTCAAATTTTTAAACTTGTGTGTGGGTTATGGTGATCAATATCACTTCAGTGTTATTTTTATTTTATTCTCAATATTGATTTCTTAAAGTCAATATAATTCGTTTCTCAGGAAAAATCACAATTTTATTCGAAAGAACAAAATTACATTTTAGAGATGCTAAAAAAAATTCTAGAAAACTAACCTTACCTGTTATGCAACAAAGAAAACTCAAAAAGAAATAACACTAAACTATTCTTTTCTACCCTTCGTTTTCTCCACTTTTTTCCAACGACTAGAGTTGGGAGTGGAAGATATAATGGTCATTTGATTTTCTTCTACATTTACTGATGTTGTTTTATTCGATTCCAAGATATTTTATGTATGAATTCTTTTGGTATCATTTGCTTAATTTTTAGGGGAAACCTTCTCAATCTTTTGTTGATGAGCTATAGTCATTGTTACGTTGGAAGAAAATGGAATCATCAGAACTACCTACTCCACCACTTTATTCTCTACAATTTCTTGGGATTTCTATTCAACAATATTTGTAGTATTCTCTATGGTTTCTTCTTCCTATGATTCAGTATCCTTTGAATCAGAGAGCTTCCATCCCTTTAGCTTCTGGGTTTTCCACTTTTTGCTTTTGGGGTCTTTCTTTGCCTAAGTACATGAGTTTTGAAGATGTCTGGTTTGAAGTCAAATATGACATATAAATGTCATGTTTTCAAAATCTAGAGAGCTATACCACTGTAAATTATTATTAATTAAAATAATGTGATTAGGTAAACCTTTACTAAGGTCCACCTCTACGTAGATCCTGGTAAAAGTGAAAATTCCTCTTTTGACTCTATCCACATCCACCTTTAAGAAGTTTCCCAAACAATTTTTGATTACTTCTAACGCTTTATGATGCCAAAAATGCAAGGGGAGATTATTTAACTTTGCCTATACTCACATTTTGGATACCACCATGGTATTTTCATGAAATCCCAAAAATCATGGGATTATAAAAATACCCACACTACCCAAAAACTAAGGTCCCTTTTTTAAAACATAATCCAAATATTTCATTGTATAAAATCTGGCAATAGAAATCCCCTCGAACATAGGTGAATATCACAATTTTGAGTCCAAGTAGAAAAGACCAATGGTGTAAATTATCCTTATTGGGCTAGAATCCATTAAATATTCATATCATTTCTTTGGACTAAAATTAAAAGTGATGTTCATTTACCTCCAATAGGTTTACTATCAATGCTTTCACTTGATTCATTTGTTCCACAATATAGGAACATGGAATATTGGGGAGGTCAATAGTTTTTTGCATTTCATTACTCACTCTTATCACATCCTTGAAAGAGGATGGACCTTTAAGGTTACTAGATTCAGGGCATCCTCCACATAACCTCAAGTTTAGTATGATGGGAGAGTCAATTTTAATGCCATAATCTTGAACTTGAGGTCATCCGGAATTGATTCCTTGCATAGATCAAACTTTGAATAGTTGCAAGAATGCTCGATTTTCCATGGAAATTTTGCTTTATTAGTTTAACCATATCCCTATCCCACACCAATATGATGCCAAACTTCCTAACGAGGTGTTTAACAAATATTAGGAAAAGTGATTTTTCTACTGGGTATGGATTTTAGAAGTAAATTTCATGACCTACAACTTTAAATCCAGGAACGATAAGGTTTAAAGGGTCCATTGATCCACTCAGGTGGCTAATAGAATTTCACTTCCCTTGATTCCCCTTTGTCTCCATTCTTCAAATGATCAAAATATCGACTTGCCATGGATCGTTTTCTACCCTTTGACTCCAAGGAGAAGAGGAGGCCTAGCCATCCCCTACTATATCCACTTTAGATGCAACACAATAAATTATCTTTGACATAGAAACCCTCTTGTTGTTTCCCAAGAAAGGTCAAAAGCTACAATAAGACACAGTGAAAATATAAGATCTATAGGTTTCAGAGTAGAATCTATCACACTAGAGAGATAAACATCACATGTGACCCATCTATCCTTAATTAAGATGAATATACCTGTTACAAAAGGAAATCCTTAGAAGTAATACGGATCTAATATTTTATGTGAGAGATCTAGCGAATGGAGGAATCCTTCCACCATTTCCCATCTAGAACTAAGATCAAGAAATCGTAAATCACTATATGAAACAGAATATAAATATCTATGTGATAGCAAATACCACACCATAAGAAACAATAACTCTTCTCCTCAGATCCATCGCTTCTATTGATGTTATCTCCCTAAAGTCAAAATAATAATCTAACTATAATTAAACACTATACACGTTCTTGACATATTTTTGCATAATAACTTTGAAATATTATTGTTTTGGTGAGGATGAATTTCTTTCTTACATTACTTATGCTAACATTTTTAATAAATTCCCCCATGGTGGGTGCACATACAATGGGTTTCCATCCTCAGAGTGTGATGAGTGCCAGAAACATAAATGAAGAAAGAAGGCTTCCTCCCAAATGGAAGCTTGTTGGGGTTTCCATACATAAATATATAGAAACAATGTGAATATATATGTGTGAGCCTATAAAGCATCTACAATCAATCATGTGGAACTTGGGTGCAATACAATAAGGCTAGAACTCAACTTGCATATGAGTTTTGGAGGTTATTATGGAAATATTAGGTAGATGGTTATAGTAAAATTATGGGGGTGGATAAATGAGGAAAATTATGCTTTGCATCACATTTTTTGCATGAAAATAATTTTTCATCCATGGGTAGTAGAAACCTTGTGTTGTGTTACTACTCCTATAAGTGGATTCGTGGAGGTTTTGAGGAATGTGGGACTTGCGATCATTCTTGTTTGGAAACTCTTCATATGGTGAAATTACCTTAATGGCATAGTTCACAAAAATCAGTTTCCCTACATGTTTGGTAAAATTTTAACTTAGATTTGGCAGTGTGCATCAATTTTAGATTTCCTCATAACATTGAATACATATTTTGGTTATGTGGCTTTCGGTTTCTTATCCCTTCATTAGGAATGGTGATTCCAGGGGAATTCTTTTTCCTACTGTGGTGAGTTCCCATTCTTCCTTTGGACTTCTTCTTCTCCTTTTCTATGACCTCCTTTCTCTGTCTCCTCCTAAGTAAGGAAACTTTTAGGGGTTGATATTCACAAGTAGGTTATTTTTATATACTTTTTCCAAGAAAAGATTCACTAGTTCTCATTTTATTCTTAAAATTGTTTACCCAAATTTATGTTATAAAATTTTATTAGCTCAAAAATAACCAAAAAGTTGTAGATGTTAGTATAAAATCATAAAAAAATTTGAATATTTCTATAAAGGTATCATCAAAGTTTTTACATTTTGCACATTAGGGACTAGTAATATTCACTAATATTTCTAAACATTGAAATAAATTTCCATCCTTAAAATTCTCCTTTCTCCTAATATTTCCCTCATCTATCCCTTTATATTTACCTCTCTCATTCTATGGATCTCGAAAATTATCCCTCCCCATATCTGTGTCCCCTTGTATAGCTCTCTTGGAGTTGTATTCCCTCCCTACTCGCTTGCATTTTTCTCCGACCCCCCTCTCCACCTTATGCCTTTCGTTATGGTAAGACATCAAATTTAAAATCCCTAGAAAAGTGGTATATGATAGAATGTCGGTCTCTTCCATCCCTCAGGAGTTATTCACTCTTTAGCTCACCAAAATTAGGTCGAAGATATAGCTTAGGAAACAATGAAACACTACAAGGACATGATCCCTATAGTTGTACAAAGAGCCATCTCATTTGCGGAAGAGAAACTAATCAAGATGTTACATACCTAATAATCATTAAACTAGGGATTGGATTCCATATGTGGACAGTTTGACAAGAGCTAGGACAACCGATTACATGTAAACGATTGGTATCTAACAGCATATAAGTACCCTAATGGGTAGAATCATAATAAGAGAAAATACACAACAAGAGTTTATTATAAGTATGAAAAAACCATTAGACAAAGTTGATAGGGTGAACAAAAAGGTCACAGTCTTACCAAGAACTATAAATCCTTGACTTTTCCTCCTCTGATAATGAAGGTGAGCAAGAACCACCAGTTCAGGTGGATACTCCTACAATATGAAATCCAATAGAAATAGTCACTTGTAACAAAATTTATTTTATCTTACTATTAACACCATGTCTATTATTATAGAGTTTATTTTATCTACTAGATATAGTTTTAGTTTAGAAAACTATTAGATAGTGAACACTATTAATAGTCTTAAAATGTTGAACTTATGTTATTGGTATGTTTTGAAAAATAACATACAAATAGAAATCGATAACTATCTATCAATCTTCTTGAAAGTAATATGAATAATATGTCTTTAAAAAAAATAAATTAATAAATGAATATAAATTACTATTCATGACCACTTTTCACATGTCACCAACAAGCTCTAACCATATTACCTACTAATTATTTATGAGATTTTAAAACTCTTACTACTTTAACAATAAAACATTATTTAAATTGCATATTATTTATCAACGTTAAAAGCTTTCCAATATCCCTCCCCAAAAAATATTCTCTACCATCTCTCATTGGAATGAGATTAGTCCAACATTTTCCACTACATTTTCTCAATGTTAGTGTATAATTAACTTCATCCCACTAACCAATTAACAAAGATTATTCTCAAGTCGAGTCAATAGTTTAAAATTATAATTGTAATTTCTATTATAAAATAATTTAAAAATAAATACAGTGTAACCGATGTTTTTGAGTAGATATATATTATGCTATCTCTTTCTACTCTCGATGAGGTTTAAATTTTTTACTATGAAGTAAATAAAATTCCATTTCTGTTCGAAACTAAATTCAAATAAAATATTCTTTATTTTTACTTGCATACCAGAGACCATAATCTAGATGCATAATTACCAAACAAAAGAAATCATATTTGGATATTTATAATGACATAAACAATAATATTCTTCCAAGACTTTTATGATATTACTCATTATGTGGAACCATTCTCTGTTGGTGTCATAGGTATCGAGATTTCCATCCTTCCCACCTTGTCATTGAAAATAGACATCTTATTGGGTGTTACAAAACGCCCCAGTGTGTATATCTTACTTGGCCTATCTAAGAGTTTAAAAAACAAGGGATGAATCTTCATAGTTTCTTTTACAACCATATCCATTTGGTCACATAATTAATACCATTAATTAGGATAAGTTCCCATATCTAAAAGTTATCAAATATTTCATGAATAGTAGATTAACAAGCATAAAATCCACAATGTGGGACTATATAGTCTGAGCCATAATGTGACAAGTCCTTAGAGTGAGTCTTATAGGGTGTTATAGGTTGTTTTTGTTTGAGGGATAATAGGCATTAAAATAGTTTTTCATGGATCACAATGGTTTTCCATTCCACAGCCGTGAACATCAAAAACTATTATCCTAAGTTAATAATTATTTGAGATTTGATAGGTTCTCGTAGAACACGTGATGAGATATATGTTGGAGAATCTAATTCAAACCACTTGCTAGGTGTCAAAACCATCCATCCAAGTGTCCTAGTTCAATTTGAGTTAGTCCAGTTTAGTCATGTTTCACTCTAGTCATTTATTACTGATGTTTCCAATATAATCCTATTTAACTAATTTGTAATACTAAGAAGAGCAACCCTCTACTCCACATTTTGTTCTCTTCAATTTGTGTCATGGTATTAGAGCTCAGCCTGTGTGAGACTCCTTGAGAGCAGCTACAGGAAAGATAAGCTAGTTTTCATTAGACTCTGTGAGAGAGAAGCAACACGAGTGAAGTGAGAGTAGCAGAGATGAGAAGAGACGAGCTTGCATATGACTCTTTGAGAGAGAAACAGGAGTTTGAAGAAGCTTGAAGAATCCTCCAAAGAAACAACAAGAGAATGAAGAAGCTAGCTACAGCTAAGCCTGTGAAGGTGAGGGAGAAATGGATTGAAGAAATTTCAGCTCAAAGTGAGAATATTTTTCAGAAATTTTGCGCGAGGGGTAGTTGTTTTAAGGAACCCTAAAACCTTGAAGGAAACGTTATTAATGCCCACACAAAGTACCAAAGTGATGCTGGAATTACTAATTCTCAACAACATTGCAAGAGCATGTGTTAGTTTCATTTACTTACAACATTTCTGCTCCAACGCAACCTTTGTTCATTACACAAAGTGTTAGAAAAAGAGAAAAAAATGGAATCCAATTGGGAGAATGAGTCACCAAAACTCATTTGGAGCAGAAAGTTGGAACAAAGTTAGTTTGCATAGAAAAGTTCAAGGCATGATTTATTAGTAAGGAAAACACTTTTGTTTTCACAAATTTGTCTCAAATTCTTTCTGAAATAAAGTTGATTCATTTTTGTTTAAAAAGAATCTTATGTTATATTGTGAAAAGGGGAATTTTAAAAAGCGCTCAAGTAATTATTTTTTGAGAAAGGATCCAAAGGTACTAAAATTATTAAAGGGCTTTGGCTTATGTGAGGAGCTTAAGAGATTTTTCAAAGGAAGGTTTATTTAAAAAGAAACTATTTTTCATGTTTGAAACATTGTTTTCCAAATAAAATACATTTTCTTTAAAAATACATTTGCAAGGTGTTCTAGAAGGGCATTTGAAAGCTTTTGTGAAAGCTTTCCCTCGTGGAAAATTTGTAGACCCAATTTTTTTCGAAGTTGAGCAGCAAAGGAGCCAACGCAAAGATGGTTTTCCTATAGTTCGATTTGTTTGTTGAGTCGTAGTGAGTGAGCACTCAACAAATGGGAAAAGCCAAGAGGATAAGAAGGTAAAATTACAACAAGAGATGTTTGATATATTTTTTAATTTGGAAGTGAAGAGGCAAAAGGATTCCTTTGCATTGAAATCCATAAAGGAATCTGTGGATGACATAATTCTTCCCTAGATGCCAAGACAACCAAGGAGGCTTGGGATACCCTTGAAAGGAGTTTTGATGTAAGGGGGAGCATTGAATTTGAATATGAAGGTGGATCTATAGAAACAAATCTACAACGAGATAAAGTTTTTGTTCAATCCCACTATGCTCAACCACAAGTGGACAAAAATTTGGTGATTACAACAACAGAAATTGCTAACGAAAATTTGATTAATCCAACAACAAAGCTTGCTAATAAAAAATTGGTGAATTCGACAACAGAGCTTGCTGATGAAATTTTGGTGTATCTAGCAACAAAGCTTGTTGATGACAGTGAAACTTCCATTCGAGCAGTCAATACTATGGTGAATCCAACAATTAATATTGTCAAAGGTCCTGTAGGAATTCGAAAAGTCCTACTAGAAGCTCAAGATTCATGAGGAAGGTGAAGAGACACTTGGGAGGTGGAGAGTCACCTCATTTGTTATAAATACACCCTCATAGCTCAACGAAGGGGACTCTAGACGTTTCACCATGGGTTCTCTAGTTTGGCATAGGAGAGAAGATTTTTCTTTGGAGGAGCAAGTGTTGATTTAATGTTTTACTATTGAGACTATTGTGGCAACATGTTAATAATGTATCTTGGGACTTTCACTTAAAATATGAATCTCTCAGATCCAATTCACTTTCATTCATATGTCTTGAATCATTGTAAGAATATTATTTCATTGCTTGTAGTGTTTGTTTATGTTAACACATACTAATGAAAATGAACTATTTCGTTGGCTTTAGTATGCACCGTATTGAATATGAATTATTACTTTCTTTATGATATTTTTATCTTGTGAACTAATTTGTAAGACAACCAATGATTCTTTCATGCTCTTGTAGGTCTCTTTTAGGATATTACTATTACTTTTTTATAGATGGTCACTCTCTCTTTTCCCTTTTTTGAAAGTACGATATATGCCTTGTAATTATGTACCTCACAATGTCAACTTACTTTCTCGTCCCAAATATAGCTTGTATAATATATTATGTTAATAATTGAAACCAAGGGTAAATTCCTAAGGATACTAGTAACTGGTTGTATTTTCGGTTGGGGCTTCTACTCCAAATGGTATGAGGTCTAGCTGGTACTTCATATCAGGGAGACCCCCTTGGTTGACAAAATTCCAGCACTATCAACATCCACCTATTTATTATACCTTCTCCCATGTGGCTTCATCAGGGCCAAAGTGATTCCATTACACATTGACCTATTTTATTACTATATTTTGTATCATGGTCTACCATTGCTCCAGAATGCATAGTGGTTTTGGTTCAAACTTTGCCTCGTGTTCCACCTATATGAGAGACTAGTCAATAATGTGATTATAGTGATGTACATATCTATTATGCAAGTAAATGTGAAAAAAATCCCATGCTTTCACTAGAAGTGGTAAGGCCAATATATAAGCCATTGGCCCCACTATTTCCAAAATATGAAATGGTAAAAAAAATATGGGTGCCAACATAACACAAGACATCACTTTTAGTGAGATCTTCCTTTTTTTTATATGGAGATACACATGCTCTTCCACTTTGAATTATTTTTTCATCATCTATAGTTATTGACAAATATTTTTCCTATCTTAGGCCACTTTCATCTTCTTTCTTATCTTCATTACTTCTTGCTACATTTATTTTAGAATGTTAGGCTTGAAAACCATTGTGTTCATTGGGTCATCTTAGGCCATAGTAATGTCACATTTTTTTTTTTCCATACAATGCCTTAAAAGGACTCATCTTCAATGACTCTTAATATCCATTTTCTATTTGGCCATCTATCTGAGCATGATATATGGTGCTAAAATCTTGTTGGATATTGACAAGCAATGCCTTGTGAAAATTGGAAGCGAACTTGGCATCCTAATTGGAGATGATTTTGTTACGAATGCCATGTAATATGAATATTTCCTTCATGAATACCTGAGCTATATCAATGACTTTTTGAGTGGATTTTATTGCCTTGAAGTGAGATTCCTTCTCATCTTGTGCACTAGCACCATAAATCCATCATATTGTTTGGTTATTTTTGGTAATCATGTAAATGAAACCTCCCACTTCCACTAAGGAATTTGGATTGGTTGGAGTTATTAGAAATAACGGAGGGGTGTGTGAATTACTATTTCATTCCCATTTAAACTTGATGTATTCTTTCATTTTAGTTATATTAAACCATTACATCATTGGAAAGTTATTATGTTATCAACCATGAGTAGAATTAACAATAAAGCCTTGTAAACCATATCTTTTCAAAACAAGTCAACACATCAACACATAAGGACACTGGGATTTCAGGTGGAAATCCAATGTGGGATAAAACCACCACTATTGTCATATTTGTATTCTTTCTTATTATATAAAGAAATTTTTAATTACATCTTTTATTGGTGCATACTCTTGCCAACACATAGGCTCCTACTTGTAGGAGGCTACAACATCCACTCACTCTCCAGCACCCACTGGAAGGGAGCTACAATTCCCTGATCATGTTTACTATCACCTACTAGAAGGAGGCTCCTACCCCCTCCACAATTTTACCATCTACCACTGGAAGGAAGCTCTGACTACCTCATTTAAGGCTCCAACCCTCATCACCTTCATGGACCACGTTTCACAATGTTTCACATTGGATCTGCCTAGACCCACACCCTGCAATAAGATCAAACAAATATACCAAATGAGTTCCAAACTAAATCATTGAATACCAATACCAATATTAATGTTCCAACCACTCAAAAACCAACCAATCTTATAAAAATTCTAATAACAAGCCAATCAATTACTAAACCACTGAATACCAGCTGAATTTCTAAAGAAAATTGATAACTGGATATCAATACTGAATCATAACTAAATACACTAGAACCAATATACCAATGCCACTATTCGAAGTAATAACCTATCCATTATCATTGATGAAACTTACACTCAAGTAACAAGTCAAATTTCAAGCCAATATACCAATGATGTCAAACTGAATACTCAACCATTGAATGCCAATATACTAATACTGGATCAATATTGAATATTGAACCAATTACTGCATATCAATCACTAAGAATCACTATGCCAATCACTAAATATCTGACCATGCAATATGCTAATCAGAAAATCAAATCAACATGTTAAGAAAAACACTCTTATTAAGGAAACCTTTTTCATATATCAATCACCATAGAGCCAACCATATCTAGAACCATCACCATGCTTATAAGACATTATGCTTTACTAGATCACAAAGCTTCTAGTAATATGGGAAAGAACCATCAGATTTTTTCTCATCAAATACTAACATTTAAACCCAGGCATGAACAAGTCGTATCTAAGATGAAGGGAATAATTCTGTCATTTTCAAACTCTTCTTGGCATCAAGCTACAAATATGGCAATCAATGCAAAAACTAAGTTCATTCCACTAACATTAGCCACAAGTGCAAGGACACTCAATAGATATGGAAGATAGACAACATTATTATTAGACTCATAAATATTTATCCTTTTTCCTATAGCAAAAAACCACTCTAAGTCACCATCATACTCATAGGCCTAGAGAAGAACCAATAGAAGTCAATAGCCTATATCGATCATTGCCAATCTCTGTCAGAGTCACAAATATTTCATATAGATATCATGAACATAATACATCAAGGAGAAATAGATCCATTAAAGGAAATTTTGGTGTAAAAGAGCCCATGAAATTTTTATGTGATTTCCATGTCACAATATGTAAACCAATCAAAATCCTTCAAATTTAAAAAGAGGTACATGTAAATATTTTGGAGGGAAAAGAAGAAAAACTTCTTTTTCTAATCATATCTTTGGCTTATCTCCTTAGAGTTTTACTCAAATTTCAAGTGTAGACATTCATTGGATGTAGAATTAAATTCCACATCCAACATGTACCTATTATGCATACTTTTGATAAGACCCACATTGATATAAATTGAAGAAGGCGACTCAATGAGAAATCTTGGTGATGAAGTAAAAGATTCAATTGTTGTTGAGAAAATTTTAAGATATCTAACCCCAAAGTTCAATTCCAAAGTCTCTGCCATTGAAGAAATGTAGAATTTGAAGAACCTCACTATCAAATAGCTCCATAGGATCTTAATAGACATTTGAAATGAGATAAGTGGGTCCATCAGATATTAGAGAAGAAAAATTCAAAGCTACATACAAAGGAAAGTAAAATGAAGATCTTAAGGAAACACGATACTTTTCAGACAAATAAAAAATGAATTTGATGAAGAAATTCCAAGTAGTAACTGGCAAGTTTAGAGGTAATATTCCTTTCAAATTCTTTTCTTGTGGAAGGGTTGGTCACTACAGTGCTAAATGTCCTTATAAAAAATCATGATATAGGGAATATTTCTTCAAAAGGTAATGTTAAGGGAAGGTTTGATAACAAGAAATGTTTTTATGCCCACGAAGATAGTGAATATTCTTCCAATAATGAGGATGTTGAATCTGATCAAGATTGTCAATTGGTTATGGCATTTGAAGAAAAATGTGTAGATGAATATAATGATGTTTTTATGGATTCTCTAGAAGAAAAGGATATCTATAAGGAAACTTCTCTTATTGAAGAAATAAATGAGCTAAAATTTCTTCTAGAGGAAGTCAAACTAGCTGAAGAAGTTTCGAAGAAACATGTTCTAGAAAAGGAAAGTCGCATTGAAAGTTTAGAACTTGAAATAGTGTCTTTAAGAAAGGAACTTGAGAAAACAAAATCTCTAAATATTATATTTTCTAAAGGATATGAGACTTTAGATGAAATCATCAAAGTGAAATGCACTCCTCTAATTAAGGCAGGTTTTGGATACAATTCAAATGGTGAATCATCAAAAACTATAAAATCTTCTGAAATGGGTACAAGAAGCTATCACAATGTAGTAAAATGAAGCATCCATCTGAATTATAGCTCTCAACAAAATAATGAAGGATCAAATATCTCTCAAGCAAAACAATCGTACCATAATGAAAGGGGAAGCTACACAAGAAGGTATTATACTCCCAGGTACTCCTATTTTAATGGCCAATGCTTCAATTATAATTTTGGTCAAAAATTTATTCAGTGTGTCCCTTCTAAAACTATTATAATTAGAGAAGAAATAAAACAAAAGAATGAGATTAGAGAAAAAAAAATCTTCTTATAAGGTTTTCTCAACTCTTCAAGATGAAATTGAATGTTCTCTATTTAATAAATTTGGTCATAAAGAAACTAAATGCAGAAGAAAAATGGGATCATCTTACAAGCATGAGAAGAACTCCCATTAACACCCAAGTTATGGAAAAAGAAAACTACAGACTCTGGAAATTGTGGTCTAGCTTTGTATGCAGGAGATCAAGAAAATTTGTGGTACATTGACAATGGATGTTCGAAGCATATGACAGGTGGAAAAGATAAGTTTATGTATTTCAGTGAAATAAAGAAGTAAAATAATGTAAGTTTTGGTAGTAATTCACCTGTTGTTATCAAAGGGAAAGGAACCATGTTGTTAGAGAAAAAGGTTAAGCCTAGAAATGTTTGATTTGTTGATGGATTAAGAAATAACTTGTTGAGTGTTATTGAAATTTGTGACTAAGGGCATGAATTTTTTTTTAGATCAAATAACTACGTGGTAAGAAATATGGATATAGGTAAGATCTTAATAAAGGGAACAAGGTCTCCAGGTATTGTCTATGTCTTGGAAGGCCGGCAAGAAAATTGTTACTTAAGAAAATCTGAAGAAACCCAAATTTCACACAAAAGGTTGGGAGACCTTAACTTTTCTCAATTATACAAATCAAGCAGAACGAGAACATTTCATGACTTGACCAACATCTCTCCACCTAAAAATAGCATCTGCAAATCATGTCATTTTGGTAAGCAAACCATAGTTTAGTTTAATTCTAATGAAGGTACTTCAAGTAAGCCACTTGAACTTATTCATACTGATTTATGTGGTCCAATGAGAAATAATTCTCCTCGTGGTGAATAATACTTCATATTATTCATTTATGATTTTACAAGAATATTTTGGATTGGCTTACTAAAATATGAATATGAAGATTTTGATGAATTTAAAGTATTCAATGCTCTGCTAGAAAATGAATTAGATTTTAAAATCAAATGTATTCGATCTAATAGAGGAGGAGATTTTATATGAGATGAGTTTTCTAATTTGTCTAAACAACATGGCATAAAAAGACAATTTTCTATAGCTAAGACTCCTCAACAAAAAGGAGTAGAATAAAGAATGAACAAAACAATCCAACAAATGGCACATGCCATGCTTGATGAGTTAGGAACCATGAATACTTTCTGGGGGGAAGAAACACATAAAACCATGAATATTCTTAACAAATTTTATGTTGGAGTAAACAATGATAAAACTCCATATGAACTATGGTATGATAAGACTACATCTTTCAAAAACTTTAGAATCTTCGGAAGAAAACGTTACATAAAAAACAATCATGATAATCTTGGAAAATTTGAATCTAGACCAGATGAACAAATCCTTCTTGGATACTCTTCTAGAAGCAAGGGATATAAATTCTATAATAAAAGGCTTCAAAATATTATTGCATGCATAGATGTTGTAATTAATGAAGTGTCCACGGGTACCAAAAAGGAAGAACCAGTAGATGACGAACTTCTCCCTACTACAAGCCAAAAGGTTGTAGGAGAAAGAAATAGAGAACCATTAGAAAAAATAAATGAAGAGACAGATACATTAGACAAGAAGCCTTCAGGGTATCTTAAAAAAAATCATCATGAATCTCAAAGTATAGGTGAAAATGGTGCAGAAATACAAACTAGAAGAACTCCTGTTGGAACTTCTAGTTACCTAGCCTTACTATACACAATTGAACCTCAAAATGTGAATCAAGAAAGAAAAGATGAACATTGGGTTAAGGAAATGAATGAAGAACTTGATCTAATAGAAAATAACCATACATGGAAATTAGTACGAAGGCCTCATGATAAAAATATTATTGGGACAAAATGGGTGTTAAAAAACAAACTTAATGAAAATGGAGGAGTAATTCGAAATAAAGAAAGACTTGTATGCAAAGGATATTCTCAATAGGAAGGGATATACTTTCAAGAAACATTTGCACCTGTAGCTAGACTTGAAGCCATAAGAATGTTTCTTGCATTTTAAAGTTTTCATTGCTTTAAAGTATATCAAATGTACATCAAAATCTACCTTCTTAAATGGGGATCTAAAACAAGAGGTCTATATAGAATAACCTGAAGGGTTCATTCTTGGCAATGATAAAAATCTTGTGTACAAACATAAAATGGCATTGTATGGATAGAAGAAATCTCCTCATGTATGGTATTATCGTCTTGATAGGTTACTTCAAAAACAAGGGGTTCAAAAATGGGTCTTAAGATAAGAACATATATATTAAAATGGATAAAGATAAACTTTTAATAGTTGTTGTTTTTGTAGATGACATCATCTTTGGAAGCAATGTAGAATCTATGATCCAAGGATTTACTTCAGTTATGCAACAAGAATTTGAAATTTCTCTAATTAGTGAACTAACGTACTTTCTTGGTCTTTAAGCTCAACAAACTGAGAATGGTATCTTTCTTTCTCAAGCCAAGTACCTCAAATAGATTTTGAAGAAATATGGAATGGAAGACTACAAGTCGGTATGCACACCAATGGTAACATGATGAAATCTTAGTCAAAATAATAATTCTCATTAATTTAATCAATGAAAATATAGATCTATGATTGGAAGATTGCTCTACCTTACACGTACAAGGCCAATATTATGCATTCATCTGGAATTGATGGACGATTTCAAGCCAATCCTAAGGAAACCCATCTTGAAGTAGTTAAGAGAATATTCAAGTATCTATAAGAAACTCAATATTTTGGTCTATGGTATCCCAAAAATATAGACTTTGCACTTCATGCTTAGACAAACAGAGATTGAGTAGGTAATATTGATGATCCCAAGAGTACTAGTGGAGGAGGATTTTATTTGGGACCTCGCTTGCTATCATGGTTCAGGAAGAAACAAGGATCCATCTCTTTATCTATTGATGAGAAAAAATATGTTGCTATTACATCTTGTTGTACTCAACTTCTATGGATGATCCAAACCTTGCAAGACATTCAAATCACTTGTCCTCAACTTGTACATGTTCTATGTGACAATGCTAGTGCCATATGCATCTCTAAAAATCTTGTCATGCACTCAAAAACCAATCACATTCCAATCAAATATCATTTTTTGAGAGAACTAGTGCTTGAACAAATGGTCAAACTGGAGTATGTTCCTTCAAAGAAACAAAGTTGCATATATATTTACACAGCCACTTCCACATGATTCCTTTGAATATCTTAGACAAAAATTAGGAATGGTTCCCAATTCATCGCTCTGCTAATTATTTTGACACGTATTTCATCTTTAGGGGGAGATAAGACTATAAATTACTACAGTTAATCTTTCTATACGCAGATGATGTGAAGGACAGTATTGTATGTATGTAGTTTCTGAGTTAGACATACGTGTACACATCTCAATGATTGGTAAAAATGGAAAAGATTCAAGAGGAGCCTCCTATATGCATTCAATATTATAGTCTTCTATTTATGAAAGTGGTTTGTTATAGTCTATTGGTTCAGGGGGAGAAACTATTATAATGCTAAAGCTCCTTGTTGGCATTATGGTACCATAAGCATGTCTTGTTGCAATTTTTTTATCATGTCTGGATAATTCTACTATAACTACTAGAAATTTCCATGTTGTTGTTATATTGCTTCTATCAAATATTCATGTTGCAGGTTCCTATATGATATATTGAGGTTGCTAATAAATATCATTGTTGAGGTCCTAGTTATTGGTTATATATGTCATATATGTCACTGGATTTAAAGGTCGTGAAGACCCATGATGTAATCATTGTAATATTCATTCATGTATCATGTTTTGTATGTAAACCCATTATTTTTGGCAATTGATGAGTAAATGTTGTAAATTCAAACGATTGGGTATTTGATGCAATAATGAGTCATTGGTGTTAGGAAATGCCATTATTGGTTGAGTTATTTATATATCTTCATCACATGCTCAGGAGGAGCATGGTTAATTTGCAATTTCTATAAAGGAGGTCTTCATTCAGCATTGGTAAGCCCTTTTCCCTTCATGTCAAAGGGGGAGAGAAGCTTGGTGTTTGGGAGAAGAATGCTTATAGGAGCTTGGTAAGAAGCCTTAGTGTTTGCAGGTGTGTTTGCAAGTTCTTACAGATGGTCATATGGTGACCAAACACTGAAGTGGTTGCCATCAAGTCTAAAGGGGGAGATTGTTGGCATTATGGCTAATGTGTTTCCATTGATGGAAACCTACTTGATAGATATGTCAACATTATGATAACATGATGACTATCGAGGCTGCAATAGATGATACAGTAGTGATGAATAAAGAAATGATAGATCAAAGACAAATGGATGTTGAATATATAGTTTGGGAAAATATACATGGATCTTATGCATAAAGGTTGCGTACATATGTGGGTGTTGTGATGAAAAGTTTCATTGATAATACACATCATGGGAATTTGAATACTATGGGTCCTTAACATCATATTCTCTGATAGTAATGAGTGAGACAACGATTAATTGATCCCATTAAATAATACCAATGAAATCACTAAGGTATTGGCTAATGATAAATCTTGATAAGGAGATGAAGATCAAAGTGTTTTGTGTGCAAGTATTGTGTTTTACATGAATTATTTGATCTGAAATAGGTGTGAACCATGGATCAAGGAGAAGACTTAGATATGAAAGATCTGAAATATGTTGACATGTATGCTTAATTGATTTACTTTGTGCAAATGTATAATATTGATGAAACTATGATGATATGGCATAAACAATTTATTCAGAAGTCTGTGGCATTGACAGTCAAGGTTGCAGAAAGTGAAATTGTGTTTGCAATGAAATTTTTTAGATCTATAGGTAGGTATGTTTGGGCATAGTCCTGTACATACATGGATGCACCTTTGAAGGTTCATGTATATATTTTGTGAGATAATTTTTTAGTATCTGCATATCTGTATGCGGGTGTTATGCATGGTAATCATGTACATACATTGATATTCCTTATGGAGGTCGCATATGTAAACTAGGTTTTGATTTGTTGATTGACGTTTACATTTGAAGTTATCTGGTCTACTTGCTACTATTTTTTAATGATTCCTTTATCATGATTAAGGTGACTTGGTTGAATTGTTCAAGTTTAATGGAACATAAGTGTGAATGAGTGTAATATCTGTAATTGGTTCAGAAATCTATGATTGACTCTATAATTTGTAATTGGTGAAAAGGTCTATGAATGATTCAATGATTAATGATTTCAGTATTTAGTATCCTGAGAACTATACAAAAATTTTATATAGAGAAAGCGTGTATATACACAAGTCTTATTTAGTAAAGACACATACATAATTTGATATTTATTGTTTCTAGTTTGGTTTTGCATTCAATGGTTTGATACTTAAGAATTTTAGTTGATTTACAGTGTGACACTGTCTTAGATTCAATGCTTCAGTTTGTTTGGGTTTATGGTTGATATGGGTCTAGTTTGAAAATTTCATGAAAGGTGGCCAACATGTTGGTTTGATTGTTTGACAAGTCGATCTAGTTTGGAACGTTCTGAAAATTGGTCTAGAAGGAGTTAAGGGTAGCAATCTTCAGAAAGGGGGTAGGAACCCTATTTGGCCAATTTATTGTCTTTAAATTCTTAATCATAAATTTTCAACCAGGGTGCATAGATTGATAAAATACATGTGCACAATAAGTGCTAGAAGTTATTCGATATGTCATTATGTATTTGCTAGGATCTAAACTTAAGATGAATATGGAGGTGGTGTTTGTTAATTATATTAGTGTTGCAATCGTTAAATTTGTTAGCTAATTTCTTAGGAATTATTCTCTATCTAATTATTTTATGGATGATATGAGAGTGATCCTACCTGTATTAGATTGTTTTGGGATTTTTGGCCTTGAATCATTATGTTGCAGCTTCTAATTCACTAAGTGAAAAAAGAAATCTATTCTATCAATTGTGAAGAAATATTTTCTGAACTCAATTGTCTAGGAGAAAACTCTCACACTTTTACTTATTCAATTTTCATTCAAACAAGATATTTCAAACAACATCTATACTATGAAGTAAACACACTTGAATTATGCTAGATAATAAGAAAATGAAGTAATCATGATGTACCAGGTATAAAGAAATTCAAATAACAGACTAAACTAGGTATGAATCAGATGAAAATACTTATGCAAATAATGATTCATTACCGAATTCATTATTTTGCATTTCCACACAAAATAGAATATTAAAGGAATGAAAAGAAATCGAATTGCAATTGCTTAATACTTGTCACTACAGCACATACACACAAAACCAATTCTATTGCTAGCAAATGAAATTCACAAAATTTTTCAGAATTACATCATCCGGCGCACACCAAATCATAGTGTGGCCATAAGTTTTATAACAGGTCTCTGGCATAACAACATGAGTAATTTAAGCCTAATATCTTTATCTTAGATAAACTATATCGCTAAATCTTTGATTTTCTATTACAAAAGAAAATTGATAAGATTTCTACTGAACTCAGATTCTATTTCGGCGACAATCCTGTAGTTGACTTTGGGTTTGACCGTGATCTCCTGTGCTTATCTTAATGAATATTTTCAAGGGGATAGGAAGGGATCCACGAGGAAACCATTTCCTATCCATCTGCATCCTTCGTTGTTGACCTGGAGCTTTTGAATCTTGCAAACAATGGAGACAGCTACAGAAATCTGGATTCGCTGCAGAAACAGATTGATTCAGTAGCCAATTGTATTCTTTATCAAAACAATGGGGTATAAAGTCAAACATGAATAAGAAGACATAATATTGCATACCTTCATCAAAACCTAGTGGATATGGCTTTATTTAGGTGGTAAATATATAGGAAAAGAGAGGAATATTAGGAAAAAGGGATGTCATGGTAAGACAATCTTCAGACTCTACATTCCCCTAGACTTGAGATTTTGTATGTCTTCATACACTTCTTCCTTGTGAGTCACTTGTGCCTCCTACTTATCACCTCCAAGTTTCAGTCTTTTCTTATTTTTGGCAGTTATTGGCATTCTAGGTTTTCGCATGAGAATTTTGTACTTTAAGCTGATAATCTCTCTTTGCATAATTTTTTTTTCCTTCTTCAACTTTTTTTTTTTCTTATACCACAAGCTTAGATGAAGGATGAGATTGTCACTTTTTCAAATCTGGATTTCACTTTGTGTCTTCATTGCTTGATTCTCATTCTTGAGATATCGGTTCAATGTTTTTAATTCAAAGATCTCCTGCTTTAAGATGTTTGAGGCTGATTATTCATTTACTCGGTTTCTCCCTTCTCCAGGACTCTGAATTGTTTCTTTGGTTGTTGTCTCTTTCCTTTCCAATGACTCTATATAATCATATATTTCCTGCTAAATAGGGTCAATACTTGGACTATGCATCAGGCTTCTTAGAGGTGAGCTGTAAGGTTGTGGTGATACTCTTGGTGATGATCTTAGTGACCCTTTTGGAGAACTTCCAGGGCTTTCAATTGGCTCATCCTCTGTTGGTTTGTTTTCTGTTTACTCATTCTCTGTTGGCTCATTTTTGTTAAGTTTAGGTATGTTCTATGCTAGAGAAATTTATTTCAATTTCTTTTCCACATTAGCAATCACATCAACATAAAGTAAACTGCAGATAGAACATAAATATAGATCGCAAAAGACAAGCCAAGACAAGAGGACACAAGACGTGGCATTAGCCAGGGACAAACCCCACAATGTGGGGAAACCCTTGATCGATTCTTCTTTTATGTTCTTCAAAGTTTAGCAGAGAAAGTGAGAGAGATAATACATTTAGAATAGAATTCAATCACTTTTACTTTTGATATCGGCATGAGATCAGTTGAAGACATATTGCTTCAACTGATTCTCTAAGGTGACTCGTTCACCTATAATAGTGCTGCATCTCGTCTATTTGCTGCACATTACCGTGTGACACCTTGTTGTACTGTCACATGTGTTGAACCTTGATAACTGATCTGCTCTCATCTTCATGCTGCTCATCATGCTGTATCTTCCATGGTCTTATTCGTCATCAAGCTTCCCATGCTCATGATATCATTCATCATTATGCTGCCCATGCTCATATCATAATGCATCATTATGTTGCCCATGCTCATATCATCATGCTACTTATTATACTGCCCATGATCTCATACATCATGCTACCCATACTTATATCATCATGCATCATTATGCTGCTCATGCTCATATCATCATGCTGCGTATTTGCTACCCATGATCTCATACATCATGCTGCCTTCCTTCGAAGACAAATGATTCGACTATTTCGGCAGTTCCAAGTAGTTCCGACTTTTCCGGCAGTTTCGACTTTTCCAGTAGTTTTGGTAGTTCTAGCATTTCTAGCTTTTCTTGCTTTTCTAGATTTTCTGGCTTTTCTGGTATTTCTGACTTTTCTGGCATTTCCGGCTTTTCCGACTTTTGCAGCGTTTCTGGTAGTTTTGGCTTTTCTGGTAGTTCCGGCTTTTCTGGCAATTCTAGCAGTTTTGACTTTTCCAGCTTCTCTGGATTTTCTATCTTTTCAGGATTTTCTAGCAGTTCTGGAAATTCCAGCTTTTACAGTTATTCTGGCTTTTCCGACAGTTCTGCCTTTTCCAGCAATTCTACCTTTTCTGCCTTTTCTGGCCTTTTCGGCTTTACCGACAATTTCGGGTTTTCTGGATTTTCCGACTTTTCCTTAGGATCTCTCCTCCTACTACAACCCAAAGACAAGTAGAGAGAGGAAGAGATCCAAGTGTGTAGAAATGACTTGAATTCCTCTTCTATTTATACTAAAACATAGAGGTTGAATAGACATGATTGTTGAGCTTCTGAGCCTACATAAGTTGCTAGCCGACTTAAAAATTTGTCCATAACATAAATAAATTCATAACTACATAAACACTTATCAAAATCGGATGATCTTTAGATCAATCATACACCTCTCAATGAGAGGGATCCAATAAAAATATCAGTTGCCATAAATAACATGACCCACATGGAGTTTGGCCCTAGTCACCAATTTTAACACTCCCTCTCAACTAGGGAGAACTCCATCCGTTGATCCATATGTCCAACTGTACTATCTTTGCCATTGCTTCTCTGATGGCTCTGCTCAGCTTAGCTCTGCTCAGTGCTGCTGGCTCTGATTTTCTCTGCTCAGCACTGTTTAGCTCTGCTGGCTCTGCTCAGCTCTATTGGCTCTGCTCTACTCTGCTTAGCTTTGCTCAGCTCTATTGGCTCTGCTCTGCTATGCTCAGCTCTGCTGGCTCTGCTCTGCTATGCTCAGCTCTGCTCTGCTCAACTTAGCTCTGCTGAACCATGAAGAAGAAGAATTGATCGAAAATATGTCATACCATTCTCCACTAACCCGAAGTCAGTCTCAGAGTGTGTACCACTGGTCCCAGACCAATGCTCAATCGACTCGAAGTCAGTGTCATAGTAGGTACAACTCATACCACTGGTCCCAAACTAGTCCTCAACTGACCCGAAGTCAGTATCATAGTGGGTACAACTCCTACCACTGGTCGCAGACCAATATCATTGATCCCAGATCAATGAAGGTCATCCTAGCATAGGGAGTATGGTAGATACAGCGATGCGTCCATCGGTACTACTATAGTTTCTATCCTAATTTCCCTACTCATTGATCAAATGAGAGGTACTTCCCATGAGTCCCAAACTGCATGGGTAGGATGCCTCGACAGGAGAATTTAATCACTCTTGTCCTCACAGGAGAACTAATCATCCTACTACATAATCGCTATGGAGAACACATCATCTAGGCCTCACAGGAGAACTAGTCATCCTGCTACACAATCGTCATGGAGAAAACATCCTTAGAGGTTTACTCAAATTTCAAGTGTAGACATTCATTGGATGTAGAATTAAATTCCACATCCAACATGTACCTATTATGCATACTTTTGATAAGACCCACATTGATATAAATTGAAGAAGGCGACTCAATGAGAAATCTTGGTGATGAAGTAAAAGATTCAATTGTTGTTGAGAAAATTTTAAGAAAACATAAATAACATGACCCACATGGAGTTTGGCCCTAGTCACCAATTTTAACACTCCCTCTCAACTAGGGAGAACTCCATCCATTGATCCATATGTCCAACTGTACTATCTTTGCCATCGCTTCTCTGCTGGCTCTGCTCAGCTTAGCTTTGCTCAGTGCTGCTGGCTCTGATTTGCTCTGCTCAGCACTGTTTAGCTCTGCTGGCTCTGCTCAGCTCTATTAGCTCTGTTCTACTCTGCTTAGCTTTGCTCAGCTCTACTGGCTCTGCTCTGCTATGCTCAGCTCTGCTGGCTCTACTCTGCTATGCTCAACTTTGCTGGCTCTTCTCTGCTCAACTTAGCTCTGCTAAACCATGAAGAAGAAGAATTGATCGAAAATATGTCATACCATTCTCCACTAACCCGAAGTCAGTCTCAGAGTGTGTACCACTGGTCCGAGACCAATCCTCAATCGACACAAAGTCAGTGTCATAGTAGGTACAACTCATGCCACTGGTCCCACCCAAACCAGTTCTCAACCGACCCGAAGTCAATATCATAGTGGGTACAACTCCTACCACTGGTCGCAGACCAATATCATTGATCCCAGATCAATGAAGGTCATCCTAACATAGGGAGTATGGTAGATACAGCGATGCGTCCATCGGTACTACTATAGTTTCTATCCTCATTTCCCTACTCATTGATCAAATGAGAGGTACTTCCCATGAGTCCCAAACTGCATGGGTAGGATGCCTCGACAGGAGAATTTAATCACTCTTGTCCTCACAGGAGAACTAATCATCCTACTACATAATCGCTATGGAGAACACATCATCTAGGCCTCACAGGAGAACTAGTCATCCTGCTACACAATCGTCATGGAGAAAACATCATCCAGACCTCACAGGAGAATTAATCATCCTGCTACACAATCGTCATGGAGAACACATCATCCAGACCTCACAGGAGAATTAATCATCCTACTACATAATCGTCATAGAGAACACATCATCCAGACCTCATAGGAGAATTAATCATCCTGCTACACAAGAGGGCGAATCATCCTGTCCCACAAGAGAGCGAATCATCTTGTCTGATAAGAGAGCGAATCATCTTGTTCACAAGAGAGCAAATCATCCTATCCACAGGAGAGCGAATCATCCTGTCCCACAAGAGAGCGAATCATCTTGTCTCATAAGAGAGCGAATCATCTTGTCCATAGGAGAGAAAATCATCCTATCCATAGGAAAACGAATCATCCTATCCCAGTGCACACCACCAGGGGAGGGTGAGTCACCTTGTGGTCGTATGTTGCTCCAGTAAGAACAGCAAGCCCCCAAAACTCCCAGAGCTCAATGTATGCAACATGCAAGACCCTTTTACAAGGGTCTCTCGATGACTCCAAGTCATTGGGGAAAATCACAAATTTTATCTTTCCCAAGGGCTCTGACAAAGTGTAGTGACCTGTAAATCATCTCAGTGCGATAAAGCCTCCTTGCTCATTGACTTACAATATCCCAGATAAGGAAGTATCTAATGTCTATCTGCTGGAGCAATCATTGAATATGGTATTCCTCAATAATCGAATCCCACCTTTGAATGTCATAGAGAATCATAGTGGTATTCATCATGTGTACTCACTGAAGAGTTTCCACAACCAGGAAAATCCATATGAGGTCATACTCATAGTTATATATCCGATCTCAGCATTACTTATAACAACCGATTTCTGCTTCCTTCTCATCAATGATATCAAAGAAGAATCTAAAGAGAACCATCACTGAGAAGTGCTCTAGTGATCCTCCACACTGCCTGCCTAATCAACACTCTCAGAGGTTTCTTGGCACCAACCCAGTGAGGCTCAACCAAATATGAGCTCACCATGCTAACTGCAAAACATATGTCCGGACGGAAGTTCACCAAGAACATCAACGTGATTGAGTTTATGAAACTCAGAAGCATTTCCCAAATCTGGTTCGACATCACTAGTATATAACTTCTGAAAGTTAATATCCTCGAGGTAGTCACAGGCTTGCATTTTATCATTCCACATTCGAAATCCAACTCCCTCTTACTTTTTCAAATGAGAGGGTCTGCACCTATCAAAAATAGGTCATCCTTATGAGGTGCCAGTATGAGAGGTCTATCATCCACAACCTTCGGGTAATGGTTTGGATTGGTTTCACTCCTAGTGAATCTCAGCTTCATCAAAAAGCTATCAATCCTCTCATACTATGTCTGGGGTGTTTTGATTCAAGACATAGAGGGCTTTCATCCACCTATATACATGAGATTCTCGTTCATGAATCTCAAACTCCACAGGTTGTTCCAAACCTGTCGACCTGCTACATGAAGGGAATGGTCCCCTTGTAAGATTTTCCTTTGGTACATCTCAGACATGTACCTTCATGCTCTTTTTGAATTTAGGCATCCTGATCACCATATGACTCACAGACCTCTGGTGCTGAGTCAATGGACATGGTCGCCAGTGGACATGATACAACCTTGAACTCTAAAACATCTTTGAAAAATCTATTTTCAGACACGTACCTTTCCATCGATGAGTGCCACCCTAAAACCTTAAAGTTCCATTTTCAAAATGGACACCAGGTTCTTCTTGTGATCAGGTGCATAAAATAGATTCTAGGGTTCCTTTCTTTCTTTGAAGAGTTGACCATTTCCTTGATGACCTGCATTACTTATCATTCCTCTGATCATTGAAGATGTCCCTGGAATGATTTTTATCTTCATCAAGAGATGTTTCTATGCTATTCGGACACTCCTTTTCATGATGGTACAACTTATTGCAACCAAGGCATCTACCTGTCCTTCCACCCTTAGATCTGAACTTCCCAATGAATTAATCTTCCGTTGTGCCATTCTGTTAATATTCTCTGCTTCCACTTCACCCTTAGCGAACTTAGAAGAGAGATCAAGAACTCATTGATCCTTTTGTCTTGTCCCTATTGTCTTTGGTGATCACTCTTTCACTCTTCCTTGGGCATTGTCTTCGCCTCAGCTTCGATACCATGTTAATTTTAGGTATGTTCTATGCTAGAGCAATTTATTTCAATTTCTTTTCCACATTAGCAATCACATCAGCATAAAGTAAACTGCATATAGAACATAAATATAAATCACAGAAGACAAGCCAAGACAAGAGGACACAAGATGTGGCGCTAGCTAGGGACAAACCCCACAATGTGGGGAAACCCTTGATCAATTCTTCTTTTATGTTCTTCAAAGTTTAGTAGAGAAAGTGAGAGAGATAGTACATTTACAATAGAAGTCAATTACTTTGACTTTCGATATAGACATGAGATCAGTTGAAGACATATTGCTTCAATTGATTCTCTAAGGTGACTCATTCACCTATCATAATGTTGCATCTCGTTTATTTGCTGCACATTACCGTGTGACACCTTGCTATACTGTCACATGTGTTGAACCTTGATGACTGAGCTGCTCTCATCTCCTGCTCATCTTGCTGCATCTTCCATGGTCTTATTCATCATCAAACTGCCCATGCTCATGATCTCATTCATCATTATGCTACCCATGCTCATATCATCATGCATAATGATGCTTCCCATGCTCATATCATCATGTTGCTTATTATGTTGCCCATGCTCTCATACATCATGCTGCCCATGGTCATATCATCATGCATCATTATACTGCCCATGCTCATATCATCATGCTACTTATTATGCTACCCATGATCTCATACATCATGATGCCTTCCTTTAGACACAGATGCTCCACCTATTTTGGCAGTTCCCGGTAGTTCCGGATTTTCCGATAGTTCCAGCTTTTCCGACAGTTCTGGCATTTCCATCTTTTCCAGATTTTTTGGATTTTCTATCTTTTCTGGTATTTCCAGATTTTCCGGCATTTCCGGTAGTTCTGGCTTTTCCAGTAGTTCTGGATTTCCTGGAAGTTCTGGCTTTTTCGTCTTTTCTGGTAGTTCCGGCTTTTCCGGCTTTTGTGGCTTTTCTAGCTTTTCTGGTAGTTCTGGTAGTTCCAGCTTTTCCAACTTTTCCAGATTTTCTGGCAGTTCCAGCAGTACCAGGGTTTCTGGCTATTTTGGCTTTTCTTGAAGTTCCGGCTTTTCTGGCTTTTCCAGATTTTCCAGCAGTTCCAGCTTTTCCTGAGGATCTCTCCTCCTACTAAAACCCAAAGACAAGTAGAGAGAAGAAGAGATCCAAGTGTGTGTAGAAATGACTTGAAGTCCTCTTCTATTTATAATAAAATATAGAGGTTGAATAGACATGACTGTTGAGCTTCTGAGCCTGCATAAGTTGTTGTCCGACTTAACAATTTGTCCATAAAATAAATAAATTCATAACTTCATAAATACTTATCGGAATCAGATGATCTTTAGATCAATCCTACACCTCTCAATGAGAGGGATCCAATAAAAATATATGTTGCCATAAATAATATGACCCACACGGAGTTTGGCCCTAGTTGCCAATTTTAACAATTTTCTATTGGCTCGTTGCCCTCAAGGTCAATGTACTCTGTAATTTTTGAGATTGTCTGTGGGATTGTGCTCAGCCTTCTACTCCCTCTCAATCCCGAGGTTTGTATTTTCTATACTTTCCTTCTTTTAGTCTCTGATTTTTCTCTTGAGGAGGGGTCTTAGTTTGTGATAATTCTTCTTTACTTTTGTTGGCTTTCTTTCTTCTAAGGTTTCCCCTCTTCATTTTCTGCAAAATATTCACTATAGGCAGCTCTTCTTCTGATAATTTTGTCTGAGTCTAAGGTGCCTACTCCTTTGTTACTTCTATGGTTCTCTTTCTTCCTCTGGGGGCCCTGTTGCTACTTTCTTTCTCTGGGGATTTTTCTTCAAAGTGGTTCCTCACCAGGAAACTCTCCCAGTTATCCCTTATACTTTGGAGATGAAATTCGACCAATATTTTTATTAGGCCATGATGATAGATGGTGTTTTCTATACATTGAATTTTCTTTTGAACGTTTGTAGACATTTTCTTAAGACTATTTAAGAGGAAGTAGGGAAGGTTCATCTAGTGATATTCAAGGAAATGCATTATCATCCTAACATGATAAAAATACATTTTCCCAAACCTACCCTCACAAGTGACAAACTTTTGAAGAACAAGTAACAAGTTTCTCCATTTATTCTTAAGAGTTGTGTTGGGAATACCTTTCTTGTAGACAGTAGTGTCAATGTTTAGATTTTTGAGGAAGACCTTCCAATCCTCACCACCAGTTCCCCTATTCTTAAACCATTTTTCCCCACCCCTTGGTAGCTCAGTAGCCTCTACGATCATGGACTTTGTTATGGTGAGCTTAATGTCCCCTATTTCGACTTCAGTTTCATCAAATGAGCTCGCAAATGACTTGGTTACTTCCCTATGAAAGCCATTGAATTTTTCAATGAAACGCAGCCATTGTTTCTTTTGTAGTAGTTCCTTAGTCTGTGGGTATCCCCCCAAGAATTGCTTCCTTGCTGGCTCAGTTCGAAAAATTATCCCCATTCTTAAGGATGATTTGCCTCGAAGACTGGTTATCTTGACAAGAAAATGGAGTTGCTAGGGTTTGCTAAGTGGCGGAAAGATGGAGAAGTTATGAAAGTTCAGAGGAGTTTAAGAATAGGGAAGAATAGGTGAATTGTCATAAGGGTTATAGGAATGAATCCGACTGCTATGAACATTTAAACTGATGATTTGGTAATTACTGCAGCAGATTTAGAATGGGGACGTGACATGACTTTTTAAGTGGTGGCATATGATATTTTTGTTAAGTGCCATCACCCTTAGGCTATAATGATTGCATTTTAATTTCTGGTAGTACTATATCTTCTTAATCATATATACAATATAACCTTCCCTATTGTTAAATTAAAGTAGCATGTACCTTTGATCTCTTTTGCTAACCTTATTTGTTATCGTTTGATCTCTTGGAGGTACTTTTCTCTGTCAGTTGTCCTTTAATCCAAATCACCAAGTGTCCTTGTAGGCTCCAAAAGTTTATTACGCTGCAAAGACTTGTCGTAGCTACGGAAAGTTGTCAAAGTTGCGGAAATTTGTTGATTCTATAGCTGTGAATTTTTTTTTTTTAATAAAGGGACTTCATTTTTTTTTGAAAGGAAAATTTGAAGTGCCAACAAAAATTGGTTTTCACTCTAAATTTTCTGTATAAACCTGCCAATAGCATGTTGGTTTTCATGTTTATACCTTCTTCTTTTATATATATATATATATATATATATATATATATATATATATATATATATATATATATATATAGATATATATATATATATATATATATTATTATTCTTTTTTTTTTCTTAAAGAGTAAACTAAGTAAAAATTTCTAGGGTGGAAAAAAGGAAGAATTCTTCTTGACCATCTTTAGTTCTAAATTATCTTGAAACATTTTAACAAATTCCTCTTTTGTTAATGGCTTCTGGTAAAGCCTGAGTCGATGTCCGTTTACTAATAGAGGAGTTTTCTCTTCATCAATAGTCCTGATTCTGACTGCACCATTATCAAAGGCATTTTCAACTTCATAAGGTCCAAGCCAATGGGTTTGGAATTTTCCTTGAATTTTTTAAAATTTTGAATCAAAGAGCAATGCCCAATCTCCTGGATGAAATTTACTTTCTTTAATGTACTTATCATGCCATCTTAACCTTTGTTGTTAAACTATGCTAGTTCTTTGGAAGGCTTCTTGTCTAATTTCATCGAGCTCATTTAATTGTATCATCCTTTTCTTTTGGGCTTTTGACAAGTCAAGATATAACTTGAATGTTGTTTCATAGGTTTGGATCTGAAACTCTATCGGAAGTAAGACTTACTTCCCATAAATAAGTTCATAGGGAGTATGCCCTATGTTATTTCTCCATGTCGTTCTGTAGGCTCATAAGGCTTCTGGAAGCTTTTCCACTCAATCCTTCCAGTGTAGATGTATAGTCTTGGTAAGGAAAGCCTCAATCACATTATTCATGGACTCAACTTGTCCATTGGCTTGCGGATGGTATGGAGTGCATTTTCGATGTTTTATCTTATATTGGTCCACAAGCTTCTGCACTAGTCTAGATGTGAATTGTGTTCCTTGATCTGTTACAATTTCTCTTGGGACACCAAAATGAGTAAAAATATCCTCAAAAATAAATGAAACTACAACATTTTCAATAGCAAAAGGAAGTGCTTTATCCTCTATGCATTTAGTTACATAATCAATATGTACCATAATATACTTCTTTTGCTTTGAAGGTGGGTTGATTGGTCCAACAAAATCCAGTGCTCACTTTTCAAATGGTTCGATGAGTACCTGTGGTTGTAGTGCCATTTCATTTTAAAGAGTAGGTTTTCCCATTCTCTGACAACTATCGCATCTTTTAACATATTCCTTGGTGTCCCTAAAAATGGAAGGCCAATAATATCCTAAAAGCAAGATTTTGTAAGCAGTTCTTTTGTCAGAAAAATGTCCTTCACATGGCTCATCGTGACAAGCTTTAAGTATCTCTGGTATTTCATCCTCCCGAACACATCTTCTGATTATAATATCTAGTAATGTTTTGTATAATTCTTCATTTACCCATGAATAAGATGTGCTATTGTGGACTATTCTTATCTTTTCTCTAGGGGATAAATGAAATGGAATTTTTTATGTGGCCAAATAGTTAGCAATATCTGCATACCAAGGTGATTTAGTAGATACTGCAAAAAGATATTCATCAAGAAATTTATCTTCTACGGGTTGATCATTATTTTCATTTTCTATTCTAGATAGAAAATCGACAATTGTGTTCTGCTCTCTTGGCCTATCTAGAATGGTTATGTTGAATTCTTGTAAAAGTAGGAGCCATCTAGTTATTCTTCCATTAGTGACTAGTTTATTCATTAAGTATCTAATGGCAGAATGGTCTGTGTGAACAAAAGTTTCATAGCTAGTTATATAATGTTGGAGTTTGTTAATGGCATGAACTACAACCAAAAGCTCCTTTTCAGTTACAGTATAATTTAACTCTCCGAGAGTTAGATTTTTACTGGTATAATAGATTGCATAAGGAGTAAGATCTTTTTGTCCTAACATAACCTCTAAGGTTTAATTTGAAACATCTGTTGAGATATGGAAAGGAAATTTCTAGTTAGGTCCTTTTAAGATGGATGCTTCAGAAATTCTCTTTTTCAAAGTTTCAAAGGTAGCTTGACATTCAGATCCCAACTAAATTCACAGTCTTTGGTGAGTAGTTTAAGAGCAGGGATGAAATTTTTGTGAAGTTTTCTATAAATATTCTATAGTATCCAGTAAAACCGAGAAAATTTCTAACATCCTTTTAACAACTTGGCAATGATAACTTAGAAATGACTTCAACTTTAGATGAGACTACTTTGATTCCATCTCCTGAAATATGATGACCTAAAACAATTCTTTCGTTAAACATCATGAAGCATTTCATGGCTTAATGAGAGATTTGTTTTTTCACATATTATTAATACTTTTTCTAAATTTTCTAGTGCTTCATTGAAAGAATCCCTATATACTGTGAAGTCATCCATGTATACTTCCACACAATCATGAATAAGGTCAAAGAAAATGCCAAGGATTTTTCTTTGAAATGTTGGTGGAGCATTACATAACCCAAAAAGAAGTACCCGGTAAGCATAAGTTCCCCATGGACAAGTGAACATGGTTTTATCTTGATCTTCAGGGGCTACCTGAATCTAGTTATATCCACTGAACCCATCCAAGAAGGAAAAATATTTTTTTCCTGCTAATGTGTCTAAGACTTGGTCTATGAAAGGTAACGAAAAGTGGTCTTTTAATGTTTCTTTGTTTAATTCTCTGTAATCGATGCATACTCTCCACTTTCCATTCTTCTTAGGAATGATTACTAGGGGTTAAACCCACTGACTGACGGATATTGGATAGATGAAATTTCCATTTAATTGTTTCTGCAACTCTTCCTTAACAAATTCTTTTAGGTTTGGGTTTATTCTCCGCTGAGGTTGTCTAATTGGTCTTGCATTTTGTTCAATGCAGATATGATGTATGCAAGTTTTAGGATCAATCCCTCTCATGTTACTGTATTCCCATGCAAAATCAGAAGAATGTTTCTGTAAAATTTCAACCAATTGGTTCTTTTGCATTTCTTCTAGGTTTTTATTGACACTCAAGGTTTTACTATAATGATTTATATCGATAAATTCCCAAATTTTTCCATGGAGAGCAATGGTACTTGTTTATATGAGAGATACTCATTTTGATTATGATCATAATGTGTGGAAGATTCATTATTTTCCAGTAAATTTAAAAGTTGGTCTTCCTATTTTACTTGTTTAGTAATGAAAATAGGTGGTATATCTTCTCCACTTTCTATCCATTCTTTAATCTCTGTATCTATTGTTGTTCTTGCAGGGGGATATAATGTAAATTTCTTTGTAGAATTTCATCTGAGATAAACATATCGCCTGATATACGGCCGATGAAAGAATCAACTGCGGCCAACCAAGGCCTTCCTAGAATTAATGGATGTCATCTTAAATTATTCTTGGCTGTTAAGACCATGAAATCAATAGGATATTCCCAAGAATCTAAGGATACACAAACATCTTCCAACACACCATCATGTTTAATAATAGACCTATCTACTAGTTGCAACAAGATTAGTGTGTATTGAAGGTTAGGAAGCCTAAGTGTGTCCATAACTTGTTTACTCATTATGTCTATGGCTGCTCCTAGATCAATTAGTGTGTTTGGTATTTCAATTCCATTGATGTGAATTTTCACAATGGGGCTTCCTGGATCTAAATATTTTTGAATTTTTGGCTTCCCCATCATAATGTCTGCAATTTTTCTAACTAACTGAATTCTTTTTATATCTTTTCTTCTTCTCCCTGATTTTTATGTACTTAATTCCGTAATTTTTTTTTCAAAAATTGGTATTTCTTTTATGGCTTGTAGTAAAAGAATCTTAATACAAACATTCCTTAATTCATCCATCATGTTGTATTTAGGCAAGATAATTTTTTTTCTACTCCTTCATCAATTTTCAACCGTTCAAGGAAAGGTGCTCTAGTTGATACCGAGGGTTGTTCTATGATGGGAGTGTTTATTGGAACTTCTCCTATTTGTTTTTTCTCCTTCTAAGGGAGAGAGGTCTCTCCTTCTTCTGTTTGTTCTTTGTGTTTTTGAAGATAAGATTGTGTCTCTTGAATGACAACAGGGGGTTTTCTTGGTCATACTCTTCTAGAACTTAATTGAACATTATCTAGGTCTAGTGGATTTATTACATAAGTTTGAGGATTCTTCCATTCTATGTTGTATACCAGTTGTTGTGGTATTTTATTATTGGGTTTCAGAAGTGGTTGAGCGGGTAGTTGATTTGATTTTTTTGGAAATGGTAAGGAAAGTTGTGGGTTTTTATTCTGAACTAGAACTTGTGGGAATTGATTAGCTTGAGGAATTTGATCAGATGTGGGTAAAAATTGTGGTGGAAGATAAGATGGTGAGTATTGTTGTATTGAGCATAGGCTCCATAAGGATTTTTCCATCCTTGATTCCAAGGTTGTGACTGTGGCAAAGTCCAAGGCTGCCAGGTTGAATTCCAATTATTTTGTGAAGACTGGGCAAATTTTTGTGGTCTAAATCCTTGTGATTGATTTGGTTGGGGATTTTTCCATGGTCTTTTGGCTATAAAGTAGAGAGCGTTTACTGGTTCTGAGATTTCTTCATCATTGAATATAGACTTAAGACCAGGTAAGGATGGAAATTTCTTCATATCATGATTATTTGCACATATGACATAGGTCTCTATGGCTTTTGAGTCTAAGGGAAACTCTCTTAGAGAATGTTTCTTCCAACATTTGGGACAGAAGAAAGATAATGCAGCATTTTTGGAATTTTTCTTGTTTTGTATTTTAAGGGTGTCTATCTGCTCACTTAGGCTCCCTAAGATATCTATTTGAAGGTGTCAAGAAAATTTCCTAACTCTGCCCTGCTAACTGTCCCGACTACGGATTTTTTAATTCTTGACAAGAGAGGGTCTCCAGGAATCCTTCCAACTCATGCTTTACCCCTTGAGATATGTACACGTGAATCACAAATATTTGCAAATGGTAATTGGGAAATATATCCTTCCCAGTTAGGTTAATAATATCGATCCATTCATCTATAATAGCTCTGAGTAAGAAGGCTTCTAAGGTTTCTTCATCCAAATTATCCATTTTTTCTCTTTTAACATTATAAACAAACCTTTCTACCAAGTCTTCTAGATTTTCATCTTTTTTCTGTGTCATTTTGAAGACTTCATCTTTAAGGTTACTAGGCATACAATAATCTTTATATTTTCCTAAGAAATCCTCTTTCATCTGTCCCCATGTTGTTATAGAGTGCACTTCTAGACTCATGAACCATTTTAATGCTAAATCTTTTAATGTGTTAGGGAATAATTTTAACTTTTGAGCATTATGTAGATAGTCATATGTTCTACATAACACTTCAAATTCGAAGAGAAATGTCTCTAGATCTTCGTTTCTTCTCTCGTGGAAATTAGGAAGAATCGATGGCGATATATTTTTCATTGTGAGGGTTGTATCTTCATCAAGAATAGGGAATCCAGAAGGATTTTGGTTTCCTCTACCTCTACCCCCTCCTCTACCTCTACCCCTTCCTCTTCCTCCAATCCTATTTTCTTTGCCATGGACATTGTGTACTTCTCCTTCCCCTTCTTCAGGCATGATAGATTCTTCGGAACTAATATATTGTTCTTCTAATCTTTCTGGTTCCTCTATCAATGGTTTCTTTAGAATAAGTTTCTGATTCCTCTTCTTATCTAGGAACTTCTAATTTTTCTCCCAAAATTTTCTCTCTAGTGGAGGATAGAAAGATTACTCCAGTAGTTGGGGATGTAGGATTTTCTTTAATTACAGCTTCAGTAGAAGAAGTGGGTGAAGTTCTGGGTTGGATTTCTGATCTTGAGATTTCAGGAATCCTTTGTCAACCTCTAAAAGGAATTTGGGTTTGAGTAGGTGGTGTGGATTCTCGAAGTCTAGGTGAAGTGAGTGGATTTATGGGAATTAAACTTCTTCCACTCCCTACAAATCTACCTCTAGAGTCTCTATCCCTATGCATATCATGTTTTGATTTTTTTTTTAACTTCTATTCATACTTTCCTAGCAACAGCACCAAAATGTTTGGCCAATTTAATGTCTTTAAATTGTCAATCATAAATTGTCAACTAGGGTGTATAGACTGATGAAGTACAGGTGCACAATATGTGCTAGAAGTTATTCGATATGTCGTTATGTATTTGCTAGGATCTAAACTTAAGATGAATATGGAGGTGGTGTTTGTTAATTATATTAGTGTTGCAATCCCCAAACTTGTTAGCTAATTTCTTAAGAGTTATTCTCTATCTAATTAGTTTATGGATGATATGAGAGTGATCCTACTTATATTAGATTGTTTTGGGATTTTTGGTCTTGAATCTCTATGCTCCAGCTTCTAATTCACTAAGTGAAGAAAGAAATCTATTTTATCAATTGTGAATAAATATTGTTTCAACTCAATTGTTTAGGAGAAAACTCTCACAGTTTTACTTATTCAATTTTCATTCAAACATGATATTTCAAACAACATCTATAGTGTGAAGTAAAAACACTTGAATTATGCTAGATAATAAGAAAATGAAGTAACCATGTTGTACCAGGTATAAAGCAATTCAAATAACAGACTAAACTAGGTATGAAGTAGATGAAAGTACTTATGCAAATAACGATTCATTGGTGAATTCATTATGCTACATTTCCATACAAAACAGAGTATTCAAGAAATCAAAAGAAATCGAATTGCAATTGGTTAAGACTTGTCATTACTCGCAGGGGCCCTCCACAAATCAGTTCATAATCTCCAATCAATGCAATGCATACACACAAAACCAATTTTATTCTTGGTAAATGAAATTGACAAACTGTTTCAGAATTACATCATCCAGCGCGCACCAAATCACAATGCAGCGATAAGTTTTATAATAGGTCTCTGGCCTAACAACATGAGTAATTTAAGCCTAATGTATTTATCTTAGCTAAACTATATCGCTAAATCTTCCATTTACTACTCAAAAGGATAGGAAGGGATCGATGAGGAAACCATTTCCTATCCATTCACATCCTTTATTGTTGACCTGAAGCTTTTGAACCTTGAAAACAATGGAGACAACTACAAAAATCTGGATTAGCTACAAAAATAGACCGATTCGGTAGCCAATTGCATTATTTATCAAAACAATAGGGTATAAAATCAAACATGAATAAGTAGACATATTATTGCACACCTTTATCAAAACCTGGTGGATATGACTTTATTTAGGTGGTAAATATATAGGAAAAGTGAAGAATATTAGGCAAAAAGGGATTTCATGATAAGACAAGCTTCGGACTCTACAAACTCTCTTTTGTTAGGAGTTCATAAACAACTTCAGGGGGTTGTAGCGCTTTTCCAGTAGGTGTTGTAGAATGAGAGAAGGTTGTATCTTTATGCGGGTGGGTTCTTGCGTACTAGTTAGAGTTGGCGCTAGCACAATATTGTAAGAATTTTTCCTTTATAATAAAAGAAGAAAAGAGACGAGCATAGTGGTGGTTTTCTCCCACACTGGGTTTCTACCTAAAATCTTGGTGTTCATGTGTGTTGATATGTTTCTCGTATGTTGATGATCTATTTGGTATTTACTACTACTTAATGAATGAATAATCAAGTAATGATACATTGGTTAAAGATGAGAAGTTAATGAAATTAATGATAAACTAGTTATTTAGATGTACACAGGTTGCATTAATCAGAGCCACGTAAATACATTGTTTTCCTTAATCATAGTAGCATATATAAATCATAATAAGAAATTGAAATATTGAAGTGTGTAAGATAACTATTTACCCCCCTAGTATTTTCCTAACAACCGAGACTATTATTTGTGTGTTACCAGTGAAAAGAAAAAATGAGTCAAATAAATTTTATTAAAGAGTTAATTTTAATACGTTGTTATTTACTCAATAAGGTAGCAATGTGAAACTTATATGGTGTGAAAATAATCTTTTTAGAAACACCCAAATGTAGCTATATGACAATGCATGATCAGAAAATGATCATCGATGACTTTTAAAATGCTCAAAAATTAAAGTCAAAGAATGCTTCTGAAAATAATCCCATCACGTAGATCTTTTCATTACTCTAACGCAATTTGAACAGGCTAAAATGGACTCCGAATGAAAGAGAAAATCTAAAAAGAAATTTGCCCCATATCCTTCAAAAAAGAGGCAATTTCTAAACTTCTTTTACCTATATTAAAAATTTTAATTTTTAGTATTGGTTCCATGGGCCAATCCGAGGCCACCATGTGGCAGCTCGGGATTGGGCCACGTGGCCTTGTGTGATTGGATAAATGGGGCTAATGGTAAAAATTTTAATTTATAGTATTGATTCCATGGGCCAATCCGAGGCCACCATGTGGCAGCTCGGGATTGGGCCACGTGGCCCTGTGTGATTGGATAAATGGGGCTAAGTATTGATTCCATGGGCCAATCCGAGGCCACCATGTGGCAGCTCGGGATTGGGCCACGTGGCCCTGTGTGATTGGATAAATGGGGCTAAGTAAAATGTATTGAGAGTCTACGGGATTTAATACCACGACCTCACATTCACAAAGTGCAGGTCTACAACGTTCGGGCTGCACAATGTTACAGGCTTTATGGTGCAGACATTACAGTTTTATGGCAAAATGTGTATGGGTAAGGCATTAAAAGGGGAGGATCCCGCCATAACTAGCGGCTCCACTCCCCTCCCTTTGCCACATATGGAAGGCGCATTGAGCCTTCATTAAACCACTCCTCCACGCATACAATATACCATGCCGCATGGAATGGGATCTTGCCACGATATGCAGTCAACGCACCATTCAAACATCCATCCAGCGCGAAGGTTCTAGCGCCATGCAGGGGATCCATTATGGATTGGCAGTGCCACGCACCAAGTCAACGCGCTAACTCAGCGCCACGGAGATAAGGCCATCGTTAACAAGTCTCCACGCTAGTCCGCACCACGCCATGCAAGGGAGATCACGAAGGCTCCAGTCGAGCGTTGTCCACTCCACGTAAGTTTCCAGCGCCAAATATAGGATCATATCTGTTATATTAAATCCACTCCATCGAATGGAGTATGCAATGGATAAGTTTAGCGCTATGGATAACAACGACTCCACCATATCGCTCTTAGTATAGCAGCCTGTTGACAGCCTCCGCGTGAATGGAGTTATCCATACAGCAAAAACTTAGTGTTTAAACTCCGCGTTTTTGGTGGAGTATCCAATCCACATATGTATTAACCCTGCCATTGGGTATTGCTAAAAAAGAACGCAAAAAAGTCAATGGCTGTGTAATGAGCAACATATAGACCACGTACAGCGGCAGATTAATGCACCATACTATAAACAAAAAGTCATTTTAATGGAGTGCCCCAAGGTTTGGTTGGGGAGAGATTCGACCTCTTAACCTCCCTCTCCATTATAAACTATGTTTTCGCCAATAAGTCATCACACAAAGGTCTTGTTGACAGAGCACGACGACAATATTTTATTGCAGGTTATTTTCAGAGCTCGGCTACAATTAGTTAGCACTCTACTAACTTTGGTGACACTGCCAAATCTAGAGGCGAATTTAGCAGAGCAAACAGAGTGGTTGATTCTTAGGAGGTCCAGAGGTCACCAGCTCAGAAAGGGGACGTGTTTATATGCGTTTCGCACCATCTCGATGCTCTGAATTCGATCATTCTATTAGTTTCAGCATTTGAGTTGCAGAATTTTGAAGGAGTCAGTGTCATTAAGAAGCTCAAGATAGTTCAGAAGCATTGATTGAAGGAATCATGTCCAAGGGAGCTTGGATCTGTTTGCAGCAACAACCAAGGATAAAGATGGTATTCTAAGCCCATTGGTTCAATCAATAACCATTGGAGCTGAGTGTGGAACTTGTAAAAGAATTGAAGCCATAATCCCAAATAGCTAAGTCAAATTGACAAGAGCTCATGGAGACATAGCCCACGAGAGTTTGGTGAACTTCTAATTAATTTTGTTGTTCATGTGGTTGATTATTTGCTGCATTATTTACTATTATGTGTTTAATATCAGTTTAAGCAAATGAACTTAAAGCACTTAATCAGTGAAAGGAAAACAAAGACATACACCTATCTCAAGTTCTTAATTCCGCAAATTGTCAACATAAGCTAGATCCTGAATTTTGTTTAAGTTTTGGAGTGGGAGGTTCTTGTAAGCATAACAAGATTAGCTAAACCCCCATTTCAGATTAAGTGGTATCAAAGCAAGATGATTGATTGAAAAAGCATAAGATTGCTTATTTGTCTTGAAAGGTGTTTGAAATTTCAAATCCTACAGTTTAAATGTTTGTAAACTGGCTGTTGTTTGAGTTTGCAAAGGTGAAGGGAAAGCTCTTGATAGCTAAGTTCAAGAGAGGACAAGAAGGAAGAAGGGTTGAAGGCATTCTTCTTACCCCAAGGACCTCAAGGAAATCCTTGAAGCACAAGAGGTCTGTTGCAAAAGATTGTTTGAATAAGAGTTTCACTTTGCAGTCATTTATTCAGAAATTTGTCTGAATTTTGTTGAAGTATTTTTGTTCATTTTGAGACTGACAGCTTCTACAAGTGAGTCTTTAAAATCTTCTTCTTTCATAACATTCTTTGATGAAGACATGAAGCAAGACTTGCTCATCATGATGGTTATGGTGAGAGAAATGAGCACTGAATTTTGAGAGCAGTTGAATTCCATGAAGGAAGAGAAGTAGTTGCTTTCTGACAAATTGCAGGAAATGGAGAGTCAACTTCATATTGCAAATATGAACCTGGAAAAGATGCATGAATTGGAGACACAACTCCTTGTTGCCAAAGAAGCCTTAGTCAAGTATAAGCTTGAAGAAGAGGTAAACAATCCTAGTTAGTCTTCAATTTCCTCTAAGAATGATTATGTTGGTTCTTTTGAAAAACATACAAGAGGCATATGGTCCAAGTTGATGTCAAAAATGGGCTATGAAGGAAAAGGATTGGGAAAGCATGCACAGGGCATTGTTGAGCCAATAATGGTTGAAGAAAGGCCTAAGTATTTGGGTCTTGGTTATGGACGATCTTATGGAGAAAGTTCCAAAGCAGCCATGAAGGCAATGCAATAGTTTGAAACATACTTTGCAGGAAGAAGGTGTTCATAAGCATACACTTGAACTAGAAAGTTGTGAAAGCTCTAAAAGAATTGAAGAGATTGATGGTGTTCCAAAGGGAGCCACTCCTTCATTTGATTCACCTCCTCATGAAGGTAATAAAAGTGAACGAGAAAGGTATAAATCTGATTTCCATCACACTTCTTTTGATTATGTAAAGCATGATAAATTTCCACATAAGCATTAGAAAAGAATTGCATGTTCCTTTTGTGTTTTAGATAACCATAGTGTTTCTAGACGTTGGAAGAGAATGGCCACATATAGGAAACTTTTGAAGGAAAGAAGGCAAGAAGTCAATGCTCCACTGGACAAGGCAAATCATGTTGTCAAGAAGACACACATGTGTTGCACTTATTGCCATGGGCAAGGACATATTGCTAAAAAGTGTTAGACTTTGAAGCCAACAATGCTTCCACAAAATTTGAAGAAGGTGGAAAGAGAGAATGGCAAGAATGGAAAGGAAGTTTCCATAAATGATGTGTTTCAGGATGATTCACATGTTGATGTCAATGTACAGTCAAAGGGGGCTCCTTTGATATGGATTGGTAAGAAATTATTTGATTTCTTATTCAATTAAAGTTGCATATCTTTTGATGTGAAAAGAAATGTATCACATCTATTTGCATTTCTTTGCTAATGGAATGCAAGTTGCAAGATGGAAAAGTTGAGTATGAAGACTTGCTTTATTGCAGCAAAATGATATTCATTTCAGCTTTGTAAGTACATTGTGCTTAAGAGAAAGTTGAAGAATGGAATACATACATGAGAATAGTATGTATGAACACAGTGATGTTAATGATTTCCTTGTATTTGAACATGTATGTGTAATTGACTTGATAAAAAGCAATCGACCATCATATTGCTTTGTTTAAACATGCATGTAATGTCATTTGGTCTGCAAGATTGTAAAAGGGAGATAATGATGAAGTGTTTCATCTTTGTAAAAGAATCGTTAAAATTATTTTTGTACATGCTTGACTTGAAGGGTCAATTGTTGAAAGGGCATATTTTTGTCGGCTTGGGATTTAGTCGAACATTTGTACACAAGATGTAAAGACATGATGATGATTCACATGATGTGATATTTGTTTCTTTTGATGGAGCAATAATTTATGTCATCAATTTATTTTATTCTTCTGACATCATCCACTGAAGAATATTTTCTGCTGCAGAAAAAATTTCTATTGAGAAGATGTAATATTATGTTTGTTGAACCACCTTGGATCAATGATCAAGGAAGACAGTTCTTAATGAGAGGACAAGCACATCCAGAAAGGAAAGTGTTGACTATCTTAGAATTTTAGTTCAAAGGCACTAGCTATGCAAGGCAAGTGTATGGACGCTGAAAGAAGAGGGTGTTGTTACTCTTAGATTAGTGTATCAGTGTTTTGGGGTCCAAAAGATTCCCAATGGGGAGGAGTGATCAGAAAATGATCATCGATGACTTTTAAAATGCTCAGAAATTAAAGTAAAATAATTCCTCTGAAAATAATCCCATTGCGTATATATTTTCATTATGAATCTAACACAATTTGAACGGGCTAAAACGAACTCCAGATGAAGGAGAAAATGTAAAAATAAATTTTCCCAATGTCCTTAGAAGAGGAGGCAATTTCTAAATTTTTTTAACTCTATTAAAAATTTTAATTTTTAGTATAAGGTCCACAAGCCAATTTGAGGCCGCCATGTGGCAGTTCGGGATTGGGCCACGTGGCCCTGTTTGACTGGATAAATGGGGCTAAGAAAAAAGTATTGAAAGTTTATGGGATTCGATCCCAAGACCTCACATTCACAAGGTGCAGGCCTTCACCATTCGGGCTGCACAATAGTACGTGTTTTATGGTGGGGACATTACGATTTTTATGGAAAAAGTGTATGGTTAAGGCATTAAAAGGCGAGGAGCCCGCCATAACTAGTAGCTCCACTGCCCTCCCTTGCCACATATGGAAGGCGCATTGAGCCTTCATTAAACCAATCCACACATAAAATATACCATGCTGCATTGAATGGGATCTTGCCACGATATGCAGTCAACACACCATTCAAACATCCATCCAGCACGAAGGTTCTAGCGCCATGCAGGGGATCCATTATGGATTGGCAGAGCCATGCACCAAGTTAATGCACTAACTCAGCACCACGGAGATAAGGCCATCATTACAGAGGAAGGGACTGTCAGCATGTACATAAGAGAAATAGAGGCAAGCCAACTTTTACCCTCGATGTTGGATAATGTTCAACAAGATGAGATGGCTACAGAGGTCATTTCTTCTAGCAACAAGTTGATTGAAGAGAATGGAAAACAACACTGTACACTTCAAAACAATGCAGATTTAGAAGATTTGGATCTGGGAGAACTTGAAAAACTAGTGCCATTCGAAACCAAATAAAAACCCACACTAGGATTTTTTTCCCAACATTCCACTTGGAATAAGTGTCCCATGACCTTAGTTATTATTTTTTCATTTATTAACATTATTACATGAAATTTTGACCAGGGCTATTACATAACCCTCCCCCTTAAGGGAACATCGTCGTCGGTGTTTAATGACACCTACAACGAACAATACTGTTGAGAAGAAAAACATATTGCCCATGGAGCTTTATAACTTAGCTCATTCCATTATTTACAACGATTAACTTGCCGAGAAGAAAACCAACATGACAACATAAAACATGATAGACATAATGACATGACACCCATACCGCTTATTTGAGATTTATAACACAAATTCTGGCGATATTTACATCCATATGCATATGCACATATACCAAAAACATTCACTCAACCAATGAAGAGAGAAAGATACATAGCCTGCATCTGATCCTCCATCTCCCATGTCGCTTAATTAGGCCCAAAGTGTTTCCATTACACTTTAAGCTACTTGGTTGCTCAATTCCAGAGCATGACCATATTTTCTACAATATACACTCCAATTATGGCTATAATTCTCCATTTGGCTCGACCAACAATATAGACTGGTAAATCACATGATCAACATTTTTAATATAATTCTTAAGAAATGAAACATGGAAAAAATCATGGACTTTCACTGTTGGAGGCAATGTAAGTGGATAGGTTATTGGTCCAATCCTTTCAAAAATATTAAAAGATCAGAAAAATCGGGGTTCCATCTTGTCACATGATCAAATCCTCAAGGAGATCTTCTTCAGCTTGATGCACACGTACACATATTCCCCAACCTGAAACTCCTTAAACAACCTGTTTTGATATGCATAAATTTTATGTCTTTCCTATGTTTCCTTTAAATTCTTCTTGATAACATACATTTTCTATTCCATCTCTACAAACATATCTGGTCCAATCAACACCCTATTCACTATATCGCTTCAAATAATGGGACTATTACAACTCCACCCATATAGTGCTTCAAACACACTCATCCTCAGTGACTCCTGATACCCATTGTTATAAAAAAACTCAAGCAACAGAAGGTACGCTCCCCATCTCCTCTACTAATGCATCACATACATTTGAAGATGTCCTCCAATATCCTGTTGACCCTCTTTGTCTATCCATCTGTCTGCGGATGATAAGTTGTGCTGAAGGCGAACTCTATCCCCAAACATGTAAAAAACACCTTCCAAAACTTGGAAGTGAACTTAGCATCCCTGTCTAACATAATCTTCCTTGGGACACCATGCAACCTCTCTACAACTCTGATGAAGACATGTTCTACATCATTAGCTCAATAATTATACTTCATTGGAATGAAGTGCCCTACCTTTCTCAACCTTTCGACCATAACCATGATGGAATCATGCTATCTATATGCCCTCAGAAAACCTATGATGAAGTCCATGGAAATGACCACCTACTTCCACTTTGGAATCATAATCGGCTATAGTAGTCGAACTAGATGCTTCCATTCCGCTTTCACCTGCTGACAGCCCAAATATTTATTCACAAACTCTACCACTTCCTTCTTCATATTCGACCAGTGATAAAACTTAGTTACTGTTTTTAATGTCTTCTGGTATCCTCAGTGACTTGAATATGGTTTTTCATGAAACTCTCGCAAGATAGTCTTCTTGAGCTCATTGTCATTCAACACATATATCTTGTCCCTAAATATAACCAAACCATCTATTGTAAGATGATAGTCCACATCCTAACAACCTGTACCTTGTTGTAACTTATGCATAAGCTCCATGTACCTTCCGTCATGTTGTCCTGCCTGTAAGATATGATCCTATAAGTATGTCCCATAAGAACTCACAGTTGGTATATGATTCACATGTATCCTCCTACTAAGCGCATCTGCAACCCTATTCAATTTACCTTTAATATACCTAATCTCAAAGTCAAACTCACTAATCATGGCCTTCCATATAGCTTGTTTAGCATTCAAATTTGGTTGGTCAAACAAGTATCTCAATCCACTATGATCGCTCATCAATAGAAACCTTCTGCCAAGAAGAGAGTGTCTCAACATCTTCAATGCACGGATGATCGTTTCCAACTCAATATCATGTGTTGGATAATTCTTCTCATGATCATTCATTTTTGTGACTCATAGCATACTACCTATCCTTCCTGCATCAAGACTCCACCAAGTCCTCTCTTGGAGGCACTTGTACACACTACAAACTCTTTGTCTGGATATGCAATCTTTAACACTGGAGCATTTGTCAACAATTTCTTCAATTTCTCAAAACTGGTTGCACATTCCTTTGTCCATTCAAATTTCATACCTTGCCTCTAAAGTGACGTGATAAGATATCCAATGTGAGAGAAATTCCTAATGAACCTCCTATAATAACCTGATATACCTATGAATGATCTTACCTCATCCACATTTCTAGGAGTTTCCCACTCCATGATATCACTTACCTTCATTGGATCCACTGTTATGCCTTCCATGGAAACAACATGTCCCAAGTAATGTACCTTTGTCTAAAAGAAATTACATTTTCTAAGCTTGTCATACAACTAATTCTCTCTCAGTAATCTCAAAAATACCACTATGTGCTTGGCATACACTATTCATAACTGAATGCAATAAAAAACCTCTCTAGATAAGGATGCAATACACTATTCATCAAACACATAAAAGTAGTTGGAGAATTAGTTAGACCAAAAGGAACTATAACAAAATAATAATGCCCAAACCTAGTCTTGAAAGTAGTCTTGTATATGTCTTCTTCCTTGATGTGTACCTGATGGTATCCTGATCTCATATCAATCTTTCAGAACACTACTACTCCCTTCATTTGATCGAACAAGTTGTTGGCCGATAAAATTACCTATTTTTTACCCACTTTCACCTATTCCTTTTTATCCATTTCATAGCTCTTATGAGGTTGATTTATATCTCAAATCAGTGAAGGTTTATCAAATTTCCATATCTTCTTGAAATGTTAATTTATGAAGCATAGTCCTATCGGAACGATGCTCAGATGGATTGATGATAGAATTTTCCTTGCAGATTCACGTCGGATGATGCTCAATAGAATATAACTTAGCACGATGTTGTTAATGAACAAGTAGTGCTATTCAAGGATGGGACCATTAAAAATGTTCAACTATCGAAGAGATGATAAATTGACTTTGATTTTTATCTTTGCATAATGTTTCTATATGAAAAATCATTATATATTTGTGGGCAAGCATGATTGCCACAATTTCTGAGTTTTTTAAATGCTATCCATGAAATGATAACATGTATAAGTAAGCCTCAGTGGAGAAGAATGACATACATTTCCCTTTGGGCATGTAACAACAAAACTTTAACTGTGATTCCTTTTGGTTAATGTGAATTCTATTTTTTTGTAATCTTGTGTGATATCTAACTCTTCACCACATCCCTGATCGGAGAGTTGGTCCCGCTCTCTTGATTAGGTGCTATTGGATTTAATCGTTTGAATAAGTATGTGTTTTGGTTATGTTATTGATGTTTTGAAATTTTTGTTCTTTCTTTAGTGATTTATAATCTCGCTATGATTCTTAATTGTTGTTACTCTAGGTTTTTGTTAATATTAATTACATTGTTGTTACTTGATTCATAGCACTTGTTGGGCCTTGTATTTTGTAAATGCTCAATACTGGGTAGGGAACATGTGTCCTGGATATAATTTTCATGATAAACTTGAAATAATTAATGAACCCCGAATTGAAAAACAAATGTGGAAGGGATTGAATCTATAACCCATATTTAAACACTAACAAAAGTCATTAATCCTCGGCAATGGATACCTGTTCATGATGGTCACCTTATTCAACTGCTTGCAATCAATGCATAGCCTGAGAGTACCATCCTTCTTCTTCACAAACAACACCTATGCACCCAAATGTAAGATACCTCCCTAGGGTCTGCTAATAGATCTAATTTCTTCTGAAATTAAATGCGATAAGAGGCTTAAACTTACCTACTTACACGGCTTTTAAACAAATAAAATTTTAACATTTACATTATAATCAACATAAATTAAGTTGAATATTTCATTCTAATTAACTTCACAAGAGTAGTCTACGGAAGAATACTTGTACCGTTGGCTGATGGAAATACCTCTGTCCTACTGCTCCTGCTGAACGCTCCTCTTGATGGACCCAACTAGATTTACCTCCCAGCCAACTAGGAAATAATCCCTAGCCCAGGAAACCTCCACAGGTTCCCTAGCCCTTCGAGCCCAAGTCCAACCAGATGTAGTGTGTGTGTCCTATTATCACTCCAGGAAACTCTCCGAGGTTGTAAATCAGAGATGCCTGGTAACATATAATCTTCAATATTGTTCTCTGAACTATTGGAATGAAAGATGGTTTGGATCAAGTCGGATAACCATTCCAGCTCTATTCACACTCAAGACATGCATGAACACCCCCAACAACACAAGGCTTTAGACTGCTAATGCTCAATAGTTTGTAGATTTAATGGATAGATGGAGAACATTGACTATGCTAGCAGATCACATACATGGACCTATATGAATGGCTAGCTACAGGCAGCAAATGAACTTACTGACTATACTGGCAGATGCATATATAATCACACATATAAATGGTTAGCCATAGGCAGCAAAGAAGCTTGCAAATCTAATATATCGAAACAGAGATAAGATGACAGTTATCTAGCCTTAAACACACAGAAAACCTAAACAAATTGTTCAAGTGCAAGCATAGAACAGAAGAGAGATGGACATTAAACATGTAACAACAAAAGAAGCTTGTATTACTAAAAACTGCAAATGAGAAGCTTGAAGGAACAGGGGAGGAATAATCTCCAAAAGTTGAACCCTTGTTACATTTAGTTTTCTGCCTTTTATAGGCCCTTTACAATGCTCCTGAGATCTCTAGAAGGCTCGGAGTCTTAGACTTGTCTGATCTGTCCCATAACCATTTGATTCCCTCAATAGGCAGGCATGGCTCAGAGGTTTTCCTTTCCTGACAGAGGAATAACCATATTCAGATGCTTAGGGTGGCCTGTTGTGATGCATGAGAGCTCCCTCATGCAAATATGCCTCATTATGTTTGTTAGGATGACTGCTGTGATGGCCAGATTGTTAATGCTTCGTGATTTGATTTGATTTGGGCTGAGGCGTGTAGCGACCCTTCTCCTTCCCTTTCCGGGCTCTGCTTGCCGGCCGCTGTCCCTCCGCCGAATCCTTTTTCTGGTATGTAACATAACTGCACGATTCCTTTAAGGATGGCTTGCCACCTGAACCTGCAATGGAGTGGCATATCGTGCAGTGAAATCCCTGCACCGGTCCCTTTCATGAATGTTTTTCCGTTATTGTGACTGTTCGGGTCATAAACAGTGAAAACGCTGCAATCCTGCTAATTCCCGCCCATCACTGCTTCTTTTGGACTTTAAAAGGTTCATTCATGCATATTTTCCCTATCGGGTCCGCCTTTCGGGTCGCAATCGCACATGATAGCCGGCCGATCCTCTGTTTCCTTATATTTGAAAATACATTGAAAAATGCTGCAAAACATGAGAAATTCGCCTTTGGCGGACCTGAAAATAAATGTATTTCACTTCCCGGACCCTTTCGGGTCCGGGCTTCATCGCTATCGGCACTCGCCAAGGTTTCCTTTGTATTTCATTTATACAATGAAAACACACAAAATACATTGAAAATGGCCCCCGCGCGGACTTGAAATTTTATGAAAAATCATTTATAATGCCATCGGGTCGCATGCATGCCTTATACAAAAGCCCCGCCCCTTTGATTTTGCCGATAGCGAAACGCTGATGCGATGCGATCGCAATCGCATATCGGCATTGTCCCGTGCCTATTGTAAGTCCTCCTTTGCGACCCGCCGATCCGATCATCGGCGATCGCTGATCGGCGGGGTCTTGCATCGCTGCCACTGCCTGTTTGCGCCGATTGCGATCTGCCGACGCGATCTGGACCGTTGATCAGCCAGATCCAACGGCTGATATGAATACGGACCTTTAAGCCTGCGATTTTGATTTTTTGACTGTTTTGGAGTGTTTTTTGCCTCCCGATAGTGTATTTCTGCTTTCCCAAGGGCTTCTCCTTTGCAACCATTTCGATCGGTGGAAGGCTTTTAATCAGAATTTGAAGATTTCAACAGCAACAATGGATCCTTTGGCATGATTTTAAGTGTGTTTGCAGACTTTGAGAGTGTTTTGAATCCATTTTTGATCCTTTTGTATAGCAGAGCTAACACTGGCTCCTTCTGGGGATGAGATCCTCCCTGTGAGGTCTCAAGAACCTGCAGACCAATGCCTTCATACAAAAACAGCTATAAAAACACTTGCCTAGTGTCCATTGGACATGGAGTCAACTAAGCATACTACATAAAACTGTAAAAGAACTTAATTATAAACATAAAAGCCTGAAAACTTAAACTTCAAAATTTTCCCATTAGCAGGGCAATCAAAACTGTTTCTCCTGCTCTCAGCCCGGTTCATCATAGATCAGCAGGACTGGATTTATTTGATCCTCCACCTTAAAAAGTTTGGGGCATTTGAGCTCATCAGGTAGAGGAGGCTTGAACTTCATTCCCTTTCTATGTGTGCTCCTCCTTGGATGTTTTTTACTAGAGCCTCTGTACACCTGCTGGAAAACAATGGTTGTTGTGCACTTCTTTGTGCTATCTGTGGCCTGCACCGTTAAAATGAATGGCAAACCAATGTACTCTTGTGTGGAGGACACAAAGACATCACCTGCTCCAGCATCTTCTTTAGAATAGCCCTCCTCCAAGGAGGATTTCCAAAACGACACATCCTCTTCCTCTGTTATCTGACAAGCTGCCCTTTCAGTTTGTGTGGAGGCCATCTGAGCAGGTATCAAAATATCAAAACTGAGGTGATCAGTCTCAGCCTTGAGCACTGAATTATGTTCTGCCTCAGTGTTCAATGGGCAGCAATGAGGGCTTTCCTTTTGAGCAGACAAGGAAACAAAAGATGATGGGAAGCATTCTTCTCCCTTCTTTATCACTGGACTGGGGATGATAGCAGGCTAGCTAATTTGCAGATTTGCATAGCCATGTGAAGATGATCTGACTTCGGGCTCAGACTCCTAGAGGGAGGTAGGATCTGCTGCTGGCTGCTTCTACTGATAAGCTTGTTGTTCTACAGGTACAACAAACTGATAAGCAATGCCCTTGGATACGGCTTCTTCGTATGCAACTCTGGTTAGGAAAGGGGCATTGCCCTTATCTTCCAAACCATGGACCTCCTCCTCTTCTTCGTATTGCTCCTCTTCCATCACTATACTCTGAAAAAGGGTCTTCACCCTTTTGTCTTTGTTTGTATCTCTGCTTTTCTGCAAAATTTGCAACTACTCCTGTGCTCCTCTGTATGGATTGGGCTTTGACAGAGTAAAGGAACAAGGAGCTCCTACTTCCTCAGAATACTGCTTAGCTCTTAATTTGGAAACTTCAAAGGCCAAAGACTCAATCACCCTGGCCATTTCATCGATCCTATGATCTGAGGATGATGAGAGCCCATCCCTCTGCAAGTTCCCAAACTCAGTATAATCATAGAGCAGATCTTCTTTGTCCCCCCAGTGCTCAAGGAACACATCACCTAAGGTCTCGATGTCTGCAATAGACCTAGGGGGTAAATTTCCAAACCAATTTCTAGCCTCCCCATCTAGGCTTTGGACAAAAACCCTCATCAACACATCATCGTCATTGATATTCAGGTTAATAGCATAGCTATAAAATGATTCAAGGTGCTCTTCAGCTGTTACTCCTTCTATATGAGTAAACTTAGGCATGTATTTCTGATAATCTCCTACAGGCATGGCATTCAACGGGATAGGCAAGACCAAGGGTTCATACCTAGCGGCAATGATTCTTTCCATCCTTGTAAGAGCTCGCTGGCTTGCCATGACTGAGGAAAATAAAAGGCTACTGGTAGACTGAGTGGAATGTATCAATGAGAAGGATGAAAGAGACAGAGGAACACGATAGACATCATGGAAGCTTCTTTCAACTGAGGTGCGAAAAGGAAATGAATAACCGAGAGCGGTATGAATCTCTGAAGGTGAACTTCACTAACAGAGACACATAAATTTTTTTTAAGGCTTACCTGATCCTGATGCTCCCTTCCACAAAGTTTTTTCTGCTTTTCGATCCTCTCAGGATCATGCACTGGCCAGCTAGTGATTTCCAAAGATTTCTCCAAGCATGCTTCATGAACTAGACCAGAACTTCAATGTGGAGTCGCCAAAGGATGGCCTTCCTCGAGTGGAGTCGCCAAACATATGATTACAACCAAAGTCTGTGTTCAAACCTTTTCTTTCATCAAAGCTTGAAGTTGTGTCATCTCTGAGGGAAGTTAAGCTTCGATTCCCCTCTCCCCGGCAACGGCGCCAATTATGTTATCACTCCAGGAAACTCTCGGAGGTTGTAAATCAGAGATGCCTGGTAACATATAATCTTCAATATTATTCTCTGAACTATTGGAATGAAGGATGGTTTGGATCAAGTCGAATAACCATTCCAGCTCTATTCACACTCAAGGCATGCATGAACACCCCCAACAACACAAGGCTTTAGACTGCTAATGCTCAATAGTTTGTATATTTAACGGATAGATGGAGAACGTTGACTATGCCAGCAAATCGCATACATGGACCTATATGAATAGCTAGCTACAGGCAGCAAATGAACTTACTGACTATACTGGCAGATGCATATATAATCACACATATAAATGGCTAGCCATAGGCAGCAAATAAGCTTGCAAATCTAATATATCAAAGCAGAGATAAGATGACAGTTATCTGGCCTTAAACACACAGAAAACCTCCAAATGAAAGATCCAGACCAAGATAAAAATACTTCCCTCCTCTCAACAACCCAAGAAACCTCCACAGATTCCTAAGGTCTCCAAAAACACAAGCCCAAAACAATCACAACCAACCCCCACAATCATAAGCAAGACCCAACATCTACTTTTCTCCCTCCCCCCTTCTCTTTTATACCCTCCATCCCTTCTCCATCTCAACCACCTCTCATTAATGTCATTAACTTCTCATCCATCCTTACAGTTGACTTCTTTTATCCCAAGTAAGCTGGGAGTACATTTGGAAATGTGACATGAATATAAAATTGAGAATTTAAAGGACCATGTCTTCTCCCAAGTAAATCTGAAAAGTACATTTGGGAATGTGAGGTGAATATATATATTGATAATTAAAGGGGGAGGACTGTCTTCTCCAAAGTAAATGTGAGGGTACATTGGGGAATGTGAGATGTAATTACATGGAGAGGACCATGTATTCTCCTTAGTAAATGTGAGGGTACATTGGGGAATGTAAAATGAATATATATATTGATAATGAGATGGAGAGGACTATGTCTTCTCCCAAGTAAATCTGAGGGTACATTGGGGAATGTGAGATGTAATTACATGGAGAGGACCATGTCTTCTCCTTAGTAAATGTGTGGGTACATTGGGTAATGTGAAATGAATACATATATTTTTGAAATAATGGAAGGAGACCATGTCCTACCTAATATTCAATTTGAGAAGGTAATTGGGGAATTTGAATAGTGGAAATCATGAATTTTATATTAGACCAATATTTCTCAATATTTTCAGATAATGTAAACATTAACAAAATTTGTAGGATAAGATTTAAGTGGGGCATTACATACACCCCTCCTTCAGAAAACTTCGTCTCGAAGTTAGAATGAAAAGATGCAAGGAGTTTGAAAGCATAGCAACCAGAGAGAGTTATAGCAATAAAATCGAATAAGTCCGACAATGACATTTCTTCCCATCAAGAGTCTCCAACTGATCTATATCCTCCTATCCACCCTGGCCTACTTCCATTCCCACCCTATCCATCCTCTGCTGCTTTATCAGTGGCAACAACCATACTAACCACTGATAAAACCGACATGGTGGGAGCGTCGAATACATCGACCTAACTTCCCCAGCAGGCAACTGGCAATCGTCATCACACATCTAGGGGAGCATGTCCACCACTGCCCTCCCACGATTCCAGGTTTTAGAGGATACACGGTGGGAAATGCCTCCACCCCTCCTACAGAACTAGGGTCAATACCCTAATACGAACCACACTACAGAGCTGGTTGGACTTGTCATCGAATAATCCAGTCAGGTCATGTTGCCACCTCTCATTTGCATTTTATTTGTGTCATAAGAGTGCATATTAAGTAGATACCAAATGTAGTAAAATAATGTACATTATACCTTCCTCATGAGATGTCTCGTCCTTCCCTCAATGGAAGAGTAGATCTCAACTATCATATAGTTCTTTTCCCCCTGCGGGTTAGCTCTCATTCATGCATTTATATAACAACAAGACATATAATCATCACATTATTTAGTCTAGTATCCATGTGTCAATCTGGGAATTCTCACTAAGTCATTCATTTAAATAAATCATATCCACTTGAGCTATATATGAACCAAAATAATTCTGATAAGTTACGCACTAGATAATCCATCACTAAGTGAGTCATACATGTAGTCCATACATCAACCATTTCTATCATCAATATCAAATCTATCAACTGACTCACATAAGTAGTTTTATGTGTCAAACCAAATGCATCAATATTACATAATGTTCATAAATAAATAACATGGAACTGCAAAATAGAACCTTAACATAGGTAGCTATCTAAGTCAAATAGGCATCACATATGCTCAAAAAGTGAGGGGTAGTCATGATGCATAGTCTCTGCATCCTCCCAGGTAGCGGATCCTGGGCTATACTTGTCCCACTGGACCTTAACTTGGTCCACTGTGCGACGTCTAAGTTATTGAACCCTACGGTCCAATATGCGTAATGGTTCTACCATTACGGTTCCCATGTCTGAGACCTGCAAGTCTTGCCAATCCAGTTTGTGAGATTCATCAGAAACATAATGTCGTAAAACAGATACATGAAAAACATCATAAGTTTTATGCAAATGGGGCGGCAGTACAAGATGATAGGCAACTGGTCCAATCTTCTCTTTGATCCTAAAAGGCCCTACAAACCGAGGTGACAATTTCATCCCCTTTCCAAACCGGATGGTGCTTTTGTTGGGTCGGATACGAATAAAAACTTGGTCCCCTACTTCATAACTGCGATCAATCCTATGTGAATTAGTATAACTCTTATGTCTATGCTGTGCTTCCTTTAACCTTTTCTGAACCTGCTTTACCTGTTCCTCCATTTCTTGAACTAATTCTGGGCCAAGTATCACTCAGTCCTCCAACTTTTCCCAACTCAGTGGCATCTTGCAAGGTCTTCCATATAGAGCTTGATAAGGAGGCATCCCGATTGAACTATGATAACTGTTATTATAGGCAAACTCTACCAATAGTAAGTACCTTTCCCACTGAGTCTGATTATCCATGATGTACATCCTAAGCATGTCCTCCAGAACCTGATTTACTCTTTCAATCTGCCCATCTATTTCTGGATAATATGCAGTGCTTAGGTTTAACTGAGTTCCCAGTGCTGACTACAAACTTGTCCAAAACCTAGATGTAAATCGGGAGTCTCTATCAAAAATGATCTTTGTGGGCAATCCGTGTAGTCGGATAACTTCATTGACAAACACTCGTGCCACATCCGTAACATCGTAAGTGTCCCTTACTGGGATGAAATGGGCACCTTTGGTAAATTTATCAACTATAACCAATATAGCATTGTGCCTCTGGGAAGTGAGTGGCAAAACCACCACAAAATATATGGAAATTACTTCCCATTTAGATGTAGGGATGTCATGAGGTTGTAGGAGTTCTGCTGGATGGCGATGATCAGCCTTCACTCGCTAACATTCAAGACATTTGGCAACAAACTGGACTATGTCATGCTTCATGACTGCCCAAAAGAAGAGTTTCCTTGCGTCTGCGTACACCTTCTTTACCCCAGGATGTGCACAATAGAGTGCTCTATGGGACTCTCCAAGGATGGTTTCTCTTATATCCCCTTCCTTAGGTACGTACATTCTCCCTTGGAATCTTAATAGCCCATCTGGTTCAAGGACATATCCTTCAAACTTTGGTTCTATTTGTTTCCCATTTTTGATAGCTAAGATGACTTTTAAATACCAACTATCTTCAAAGAGTTTCTCCAATATCTGCTCCCTTAAATTTACCTTTAAGGCTACTAGGGAGAAAGTTCGTGGCCTCCTGCTTAGTGCATCCACCACTACATTCTCCTTTCCCTTGATGTATGAGATTTCAAAATCATACTCACTCATGAATTCTCTCCATCGCCTTTGTCTAGCGTTCAAATCCCTTTGAGTGAAGAGGTGTTGTAGGCTTTGATAATCTGTTCTTAACTCAAATCTTCTCCCAATGAAGTAGTGCCTCCATAGCTTCAAGGCTAACATTACTGCTGCCAATTCTATGTCGTGGGTAGCATATAACTCTTCATGCTTCTTTAATTTTCTAGAAGTGTAAGCTATTACTCCGCCTTCTTGCATCAATACCGCACCCAATCCCTGCACTGAAGCATCAGTGCAGACAGTGAAGTCTTTTCTCATGTCTGGTACTTGAAGGAACGGTGCACTAGTTAGTAACCTCTTCAGTTCTGTGAATGCAGTGTCACATTCATTTGTCCATTCATACCTAACCCCCTTTCGTTGTAATGTGGTAATGGGTTTTGCAATCCTTGAAAACCCTTCCACAAACCTGCGATAATACCTAGCTAGCCCCATAAAACTATGTACCTCATGGGCATTTTTTGGTACTGGACAATCCATTATGGCCTTCACCTTTTGTGGGACAACTGAAATCCCTTCTCCTGAAATGATGTGCCCAAGGTAATGGACTTTCTTCTGAAAGAAGGAACACTTTGACAATTTCCCATACAATTGATTTTCCCTTAAATAAGTCAATACTACCCTTAGGTGCTTTTCATGCTCCTTTTCATTCTTGGAATATCTAAGAATGTCATCAAGGAAGACTTGCATGAATTGGTCCAAATACTTCCTAAACACACCATTCATGAGGCTCATGAATACTGGTCGTGCATTGGTCAAACTGAATGGAACAACTACGAACTCATAGTGCCCAAACCGAGTTTGAAATGCAGTTTTTTAGATGTCTTCCTCCTTTATCCTCAATTAGTGGTACCCAGATCGTAGATCGATTTCTTAGAAGACCACTGCCCCCTTCATTTGATCAAATAAGTCATCTATTTGAGGTATTGAGTACCTATTCTTTATCGTGGCTCTGTTTAAGTTTCTATAATCTATGCTAGTCGCAAGGAACCATCCTTCTTCTTGGCAAAAATTACTGGTGCACCCCAAGGGGAAATACTAGGTTTTATCAATCCCAAGTCTAAGAGCTCCTTTAACTACCTCTGTAACTCACAAAGCTCTGGAGTTGTCATCCTATACGGTGTCTTAGATATTGGTTCTGCACCTGGTTTCAGATCAATGGTGAAATCAATCTCTCTTATAGGAGGTAATCCAGGCAATTCCTCTGGAAAAACATCCTTGAATTCTACCAAAACTTGATGTTGATCCAGGGAAGGTCCCTTCTGGTCACTTATAGTCTTGACCAAATATAGTTTGCAACCTTGTCTGAGACAACGTTTTACCTTCATCATGAATATGAATCGTAGGGACACTCCCCTCTTGATTCCACAAATCTCAATTGGCCTACCTTCATCATCTAAACAGATCACCTTCTTCTTGAAATAGTCTACCAAAGCTTGATGAGCTTCTAGCTAGTCCATTCCAACAATTACATCATACGTTCCCAATTCTGTGACGTATGCCTTTAACTTAGTCATACACACCCCGAGGTTTCCCTGACATTGGTCAACACTAGGTCCTACCGCTTGTTTTATTCCAGAAGCCATATCAACTTGTTTAAAGTCATCATTCTTATAGGCTGCAAACCCACATTTTTCTAATGCAACTGGTTAAATGAAACTATCTGTAGCACCAGAGTCAAATTTTTTTTTAACTTTTACTTTGTTTATCATACCTGAGGTTTCTACCACGGCAGACTGGTGTTCAACTTGCTGATTGTCAACTGCGGCATAGATTCGGTGGTGGCTACCTACTCTCCCCATTGTTTCTTTTCGCTCTCTTCTGTTTTTACTGGTTCGAAACTCTGGGAAGTCCTGTTGGTAATGAGGTCCTCCGCATCCCCAACAAGTGATGCGTGGTGGACCTTGAACCGAATGTTGTGGGGTTCTCTGGAAAGAGTTTCTTCCCCTAGAACCCCTGCCCCCACTTGTTTTTCCTTGCTTAGGACTTTGATTTGTATGTGCCCTTGAAGCTGTGGGTGAAGCTACACTAGAAACCATTGAAATTCCTACTATTGGTGTTTGAGGTATAACCCTGTTTCCATATGGTGGTGGCCTCCGACTTCCCCCCCTTGAGAAGGTACGAGGGGCCTTCTCCATAAACCTTGTTTGACATGGAAAGATGGCTTTGTCTTCACCCTTTAAGTCTAGGTGTTCTTCGGCATAACGAGCCTATTCTACAGCTTCTGCAACAGAGGATGGTTTCCACATCCGCACCATTGCCCTAATCTTAGGTCTCAATCCATACATAAAACGATCCACTTGGCGCTGGTCAATGTCCATGTAGGAGACATACTTGACCAATTCCACAAATCGAATTTCATATTCTTCTACAATACAACCTCCCTGTATCAGGGCATGGAAGGCTCCTACCTATTGTTCTTCATAATACGCTGGCAGGTACTTCTTCCTGAACCTCTCCTCAAACAATTCCCAAGTAACTGTGTCTGGAGTGAGGTGTAGTTGACGCTCCAAGTTACCCCACCAATTCAGAGCACTATCTCTGAGTTGGAATATTGCTATTTTGGATTTGGAATTGGAATTGTAATCCCTTAGTGCGAAACACCTTCCCATCCCCTCTAACCAGGCTTCTGCACGCTCACTGGCACGACCTCCTGCAAATTCTGGGAGTTTAATCTTCTGGAGCTCCCTAGTAATGTCCTCAACTGGAGGTCTTCTATCAAAATCTCTAGATCCCTCGGGGTTCCCTAACCCTGATGAAGGGTGTTCCCCTTCCATTTCATTTGTTTGGCGCCCTCTTAAGGTTTCATTAATTTCTTCCAGGGAACGTAGGATGAGAGTCAATTATGGTGAAGGTAATGGGTTATTTGAAGGAGGTCCTTGTGAAGACTCTCTAGGCCCTTGGTTCCTTCGTGTCCTCACCATTTTGATTTGTTCAAAATCTGCACGATATCTAAGACTTATTAGCACTATTCCTAGCATTTTCTTCCACACTCTAGACAGTCCATAGAGAACCCTAAGCAATAGATCAATTCAAGTTATGCCACTATGTATGTGATCACTGTAGCTCACCTATGACTCACTATTTTCGAGCCAAAGCTTTTGATAAGAACAATGAACCATTTATACCACAATGTGACTTGTTGCCATGTATAACCTTGTTGCGTGAAGTTGTGGATGTTATGATCTAAGTTGTCCATAATATTTATCTAATATTTGATATGCATGCCTTGTACATAAATGTTTTCTATGTTTCCTTTCCATTTTATCTTAATTGAGTTGATATAGGCTAATATGAACAAACACACAAACAAAAAAAAACATGGGCATGACATTGCCATTCCAATTTTTATATGATGTAAGGTTCGGTTCTACATAATGGCTTCATGAAAATCCTTATATTTAATAGCTCAAATTTTATTTTATTTTATTTATTTCATTATTTCTTTATTATATATATATATATATATTAACATGATTAACATTAATATTAAAGGAACATTACTTCCTATCTTAACGTCTAATAAATAATTAATATTGATAATAATAATAAACAAAAAAAAAATATTACTTTGATATATATATATATATATATATATATATATATATATATATATATATATATATATATATATATATATATATATATATATATATATATATATATATATATATATATATATATATTCTAGATGAGTTTACAAAAAGAGGTGACAAAATTAAAACACTGAAGCAACAAATCGCCAGAATAAATATTTATAGCCTCTTCTAAACACTCTTAAGCCCTTACTAAATTGGTCATGTGCTAGATAAAGCTTATAGGTATAAACTGCTCATTTATCCTCACTGTGCCAAAATATAGCAAAATGCTAATTGATTTCAAACGCTACTCAATTATCTAAAAAAAATTTAAAACATTAACAAATTTGGCATTGCTAAAATTCCCTTGATGCACGACCATGGGCTAAAAGCTCACAACCTCTGCCAATGGAGTTCCTTTACAAGGCTCGTACATCTCAAATAGTTTTTGAAGCTCGATCAATCGCTAGAGGGAATACCTAACTTAATTGGAACCTAGTTCTAAGATCTTCTACGAAAGCACTCCTTTGTTCTTCTGTAGCCTTGGTCATTACTTCCCTGATCTGTATAACGACTGGCCAAGTCCACTTAGATATGGTTGCCATCAAGTGCTTCGTGGGTCTAAATTGTTCTTACTCCATGCACCTTAGAAAAATTTTCAACCATTGAATAATAACAATTCTGATTTTCAACCATTTAGAACCAATAGTTGTTTGAACCTTTTTGAACCTATTAAATCAATATTCAAGCTAAAATCCAGAACGACACTAAGGTCAATCAAAGAGCACTAGATAAGAATTTGCAAGGAGTTAGTGACATCCAAGAATGAAATCTGAATTGAAAGAAACCACTAATCTCAACAAAATCAAAGTCTAGACCACTGGAGACTTCCAAAATACCCATTAATTAAATTGAAAATTCATGGAGCATCAAGGGGAAAGCCCAAGCAGACTAGCATTGGAATATCATTCGTGGTTGTGAAGGGCAACCAATGGTAATCTTTGCCACCAACATAGATGAACTCAATGGAAACACAAATAGCATAAAAATCGGGGTTAAGAGTAGCCTTTCGATTTGGTTTTCCTTTATTACACATAGAAGTAGTTTCATAGCTCAATCCATCCACTACAACATATTTATTACTAAGAATCAAGGCCCAAGAAAGATCCACCGATGCATGTCCTCAAGTTCGCCACAACAGAGGCTACTTTAGATCATTTCAAACATGTAATATTCAACCACATATAAGGGAGAAATAATTGAGTGGAAAATCTTCTAGCAATTTCATATGTCCATGGAAGAAGACGAGCTCTATTTCACAACCAGGAGATCCAGAGATTGAGTCAGATTTGCAGTCGAAGACCAAGGTATCCTCCAATTGAAATCAAGGTTTTTCTAAAACCCATTTAATCACCTGAGCATTGAGATTGACAAATGGCAACTAAGAACCAAGGCACTCATGAAGATGAGGCCTGCCAATTTATCCATCAACACACCACTAAGGCCATAGAATCAACTTGAGGATGTACAAAAGATAGATATTGATGTTGAACCCATGAGTTAAACTTGTTAAAATAATGGCATATTAGCTCTACAGTGAGTTTAGACATCATGCACGTTTCAAAAAAAAAAGCATGAGTTTCACTTCATTTCAATCTTTTTATGATAATGTTGATGTAAAAATAGACTTAAAAGTTAAAACTATCTAGCATCGCTAGCTTTTGGAATCTTCTCAGAAATATGGTGATTGTTATGCTTTCTTTTATGCAAAATTCTCAAAACAAGTTTGAAATAATTGATAATATGCCATATAACAGTTCATAAATAGAAAGGTTGTTTTAGTTATTGTTTGCGCATTATCTATCCATTTATATCTTGGTCACTGGATACAGAAAAATAGCAGCTCGAAAGGCTTTAGAACAGCAGGCTCAGCTGGAAGCCCATGCAGAGACTGAAAATGAAGTCCATTCAGAGATTGAAAATGAAGTCCATTCAGAGACAGATAATGATGTGCTTTTTAGTGAAGGTCACAGTCATGAAGACTCAAGGGTTCTGCAAGATGCTGCTGAACAGAATGGTTTGGAAACTGAAGAGAATCCTTATACGCAGTCAATAGAATATGACAATACACCTCACAATTCAGATACAGAGGAAGGGACTGTCAGCATGTACATAGGAGAAACAGAGGCAAGCCAAATTTTACCCTCGATGTTGGATAATGTTCAACAAGATGAGATGGCTACAGAGGTCATTTCTTCTAGCAACAAGCTGATTGAAGAGAATGGAAAACAACATTGTACACTTGAAAATAATGCAGATTTAGAAGATTTGGATCTGGGAGAACTTGAAAAACCAGTGCCATTCGAAACCAAATAAAAACCCACACTAGGATTTTTTTCCCAACATTCCACTTGGAATAAGTGTCCCATGACCTTAGTTATTATTTTTTCGTTTATTAACATTATTACATGAAATTTGGACCAGGGCTATTACATAACCTCCCCGCCCTTAGGGGAACATCTTCGTCGGTGTTTAATGACACCTACAATGAACAAGACTGTTGAGAAGAAAAACATACAGCCCATGGAGCTTTATAACTTAGCTCATTCCATTATATACAACGATTAACTTGCCGAGAAGAAAACCAACATGACAACATAAAACATGATAGACATAATGACATGACACCCATATCGCTTATTTGAGATTTATAACACAAATTATGGCGATATTTACATCCATATGCATATGCACATATACTGAAAACATTTGCTCAACCAATGAATAGAGAAGGATACATAGCCTGCATTTGATCTGCCATCTCCCATGTAGCTTAATTAGGCCCAAAGTGTTTCCATTACACTTTAAGCTACTTGATTGCTCAATTCCAGAGCATGACCATATTTTCTACTATATACAGTCCAATTATGGCTAGAATTATCCATTTGGCTCGACCTACAATATAGACTGGTAAATCACATGATCAACACTTTTAATAGTTCTTAAGAAATGAAACATGGAAAAAATCATGGACTTTCACTGTTGGAGGCAATGTAAGTGGATAGGTTATTGCTCCAATCCTTTCAAGAATCTTAAAAGATCAAAGAAATCGGGGTTCCATCTTGTCACATGATCAAATCCTCAAGGAGATCTTCTTCAGCTTGATGCACATGTACACATATTCCCCAACCTGAAACCCCTTAAACAACCTATTCTGATATGCATAAATTTTATGTCTTTCCTGTGTTTCCTTTAAATTCCTCTTGATAACATACATTTTCTATTCCATCTCTACAAACATATCTAGTACAATCAACACCCTATTCACTATATCACTTCATCTAATGGGACTATTACAACTCCACCCATATAGTGCTTCAAACACACTCATCCTCAGTGACTCCTGATACCCATTGTTATAAGAAAACTCAAGCAACAGAAGGTACACTCCCCATCTCCTCTACTAATACATCACATACATTTTGAAGATGTCCTCCAATATCCTGTTGACCCTCTTTGTCTATCCATCTGTCTGGGGATGATAATTTGTGCTGAAGGCGAACTCTATCCCCAAACATGTAAAAAACTCCTTCCAAAACTTGGAAGTGAACTTAGCATCCCTGTCTAACATAATTTTCTTTGGGACACTATGCAACCTCTCTACAACTCTGATGAATATATGTTCTACATCATTAGCTGAATAAGTATACTTCATTGGAATGAAGTGCCCTACCTTTTTCAACCTTTTGACCAGAACCATGATGGAATCATGCTATCTATATGCCCTCGGAAAACCTATGATGAAGTCCATGGAAATGACCACCTACTTCCACTCTGGAATCATAATCAGCTATAGTATACGACCTGGATGCTTCCATTCCGCTTTCAGCTGCTGACAGCCCAAATATTTATTTACAAACTCTACCACTTCTTTCTTCATATTCGACCAGTGATAAAACTTATTTACTGTTTTTAATGTCTTCTAGTATCCTCGGTGACTTGAATATGGTTTTTCATGAAACTCTCACAAGATAGTCTTCTTGAGCTCATTGTCATTCAACACATATATCTTGTCCCTAAATATAACCAAACCATCTACTGTAAGATGATAGTCCCCATCCTAACAACCTATACCTTGTGGTAACTTGTGAATAAGCTCCATGTACCTTCTGTCATGTTTTCATACCTGTAAGATATGATCCTATAAGTATGTCCCATAAGAACTCACAGTTGGTATATGATTCACATGTATCCTCCTACTAAGCGCATCTGCAACCCTATTCAATTTACCTTTAATATACCTAATATCAAAGTCAAACTCACTAATCATGGCCAACCATCTAGCTTGTTTGGCATTCAAATTTGGTTGGTCAAACAAGTATCTCAATCCACTATGATTGCTCATCAATAGAAACTTTCTGCCAAGAAGAGAGTGTCTCCACATCTTCAATGCACGGATGCTCCTTTCCAACTCAGTATCATGTGTCGGATAATTCTTCTCATGCTCATTCATTTTTGTGACTCATAGCATACTACCTATCCTTCCTGCATCAAGACTCCACCAAGTCCTCTCTTGCAAGCACTTGTACACACTACAAACTCTTTGTCTGGATATGCAATCTTTAACACTGGAGCATTTGTCAACAATTACTTCAATTGCTCAAAACTGGTTGCACATTCCTCTGTCGATTCAAATTTCACCCCTTTCCTCTAAAGTGACGTGATAAGATATCCAATGTGAGAGAAATTCCTAATGAACCTCCTATAATAACCTGCTATACCTATGAATGATCTTACCTCATCCACATTTCTAGGAGTTTCCCACTTCATGATATCACTTACCTTCACTAGATCCATTGTTATGCCTTCCGTGGAAACAACATGTCCCAAGTAATGTACCTTTGTCTAAAAGAAATTACATTTTCTAAGCTTGGCATACAACTAATGCTCTCTCAGTAATCTCAAAAATACCACTAAGTTCTTGGCATACACTATTCATAACTGAATGTAATAACAAACCTCTCCAGATAAGGACACAACACACTATTCATCAAACACATAAAAGTAGTTGGAGAATTAGTTAGACCAAAAGGAACTATAACAAAATAATAATGCCCAAACCTAGTCTTGAAAGTAGTCTTGTATATGTCCTCTTCCTTGATGTGTACCTGATGGTGTCTTGATCTCATATCAATCTTTCAGAACACTAATACTCCCATCATTTGATCGAACAAGCTGTTGGCTGATAAAATTACCTATTTTTCACCCAATTTCACCTATTCCTTTTTATCCATTTCATAGCTCTTAAGAGATTGATTTATATCTCAAATAATTGAAGGTTTATCAAATTTCCATATCTTCTTGAAATGTTAATTTATGAAGCATAGTCCTATCGGAACGATGCTTAGATGGATTGCTGATAGAATTTTCCTTGCAGATTCACGTCGGATGATGCTCAATAGAATATAACTCAGGACGATGTTGCTAACTAACAAGTAGTGCTATTCAAGGATTGGACCATAAAAAATGTTGAACTATCGAAGAGATGATAAATTGACTTTGATTTTTATCTTTGCATAATGTTTCTATATGAAAAATCATTATATATTTGTGGGCAAGCATGATTGCCACAATTTCTAAGTTTTTAAAATGCTATCCATGAAATGATAACATGTATAAGTAATCCTCAGTGGAGAAGAATGACATACATTTCCCTTTGGGCGTGTAACAACAAAACTTTAATTGTGATTCCTTTTGGTTGATGTGAATTCTATTTTTTCGTAATCTCGTGTGATCTCTAACTCTTTACCACATCCCTGATCGGAGAGTTGGTCCCGCTCTCTTGATCAGGCGCTATTGGATTTAATCGTTTGAATAAGTATGTGTTTTGGTTATGTTGTTGATGTTTTGAAATTTTTGTTCTTTCTTTACTGATTTATATTCCCGCTATGATTCTTAATTGTTGTTACTCTAGGTTTTTGTTAATATTATTTACTTTGCTGTTACTTGATTCATAACACTTGTTCGGCCTTGTATTTTGTAAATGCTCAATACTAGGTAGGGAACTTGTGTCCTAGATATAATTTTCATGATAAACTTGAAATAATTAATGAACCCCAAATTGAAAAACAAATGTGGAAGGGATTGAATCTATAACCCATATCTAAACACTAACAAAAGTCATCAATCCTCAGCAATGGATACCTGTTCATGATGGTCACCTTATTCAACTTCTTGTAATCAATGCATAGCCTGAGAGTACCATCCTTCTTCTTCACAAACAACACCTATGCACCCTAAGGTGGTACAATTGCCCTAATGTATCCTTTTTCAAGAATTTCCTTCAACTACAACTTCAACTCTACTAAATTTAGTGTGCTAATCTTGTATGGTGCCTTCGATGCTTGTGTTGCCCCTAGTACCAACTCAATGGAAAACTCCACTTCTCTGTGAGGTGACAACTCTAAAATATTTGCTAGAAACACATCCCGAAACCATTACAATATCAGATGCCTACTCAATACTTGTACATCCTCAAAATCCTTACCATTATCACTAGAAATATGCACTCCAAATAACACATGCCCTTTTCTGCGATTTTGATTTTCCCACATGGTTGTCACCATTATAACTGATGTTTCCTTCTTCTTACCTTGAAATATCCTCTATTCTCCATTTTCATCCATGCACTCAATGGCCTTGTCAAAAAAATCCACATTGGTCCTATGAAGATACAGCGAGTCTATACCCAAATGCATAGTATATGATCCCAGTGGAAATACATTAAAATGTATTGAGGTAGGCATACCATTCAAGTCGAATGCACAAGATCTTACCCACTAATGCACTCTCTTCATTATACTTGTAGCCAATTGTACTATCCAAGAATTTTCATGTACTTCTTTATTCAAACCACACTTATCCACCAGGTCGGGACTAACATAACTATAATTAGATCCAAGGTCAATAAAAATAGAAACAAATTGATAAAAAATATTATCATCCATCTCGATAATAGTTGTCTCATGATTTTCCTCCCTTTTATCCATCGCTACATAAATCCATGGAATGCTCTGCCCAACATCCCCAACATTTTTCACTTTCTGTGCACTATAAATCTAAGGCCTACCACCTTGATTCTGCAGAGAACCCCTCTTAATATGCTCCTTACCACATGTCCAACACTGCAACTTTCTTGTAACATCACCTTTATTCTACTGCCCTCCATGTTGTGACCCATTAAACTTCTTTTAAGGTGAAATTTTTTCTTTCTCAACTGCATCCTAAGCCCTTGTTCTTTTCAGCTACCATTTACCTTGAGCTTTATCTTTCCCTTTCCATACTTCACTAGATTATGTCTTGGGCTTTGATTTCTTGTAAGAATTCTTCAATTTCTCAATGACTTCTTCAAGTGACTGAGGCTCATCAGACTCAATCAAATCTCTAAATGCTAATGGAAATCCATTGACAAATCTATGAAATTTTTCCTTTTCATGCTTAAGATATGGTACATACCTTAATAAATGCAGAAAATTAGTCGTGTACTCCTCATGTATCATCGATCCCATATTTAGCTCATATAATTCCTTGGATTTGTTTTCATAGTACCTCTCTGACACTTCTTCCGGAAAAGTCTCTTGAATTCATGCCAACTCAACTCTTATGTCCTGATGTCTCTAACCCACTTCACATCTTCCCACCAGATGTTTGTTTTACCTTTGAAATTAAATATATCTATTATGGCCTTCATATCCTCTATGTATTCATGCAACTCAAAGAATTTATTCATCCTAAGTAGCCATTTTTCTGCATCCCTCAACTTCCTCAAATATCCATCAAAGGTAGGTGGCTTTTCTTTCTTGAACTCATTTGGAAAATATTCTCTCACTCCTCCTGTAAGGATGATAATGATGACTATCATAGTTCTTGTCAACACTATAACTAGAATAGAAATTGTTTCCATCACTTCTCATATCTAGAGTACCCAAGATCCTACCATCTCTGATTGTGTTGTCCCTATCCAACTTTCGCCCACCATGAGATCTACTTCCATATGCCCCATTATTTTTTTCCTCCCGCCCATGGTTGATCCTAAGTAGTCCATGTCTCTGCAATCCTGATGAACCCTTAAGGATGACTAAATTAACCTCTCTTGTTTCTCTTGTTCTTGCATGATTATACCATTATCTACCTTGCAACTTCTCATTTTTTCCTTCAACCTTCTCAATGTGTCTACTATTTCAGAAGAGTGCTCAACACCACACTACTCATCTCATCCATAGGGAGAGTTTCATGCTATAGTCTACCATCTTCCTAGTAATATTTGATCTTCTTCCTGCAAGCATACCATGTCATCTTAAAACAAAACATAACAAAATCAACATACCTTAGTATAATTCATTGGATGATATCTTGACTGCAATATCAACCAAATTAGCATAATACATGTATAATCATAATCATATCAATACATGTATAACCATAACCATAACCATATATATGTATAAACATAACCATATCAATACATGTATAATCATAACCATGTCAATGTATGCATAACAACATATAAGCACTGACATGCATAACCAATGAATAACCGACATACACTCATGACGACACATCCAACAATAACACCATCAACTTTCACATGGTGACACAATTTCAATGATGACCACCACAATGCACACACACCAAACACATAAACCACAAGCATAAGGAACACATATGCAACCAATATGTATGCATGTCCAACACACACTGCCCATCGAGTCCAAGGGATGAACCATGCTTTGATACCACTTTGTAACACCCTCCTCCCACATTTACCCAAGTTAATGAGTCTGTTAGGGAAAATATGTGACAAGAGGCTACTATGATATGATTCAAATTCCCATTTATAGTTATGGAAGTGGAACGAACAAAAATAAATCATTTTTACCTTCCACACATGCTACCGAACCTTCAGGAGGCAACCAACCTTTCCAGGTGACCAATCCCTGAGACATCCTGACATTTCAGTAATTTGGACTGTTAGTGGCTCCCATGACAAGCCATGCATGTGAATAAGGCCTTCCAGTCACTCCCACAACAATGCATGGCAGTGACTGTGGACATTTTCATCTAGTTTTGAGCTATCGACACTGAATTCTATGCCACGTTTTCAGGGTCAGGACTCAAGCCACTGCCCATAACTTCTTGAAAATTTCAGCAATGATAAATAAAAATGGAATAATGCTACTAATGCAATGATTGGTACAAGTACTTGATCTTACCACTATTATCCATGATAGGAATGGCATCAAACATGTCACAAATATGTAATCTACAGATCATAACAGAAAATATTAACATAGGGGTATCATACTTATCTGAAATTTGTAAAGATGATTTTTTTCTCTCTCACAGTAATTGCATTATCATCTATTACATTATATATTCATGTTACATTCATTTACAAATAAAAACATGATGAGATTCACATATCAGGTCTGTCATAAAACATATTGATAACCAACATATAACCAACATAAATAACAAGGATATATCAGCCATAAGAATCACATATGAACCAATATATTTACACATGAAATACCAATGAGAAAGAGCTCTTATTAATGAATTCATAAGCCAACTAGGTCTAGGACTTCCATGAACCACTTGACCATAGATTGGATGAACCAAATCTTTCTTTCAGCCAATCACCCCTATGCCATAGTCCAAGCATGAATGTGGGGCTCACAACAAAACCAATCCAAGTTTCCTTAGGATTTGCCGCAATCCCCACCAAATCCCTAGGCCTTAAAAAATCATGCATGCCACCATATTTCTCCACCTACATTGTGAGGAATTTTTCTGCCTCTTAGTCTCTAGGATCTACTGTATATCCCACCATTCATTGGTTGAGGATTCCTAGGCCTAATCAAGACTCCACCCACTAGGCTTTACCATATATCCCTCCATTCACCGGCTGAGGCTTCCTAGGATTGATTGAGGTCACACACCTCTAGGTTATACCGTATATCCCGCCATTCACCAGTCGAGGATTCATAGGCCCACCGAGGTGCACAAAATTTTTATTTACCACAATCCCACCTTCTCTGGTCCAGGGATTACTAGGCCTTGTGTTCTTCTTTAAAGACCACCTCACTCAGTTTCAAAACCATTCGGCAATCTGGATTAACTAAATAAAAGAGAACCCATCACACCATGTATATCAAAAAATGACAAGGCAAGGCCTAAAATCACTCTCACACTTGGAAAAACCCATGACAATGACAAAACGAGAACCAAATACTCACATGCATGTATCATGCATGCTAAATCTAGTAAGGAAATCACACATGAAAATCGATACATGCAAGTAATATTACTATAGTTGCTTGATCATGCTCTTCCTTACTTTATATTTACTTCACTTTTCCTTCTTTGTCCTTCATTTTCTTTCCTTGATCCAACGCTATAGAGCTCCAAGAATGGTCTAAGTGTCCAAGAGGGTGCAAGAGAGAGAGAATGGAGAGAGCTCTCCAAAACGGAACTGACAAAAGGTACCAACTGATCCTAAAATGAATTTTAATTACTAAGGTATCCATTTTCTTCAATTTTCCATTATTTTCCTCCTCACGTGCAACCTATGACATTTCACCTTGATTTTTTCCTAATTTCCATTATTTTCATAAATAAAATACCAATTAATGTCTCATGCATTTACAAAGCCTTTTCCATTATCTTTGCCAATTTCCTTAGCCATAATAAACCAAATGAACACCCACACTAGTATGTTTTTCCCAACATTCAACTTATAATAAGTGTCTCTTGACCTTGGTTGTTATTTTTCCTTTATTAACTTTATTACATGGAATTTTGACCAGGACTCTTACATCCTACAACTTGTTAAGACCTCATTTATATCTTATACCTATGCTCATTAGTGAAAATAGTGACATGGTGTTAGTGTGAAATTTCTTAGAAGGTGTACCAAAAACACTTCACTTAAAACACTAGGTGACACGTGACCCTGACAACAATTTGTTGTCGCTTACACTTCAGATCTATAATTAAACTTGGAAAACCTGCAACAAAACATCTTATATGATCCAAAACATTGAACAACAATATATATATCCAATGCAATAACCCAAAAGGAAATATTTTAAAATGAATGAATCTTTTATCGATAACACCTAGTGAAGGAGATCTACAAAAAGGGTTTGCAAATCCCCCTCCATGGGATGGGTCCTTTGACGTCCTTGATTCTTCAATAATTGATTCTCACTCTCAATGTGTGAAAAAACCCAAAACAACGTAGACAAATCAAATGGGAGCTCAAGAAAAAATAGAAATAATGCTGATGATAATAATGGTCATTGTGAAGAATGAATGGAAAACCATCCTATTTATAACAAAGTATTGAGTTTATCTAAAAAATGGAGAATAACAAAATAATTTTGACCAAATCAAGATCTAACTGTTAGGAATACCTTATTATATTTTTTTGAGAGGGAAAACATATTTAAAATGGTCAAATATCATTATTTAGAAATAATTATCAAATCGAATGATTTATTAATTATTTCACGAGGATTAATAATGGTGTGAAACTGAAATAATTATTAAATAGTGATTTAACAATTATTCCCATAATGGAAATAAGGAATAATAAATAAATAGTGATTTATTTAATTATTCTTAGGATGTTTAGTCAAATGTGACAAAGAATAATTATCAAACAATGATTTAATAGCTATACCTACAGAAAATTAAATAAATAATGATTTATTCAATTACTATCATGGGTTTTTTTTTTTTTTTTAATCATAGAATAATTTAATAAATATGGTTTACTAAATTATTTCCCATGGTGAAAGTGATTTTACTATGGTAAAATTAATCCTACATGGTCTATTTTGATCCACCTAGTTAGAAATGGCTAGGTGATCATTTTTTGGTGATAACATATTGCTCCCTAACATATGAGTGTTAGCAGAAAATCGTATGACCGAAATATGCTATAGATTACGCTTCCACCAGACACCAAAGGGGGGAGAGAGAGAGAGAGAGAGAGAGAGAGAGAGAGAGAGAGAGAGAGAGAGAGAGAGAACTGAAGCAATGCAAGGATGGAAAAAAATGGAGGGGGCGAGACCTACTAAACTGATAGAAGTCTCCTTTTATGTTGGAGTACATAATCTCAAATTATGCGGGGCAGGCATACCCATAATCACCGAGCTAATTGCGTACAAAGAATAATGGTGAGCCCAACAATGTTGGACTGAGCTAAAAAGTACATGATACATGATATGCTGGCATCAATGGGCCAGAAAATAATACGATGAATCCCATATACATAATCATCTTGGAAAAAACAGTGGTCGGGACTATATACAATAACATCTAAGTACATGAGACATAATTCCCCTCAAGATGACATGGTGAATGGGGATCAAAACCAAAGAAGCCCTATTGAACAGGAAAAGGCTCTGAAGATTTGAATGGGTCATATGAAGTAGACATGCATGTTGCGGGCGCTGCATGTAGTGGAAACTGAACCCATCACATCTACGAAACTACATCTAAGGTTAGATCAACATCTATATACATCTTGGAATGTGGGGGGCTAGTTGAAGAGACACCCCGTCATGAGGTATGAAGCATCTCACACACACCTGGGAATCACTAGGATAATCATTTGGGTCACCAAACCATCAAGTGTACGATTCTTAATCGTGCAGTCGAGAGTTGACATCAAGCACGTGAGAAACAACCAATTCAAAGGGAAATGATGATTCTCGTTGCTTGATCTGAGGCACCAAACAAAGATGAAATATGGAACCAAGGAACACCACCTTATAGACCACACTTCTTGAATAAATGTGTTGAACTCGACAAAAGAGGGCCCACCAGAGTTAAGGCAATAAGGAATCCTTAACAATGGCACGAGGTATCGTAGTAGAGTGACTGATGGATTGACACCAAGGATGATGATGGAAGGAAACAAGATAAGTGGTGGATTGGGGACTTCCCTTGTCAAAGAATGATATATATGGTTGTCCTCGTAGTGACTGACTCGATTTTGTAGTGGATGATCAATGACTCAAACGGGGGTTTGGCAAAGATGGAGCAAAAGATATAGAGGTAAAATGTGAATATAACGGGATGGATGTGTCACAATTATGTATGGAACACTACAAATGGACTCAAGGGGACTTGGAACAGACTCCATAGATACAAGGGTGACTCATATTGGATTCTTTGAACAAGGGTGACTCGATGATGCTACCACATGGGGGAGGCCTGAAGGGGACCATAAAAACATGAGTAAATGATGGTTACTCATGAATAAAATCGACACGTGAGTTAACCAGTGCAAAGGTAAAAGTGGTACTAAAGTACTCATGGCTCAAATGAAGAAATTCGATTTTAATAGGTGGCCAAATGAGACCTCATGGAAAAAATGGCTTCCTACTGAAGTTTCAAATTACCAGAAACAAAGGGAGACCCATTATAAAAACCATTGAGAGATTTCCAACAGTGTTGACGGGTTGCTGAATGGAACTACAGTTTGGTCACAATGGGTGATGGAAAATCTAGGGTTTTTCCCATAAAAGGGATTTTTTCCGCCAAATCCAATTCATTTGCATAGTGAGTTGTGGAGAATTTGGAGAGGATTATAAGCACTAAATATTATGTAGATCATAGCTAAAAAATCAACCATAAGAATTCAGATCTACAACTCTCAGGCAAGTGGCCTTACTTGTCTAAAAATGGCCTTAATGCTTCTTGGAGGAATGGTTCTTAGTGAAGAATACATGAAGGAACTACTAGAGAAGGTCTAGAATCATCCCTACCCACCAAGTCAAACATGTGGACTATATGTCAATTGTGGCATCAAATAGAGTATATTTTTTGAAAATATGGAATCAATCATTTGCAATAAGCAATGTGTATATGGCTAGTCGAAGAGGCCAGTATGACAAAATATCCAAAAAATGAAAGAATAATCGACCATACCGAGATCATTGGGTTCTATGTCGAGACTTATGTTGATCATATGAGAAGGTGGCTAAGGGGGGAACCATCATGCCCCCAAACATGGGATACTGCCCCCCAACATATGTGATGGAGGGGACTAATCAGGTATGCAAAGGTGGGAATGATTCCCCTTAGTAGGAGGAGTGTCATTATGTTCCAAGTGCTCAAAGAAGAGATTCGAGCATTTGGTACAACTGGTACAATGTACTTCACATGATAATGAGTAGATATAGGGGCATAGGTCCCCCCCAACATCCTATGGACATGTTGGATGTCTTTAGAATCTCTTTCACCCAACTCTTCAAGGTGTCTCTTGAGTTTACACTGTTGTTGGGTTTGGTGAAGGGTGTATCCATTATAACCACTGGCTGAGGAAAAAAATACATCACCTGAAATTCCTTTTCCCTGAAGGTAGCAAGTTTTGTTCCATTGAAACTATTCAACACCATTGTCTCTGGATCAGTATGCAATACAATCCAGTGGATCATGTTCGCGCATGGAAAGGTGGGATACCTGCATGCAATCTGGTACAAGGCAAACTTGTGTATGTTGACATAGACTTTGTGATCCTGAAGATTATCCTCAAATGTGCCTGAAAATATGTGATTGATGTCATGCTATTTCATCTTTATTTCCTTATCTATGAAAAAATTAGTGTCCTCGTAGATGGGAAATCTCATAGACACTTGCTCAACTGCATCTCCAGTTGCACTCTCAATGGTGTTCTTTGACCCTCCTCTCTTGGAAGCCATTGTACTTATACTACCGAGAGTCTGACGAACACCTCTGATACTTGAAGATAGAGAAACACTCATGGAAAGCATAATGTCAGTTGAAAACCAAAACTACTTGAGGACTAATATGCAACACACCTGGCTGACTCGCTGGAAGATTTGCACAATTTTCACAGGGAGGTTGGGAGGCTAACTGGCAGAACTGTGTAGAGAATAGTATGGATTGTTAGTGCACTGATTAAATGTTGAAACTACATAGAGCACAATAAAGCTTGGCCTGCTAAGGACTGAAAGTGTGCAATGTGAAGTTTTAGTTAGCATGACTGAAACTCGATCAAAGTGCATCTACACAATTCCTGGGGCCAACAAGGAACTACCTCTCAGAATTACGCAGATCAAGCCTAGGAGGCTAGTGTGAGGTAGGCTTTGGGTAGTTCATGGGCATGGCCTTCACTCTCATAAATGTGCAGTACAAGCCGAGCAATGCAAGGTCCGGGCCAAGGTAGCCTAGACCCGCCGACGAGTGCCTTCAAAGTTGTAAAGGTTGAATGCATGTGTGAAACAGAGTGCAAACAAGAGTGAATGAACATGCATGAAAATAGTGAGTGCAGGATTCAATAAAACTGAAAAGAATTAAGTCTATGAATTGAGTCACCGTAACCGTGACTATTAGTGCAGAAACAATGTCATGCATGTGACAGTAGTGAGATGTAATGTAAAACTTGAAACAATGCTTCTGCAAGCTAACATGCATTAAAAAGACAACGCACACTCAATGAAACCAAGAAGGAAACACTCACACAAACTGAAATACAAAAAGTGAGAGAAAAGTAGCAAAAGACATGAAAAGAAAAGTTACCCGAAAAAATATGAGCTAAGTGTGCCAAAGGTTCCTAGATGCGATGGGGAATTCCAGAGCTCCAAGATCAAAGTGAAGAATGAGCTCGAAAGTGTCGAATAAATAGTTTTGATAAGATCAAGGCATATGATACACATGCTACAAATCTAGGAAAAAGAGACACTTGGCGGGAGGCTTTTAAAACATCTTTTGCATGTAACCTCTAGCTACTAAAAATAGATCCCTAAAATCTAGGGATGATTTTTTCTTTTTTCTTTTTTTTTTTCTTTTTTCGGGAAAAAGTAGCCCATGCATGGAAAGCAATATTGCTCATTCTGGAGGGGACCGATCAACATGTGAGCACATGTAATGGACTTCAAGCCCTGGAGTGACTTCTGCGATGTTTTTGGGTTGTGGCTCTCGATGCCCCTCAAGCTCTACAAAATTTCTGAACCGAAGCCCAAGCTGTCAGCCAAATCTGTGAAAATTTTGAGAGCAAGCCTAGTGATGGGCTGCTCTGCCCAATTTTTAGAGGGAAGGGTGCCTTCTTGCTCTATGCATTTCTGGAGAGAAGAAGGATGCCTTGATGGTCTGTGAAATTCTAGAGAGCAAGGCTGGTTTCCCTCCATTTCTATGCAAATGTCAAAGTGAGCACAAGAGCCACTTGATGACCAAGTCACGGAATGTCATCTTGTGGGTGAAAGGAAAAAAAGCTAGCAAACACAAGTTGATAAGCCACAAAAATTCAACTAAAGCATAAGTACCTATTAGTGCAAGACATGTTTCTAAGGATGGTTAGTAGGGAGGCTCCAAAATGAAGCTAAGGAAAATTTTTGGAGGGTGTTTGTAGCCGCTACAACACTTGGCGACACACTGGAAGAACTGCAGCTCTCTAAATGGACCTTGTTTCATGAAAATCAAGTCTAACTCCTCTGGAAGTATTGTTTGGTTCTCTCATCATTGTGGTTTCCACGCTAGCTTGAGTGAAATATGTAGCACTTGCCATGCTCTTGATCACACATTCCAAGCTAGGTAAACCTAGTTGTTTTGATTGGGGATGATGGGTATATTGACGCACAAGTAATATTACTGTTAGAGTCTAAGTCTCATATTTGTTGTTGCTCCACTGCCAACAGGCCTAGACAAGACCCCAGCAGAGTCACGCAGGAACACAAGCATCACTCTGCTACTAGAGAGCTTTGTCAGTACCCCGACGGAGTTACTTGGATCACCTCTTTACCGAGGAAGCCTTTCTCTTCTTTCAACTTATTCATTTTTCTTCAAAATTTTTAACATTTTCATTTTTTTTATTCTTTTTCAACAACTGTGCATAGGCACTTATTTATTTAAGAGGTAGAAGAGGGATCCTGACTTATTGAGAGAAGAAGAGGTTGTCCCTTCCGAGAATTATTTTATATATACCTCTGACATACTTATTAAGATTTTCCTTCTCACCTTACTCTACTTAACTGAGCTGACAAGGATTAAACCAAAAACAACTGACTAGAGTAGGTGGTACTAGTTAGAGTGCAAGTGTTGTGTTTTCACTAAGATTCAATTCGAATAGAACATTTTTTCCATTGGTGTATCATTGACTAAAGACAACAAGTTCTGCATCAAGAGAGAGGACAACAAATAACCAAGTGTTGGTAGTTCTACAAGTTCTCTTGTACTTTACCCTGCTTGTCTTAAGAGTCACACATGGTTTCGTGTGAAACTAACCTACAGATGTAAACGAGCAACAAAAAAACAAAGCGAAGAGCAGGAGGAAATGTGAAAGCAAATCAGGTAAGAAAAGCAATCAATCAAGCAAACAAACAAACAAAGAAAGAAAACAAGCATGCATGCAAGCAAACAAAACATAAAGAAAACATTACTCCTAATCCTAAGCTAATGGTGCATGGGTCTGCTCACGTGAAGTGATATTTCCAATGTAGCCACCGACGCATTGGTTGACCCATGTTGGTGAAGGAATGGTTTGAGAAAAACACAATTAAGTGAAATACCAAACATGAAAATATAACAATGAATACCAACTCATGTCGAGTTTAAATGTGTCCACGGAAAAGAAAAGAGTGAAAGAACAAGGTAAGCACTCAGTGGACTTACCATGTTTTTGTGATACACTGCATGTAGATGATAAGCATATGCACTCTCTTGACTGTGACAGGTAATAAAACATGATAAAGAGGGATAACTTATGCCTTGAAAGTGTGCTTGTTGTGTATGATTCCTCTAATGCATGAGCAATAGGATCATGTGATTCTAGTGGAGGAAGTGAAATCTATGTGTTTGATGGATGTTCAATTCATACAGATAAGTGATGAGGAGCCTTGGTTAGTTCAAAAATTTATGGATGGTTAGTGAAACTAACCTTAGGACAGTGAGGGCTTGACATAACCATTAGCTTGGGTTGAAGTGCCTTGACAACCTGTAGGGTTTCGACTTAATCAATAGATAGATCATCATAGATAGGTGGCTTTGAAAGACCAATAATGATAGAATCAACATCGTGATCAAATATAGGAGTAAAGAGATCACGATAGCTATGATCAGATAAATCAATGAGTTCCTTGTCATCCTCATGATTTGGTAAATCATACAGAGTGGTAGATGAGAAGCAAGGATGTTCACCCCCTACATTTTAGGAAAAAGTAGATGAAAAATCAAGTGGACTTTTAGTGAAATATTTGTCCATTCCACTATCAAAAGATGGAGTAAAATTGGGCGTGCCATAGGAATGATCAAAAGAAGAGGCATCCAAGGATGGATTTACAGAAGGAAAATCAGAAATAGCAGAATCACCAAAGATGTCAGAAAAAATCGGAGGAGGCGTGGACTGAAGGAGGTCATCCTTCACTGCAAGTTAATGCTCACATCCCCTATCATATTCATCATAAATGATAGCATAGGTCGGTTGTGTAACATCAACTCTATCGATGGCTCGATACTCATTCACAACAGGTGTAGACTCTAGAATGGAAAAACATAAGACAATGTGACCCAGATGATCAGCGGAACGCGGAGACGGAGGTTCAGGTAACAAGTGCATATGACAACCCATGGTCTTCCTAACCAAATCTGTGTAGAAATTAAGAGCAGTTAGGGTGGAATCATGTACCAGTCGAATAATCATGTGTTCATGCTCTCCCACATAACTCTATGGGGGTGGAATTGTTAGATGAGGGGAAGGCGGTTTATCACTTGTGATAACAATTGTGTTCACTTGTGATTGTGTAGATCCTTCACTGAAGTATGGTGAGCAGGATTTGGGTCAGATTTATTTATGAAAAAAATATTCAAATCTATCCATAAGATATTGGAATTTGATTTGAATTTTCGAACCTTCAAACATGAGTAGACAAAAGCACTTCCAGAAATCCATAGGCGGTTCATGTGGGGTCTTCCATTGTTTTAATATTTTTTTGTCAAGAGCTTTAGGATCAAAATGATGGAAAATAGATATGATCAGATCACTAAACTACTTAAATGAGTGCATGCAATTGGGTGGAAAGTTGCGACACCATCATTCCGGGGACTCGCAAAGTGTGTATGAAACCAGTGTGTTGACCTCTACATCATCAAAATCTTCCTTATTCCCCAAGAATGTGAGGAAGTCATGTAAGTGCTCAAGCCAGGCCACTTCACCTTCACCATCATACGTGAGTTGCGATAAGTGATCGAAGAACTCCTTCGTGATTTCAGAGGAATGTGTGTTGGACAAACATCACAAAGGGTTAGCTACACCAATCTCCACGATAGATGTGTGAAGATTTAAAACATGATGTGAGGACTCAACTTGTCATCTGGCCCTCCTTCTAGCGCTATAAATGTTGATGGTGTTGGTCCTGCCAACATGTCAGGGTATCTCCCTTGTAAGAAGTCCCAACTAGACCTCAAACCATTTGGAGTAGGAGTCCTAGTAGTGGGTAGTACTATATCACCTTGACTGTGGTTGCATGCAAAAGTAAGTAATATGTCCTTGTTGGTAGCATGGGTGTGACCTTGTAGCAAATCAAGGAAGGTGCATTAAAGGATCTAACACAAGGAAGGGGGGAAGAGTGTTCCCTTTAGAAACTTGTGATAGCACGAAGCTTGAAAGGGAACTGTTGGCTTAAGGGTGCCTGACCCAAGTTCAGAGTTGTTCGCGCCAACCAATGAAACCCTAACTATTGGAACTTTTGGAAAAAACCTACATAGCGCAGGCTGCAGTCTCACCTGAAGCAGTATTGGGGGATGATAGAACCAGGTTTCTACATCTAGAGAGAGTGTGATAAGCATTCTTAATCTCTTATATCTTAGATCTACCTTCGCACAGATCGGTAGTCTTCTATGGTCTGGTATAGTAACTCGAGTAAATCAGATTCTAGACCTTTGCGAAGGTCTATGATCAGTCTTTGCAGACCCTTAACAGGAAAATTATCCACTTTCGCGCATTAATCAATAATCCTAGATCTGCCTTCACGCATATTTATCCAATTCATCTGAAATCATAACAAAAATAACCCATATCTTTTTGAAAATAGATAATTACTTAAGTCATGCACAAATAAGATAGATTTAGTAGTTTCAAGCAACATTTATTCATTATTCCATAGAAAAAATATATTATAAAGCCATAGATCATAACATAAACATAATCAACAATAATGCTCAGATTGGAAGATAATTCTTCAAAATTAGTCTTTATTCATCTTCAATGTTCATATTATAGACTCTTTCACCCTACACACTCAGATGTAGGGGTTCACGCACTTAGTTGTGGACTTACCAAGGCCTCTTGTGCATTCAGCTGCAACAGCCTTCTCATTTCGCCTAAGTACAGGAAGCAGAGCCTTCCTGCCTTAGCACTCACCCAAACAATCTCTATCTTGACTCTTCGCTACCCTTAGTTACCTCTTAGACTCTCTATGTCTCAATTATATATATCTTTCTTCAATACAATACCATGGTCTGCAGACCACGGGTGAGTCTCAAAACCGACCTATTTACTTATCCAATCAAGGGGTTAAACCCCTTTGACTCCTATCTAATTGTGTGCTCCATATCCACATTTTGCGGAGACTTTACATATTTTTAAAAAGCTTTTACAAGGGTTAACTAACCCCAAAATTGACCCTAGGGACCCTATCCCAATAGGTCCCCAACACAAATATCGCGACTCACCCTCGTGTCACTCAGCTGGCGCCTTGTGAAAAGAAAGACTAACTCTTCCGAAAGTATTGTTTGCTTCTCTTATCATCATGGTTTCCACACTAGATTGAGTGAAAGTTGTAGAACCTGGCATGCTTTTGATCGGTCGGTACACATTCCAAGCCAGGTCAAGTTAGTTGTTTTGATTGGGGATGAGGGGTATATTAGTGAATAAGTAATATGACTGTCAAAGTTTAAGTTTCATCTCTGATGTTGCTCAGCTGCCAGCAGGCCTGGACAGTACCTCGACAAAGTCACGCAGGAACACAAGCATCATTCCATTATTAGTGAGCCTAGTCAGTACCCCAGTGGAGTTACTTGCATCACCTCTCTACACAGGAAGCCTTTCTCCTCTTATTCCTTCTTCATTTTTTTCAATTTTTTTCACATTTTCATTTTTTTCATTTTTTTTCAAGAACTATTCATAGGCACTTATTTATTTTAGAGGCAGAAGAGGGATCTTGACTTATTGAGTGAAGAAGAGGTTGTTCATTCAGAGAAGTATTTTATATATACATCTGACATACTTGTTCAGGTTTCCCCCCTCAACTTACTCTTCTTGACTAAGTTGACAAGGATTAAACCAAAAATAGCCAACAAGAGTAGATGGTACTAATTAGAGTGCAATTGTTGTGTTTTCACCAAGATTCACTTCGAACAGAACGTATTTTCGATTGGTGTATCATTGACTAAAGACAACAAGTTCTGCATCAAGAGAGAAGACAATAGATAACAAAGTGTTGATAGATGTACAATTCCTCTTGTACTTTACCCTGCTTGTCTTAAGAGTCGAACATGGTTTCATGCAAAACTAACCTATGGACATAAACAAACAACAAAACAACAAAGTGAAGAGCAAAAGAAAATGTGAAAGAAAAGAAAATAATAAAAGGAAGCAAGCAAGAAAACAAACAAACAAATCATGATAGAAAACATGAATGCAAGAGAACAAAAAATAAAGCAAACACTACTCCTACTCATAGGCTGATGGTTCATGGGTTTGCTCACGTGAAGTGATATATCCAATGCAACAACCAATGCATTGGTTAACCCATGTTGGTGAAGGCATGGTTCATGAAAAATATAGTCAAGCAGACCAACACACATGAAAGATATAACAATGAAGACCAACACACTCTGATTTTAAATGCATCCACAAAAAACGAAAGAGTGAAAACACAAGATAAGAAATTTGGGGACTTACTATGGTGTTGTGATACACTGCATGCAGATGATAAGAATATACACTCTCTTGACTGTGACAAGTAAGAAAACATGAGAAAGAGGGATAAATTACATCTTTCAAGTGTTCTTGTTTTGTATGATTCCTCCAATGCATGAGCGATAGGATCATGTGATTCTAGTGGAGGAAGTGAAATATGTGTGTTGGAAGGATCTCCAATGCATACATATGAGTGATGAGGTGCCTTGGGTAGTTCAGCAATTTCATGACTGGAAGTGAAACTAACCTTAGGACAGTGAGGGCCTGACATAACCATCATCTCAGGCTAAAGTGCCTCAACATCCAGTGGGGTTTTGACTTCATCGACAGATAGATCATCATAAACATGTGGCTTTGAAAGATCAACAACGATATAATCAACATCATGATCGAATATAGGAGTAACGAGATCATGACAGCTATGATTAGAAAAATTGATGAGTTCCTTCGTATCCTCATGATAAATCATACAGAGGGATGGATGAGAAGCAAGGGTTTTCACCCTCTTCATTTTCAGAAAAAGTAGATGAAAAATCAAGTGGATTTTCAGTGAAAGATTTGTCCTTTCCATTGTCAGATGGTGGAATGACATCAGGTGTGTCATACGAAAGATCGGAAGTAGATGCATCTGGGGATGGATTTACACAAGGCAAATATGAAACAACAAAATCACCAAAGGTTTCAGGAAAAAGTGGAGGTGCGGACTGAAGGAGGTCATCCTTCACCACATGTTGATGCTCATATCCCCAGTCATACTTATCATAAATGAAAATGAAAGTTGGTTGTGTAACATCAACTGCATTGATGGCTCAATGCTCATTCACAATAGGCATAGATTCGGGAACAAAAGAACACAAGACAGTGCAATCCGGAGTATCAACAAAACACAGAGACAAAGGTTGAGGTAATAAGTGAATATGACAACCCATGGGCTTCCCAACCAAATATGCACAGAAAGTAAGAGTAGTGAGGGTGGAAGCATGTACCAATTGAATAATCATTTGTGCATGTTCTCCCACATCTCTGTGGGGGTGGATTTGTGTGATGAGGGGAAGGTGGATATTCACTTCTGATAACAACTATTTCCGCTTGTCATTTCACAACTCCATCACCGAAGTATGTTGAGTAGGTTTTGCAATTTTACTTCACTTGGGATAGATTGATTTATGACAGCAATATTCAAGTCTTTCCACATGATATTGGAATTTCATCTGACTTTTCAGTGCTTCAAACATGAGTAGACATAAGTGCTCCTAGAAATTCATAGGCAGTTCATGCAGGTCCTTCCAATTTTTTAACATTTTTTTGTCAAGAGCTTCAGGATAAAAATGATGGAAAACATATTTGATTAGATCACTGAACTACTTAAATGAGTGCACACAATTAGGTGGCTAGTTGCAACACCATCGTTTCAGGGATTCACGAAGTGTGTTTGCAACCATCATGCTTAGCTCTACTTCATCAAAATCTTCCTTATTCCCCAACAATTTGAGGAAGTCACGTAAGTTCTCAAGACATGCCACTTCACCCTCACCATCATAAGTGAGTTTCGAAAAGTGATGGAAGAACTCCTTCATGACTTAAAAGGAATGTGCGTTGGAAAAACATCACGGAGGGTTAACTACAACAATCTCCATTACAGATGTGCGAATATTCAAAACAAGATGTGAGGAATTATCTTGTCATCTGTACCTCCTTCTAGAGCCATAAATGTTGATGGTGTTGGACCTGCAAACATGTGGGGGGATCTCCCTTGTAAGAAGTACCAACTAGACCTTAGACCGTTTGGAGTAGGAGTCCTAATAAGGGGTACTATTGTATTGCCTTGACTACTATTGTAAGCAAAGGTAAGTTAGATGTCCTTGTTGGTAGAATGGGTCTGCCCTTGCAGCATGTGAAGGAAGGTTCATGAAAGGATTTAACACAAGGAAGGGGGGAAGAGTGTGCCCTTTTGAAACCTATTATAGCACGCAGCTTGAAAGGGAACTATTGGCTTAAGGGGGCCTAACCCAAGTTCAGAGTTATTCACACCAACTAACAAAACCCTAACTGCTGGCCCTTTCAGCAACAACCTGCATAGCATAGGCTACACTCTCACCCAAAGCATTATTGGAGAATGTTAGAACCAGGTTTCTACATCTAGAGACAGTGTGATAAGCAGTCTTAAGCTTTTATAGCTCAGACCTGCCTTCGCAGAGATTGGTAGTATTCTATGGTATGATACATTAACTCGAGTAAAATGGATTCTACACCTTCGTGAAGGTCTACAATCAGTCTTTACAGACTCTAAACAGGCAAATTATCCACTTTCGCGCATAAATCAATAACCATAGATCTTCCTTCACACAGATCTATCCAATTCATCCAAAATCATAACAAAAATAACCCTTACCTTCGTGAAAATAGATAATTACTTAATTCATGCACAAATAAGATAGATTTAGTAGTTTCATGCAACATTTATTCGTTATTCCATAGAAAAATATTATAAAGCGGCAAATCATAACATAAACATAATCAACAATAATGCTCAGATTGCAAGATAATTCTTCAAAATCAGTCTTTATTCATCTTCAACATTCAGATTAGAGACTCTTTTTCCTTGTGCACTCAGCTATAGGGGTCTGTGCACTCAGTTACAGACTTACCAAGGCCTCCTATGCACTCAGTTATAGGAGCCTTCCCCTTGCACCTAAGTACAAGAAGAAGAGCCTTCCTACCTTAGTACTCGCCCAAATAATCTCTATCTTGACTCTTTGCTACCCTTAGTTACCTCTTAGACTCGTTATGACTCAACTATATATAGCTTTCTTCAATAAAATACCATGGTCCACAGACCATGGGTGAGCCTCAAAACCGACCTATTTACTTATCCGAGCAAGGGGCTAAACCCCTTTGACTCCTATCTAGTTGCATGCTCCACATCCACATTTGGCACATAATTTACATCTTTTTACAAAAAGTTTACAAAATTTGGGTTAACTAACCCCAAAATTGACCCTAGGGACCCTATCACAACAAGCTCCCAACACAAATATTGTGACTCGCCCTCGAGTCACTCAGCTGGCGCCTCGATCTTGTTGTGGAGACCACCTAGCTCAACCTGTAGTATTGCAACCTCAATAGTGCTCTGCACCACAGCCTGTTGCTCTTCATCTACCAACTTTTCTATTGTCGGGCCTTCCACTGCTAGGTGAATTGTCCTTTGTGTCTGCTGTAACACCTTTACCTTTTCCTGGAGTGATAGAGTAAGCTGGAAGGCTTCCTCTAGCCACGATAGTAATCTGGCCTTTAGAAGGGCCTCTTTTCTTTGTAATTCTTCCCTATGTGCTTGTAGCTATTTTCCTTCTTGTAAATTTACGAGGTGTTGCGCTGGTGCCAAAGCATGCATAGTTGATCAGACCTCATCATACTTACGCTATGTCTCCCTGACATCTATGTTTAACCTATGCAATTTCAGATCCTCCTGCTAGTTTGTCCACAACTTCATTTCTAGTCAAAAATCATGACATAGTCTATAACTGCGGCATCCAATGTGTTCATATTCTCCTTGATCACTGCTCGACATTGCTCCTAAATCTCTGGCAGAGTAGTTAGATGCAACTTTAGCTACAGTTTTGATATCTTCATTTGAAATTCAAAAGTCACCTTGCCAATCTCGTCCTTTGACGCATGAACCGCAACAACCAATTTCCTTACTTTTGCCATAGTTGCAGCATCCTTTAGGATGTTCAGTTCTAGAATTGATTTGTAGGCCTACTCTACTGTTGTCTCCAGGCTCTGAATTCGTGTCTGTAGCTCCTCTATTTTCTTCAATGCCTGAACTTTCTCCACAATCATTTTCTCATTTTTGACCTTAAACTCATTGATGACGGTGAGGGCACACTACTCTCTTGTCCTTAACTCATCTGAAACCCCCTAATGCAATGCATGGAGGGTTCGAAGTGGTAGCGTGGCCAAGTTGATGCTCATGTCCTTCACTCTACCTAGCACAGCACGGTCCTCCTCTAACTCTGCGCGAACAGACCCTTCTGGTAAAGGTATCACTCTGAGGGCCATGGTCCATTCCAGTTCTGCTACTGTCCTTCTCCCTTGCGTTAGGATCGCTTGCACCTAGCTAGCTTGCCTGATGCTCACTTGAATCTTGCCATCCTAGATCTGCAGCGCACGTAAATCCTTTTAGATGCTCCCTAACATCTACATATACTGTTACTTGAACTATTACAACAACTTTGTTGTGGTATCTCGAACCTTGTCGCTGATCTCATTAAGATCCCGTTCTGTAAGGACCATCGGGTTGATGTGCATCTGCTTATCAAACTTATGCTTTTTTCATTTCCCAACAGTCTGCTCCTTTCTGTGCCTCTTCAAGGTGAAGGGAGTGCTCTTCTCCTCACCACCACCTCCTTCCTGTCCAGAAAGTTCCTGCTCATCTGTGTGCTACGAAGCCGATTCTTCATCTTCTTTAGTGTCTGGGCATTCTTTCTCAACCTTCTCTTTTGAAACACACTCCTTCTCTGCCCATTCTTTCTCTGTAGTTGTCTTAGCAACAACTTCCTTCTTCTTCTGTTCAGCAATAGCTTGCATTGCCTTCTGAGCTACCTATTTTCGCTTCTATGCAGCGGTCGATTGTGCAACAGAACTTTTTCCACCTTTATTTGTACCTACACCAAGCTCCGTGGGTTCACGCCACTCTGCTGGCTAACTACCCACAATCTCCTACACATCCATCTCAGATACAAAATATGACAACTTGTGTCATAGGTTCTTTGGGTCCTTTCATGTCCTAATTGAAACATTATGGAAATCTACCTTGAACTCTGTGTAGGCCATCAATTTCTCAAACAAGGTTCAGGACAACCTTGGCCTCTGACTGATAACCATTCGAAGGTCCATCTCCATTAGAATCTAGAAATATTTCGACTCCTTGATCCTTTTTAGATTCTTTGTTTCCCACATTGAAGCGAACCTTGCTACCTCGGGTAAATATTCCCGCTGCGGGGCGAAATGAATGCCATCTCCAAGCTAATAAAAAAATAGACAGTAACATCCACACATAGTGGAAGGGATTTCTCTCTTCCTGAGATTCACAGTAGTTCACAAAGAACTCCTTACACAAATACTTCGCCTAATTGTATTGAACTCCCTTCGTGTATTGGGTAGATAATGACATTACAGGCGCCAAAACTTCATCTATGTGACAATTCCTCATGATTTATCCTACAAGAATATGGGTAACAAACTGTATTGCTTGGTCTTGAATAGAGCAGATAGTATATCTGCGTGACTTCTTAACGAGCCCATATTCGGCCTTCATCTTGTCTGCTAACTCTTTCTCCCCACTTTTCCCTCCAAAATCCTTGGTAGGGTCTGCCCATTTGTAGGGTAGCTTTGTGATCTGATGAATTAACATGTCTGTGATCGGAATGGGCTCTCCAATCCATAGACACCCATCGTACACTAGTGCAAGGAGCTGGCGCACACACACCATGTTGATAGTTGGCCTATGAAAATGCGGCACACAGATCATGTGTAGTAACCCTGCCTTCTCAACACCTCTAACCCACTTCATGGGTTCCAACCGCATAACCCCTATCTCTTCATAGTAAATTTTCATCATATACTTGTTGGTCTCCAAATGTGGGAACCTCTTGTGATCTGTGAGCTCCCAATCCTCCATTTTCAGCACAGGAATGCATGCTAATGTTGTGCCTTCAAATTCCACCTGTTTAGGCAACAGGGCTGTCGAAACCATAAATTTCCCCAGAATTTGGGTCCTTGGTAACCTTGGTTTTTCCCTTCCATGGAGGGATATAAGTGGGGAGTTGTGAGATAGGCTCGACCTCATCAGCATCCAATTCCTCTACACCTTCGTATTCTTCCTCTAAATCGACAACTTTCTCTGGCAATTTATCTTTCTTGTCCTTCTTTCGCACCTCTATGTTCTTCCTCGGTGATTGTCTCACTGACATCAACTTCTTCTATTTTTCTTTGGCAACAGATTGCTTCGGCCTAGGTGACATTGGCACATTAGGCACAGGGGTTGTAGTTTCCATACTTGAAATCCCTAGGCCTGGCACGTTAGAAATGGAAGCTTCGGAACTTACAACTTCTGTGGGGTTTATAGCAGTCATTCGTTCTATGAACAATTCTCGGGATTCTATAGAAAAATTGGCGAATGAGGGGCACGTCATAAAATCCTCCCAGAATTGATGACTCGTAAGCTTCAAATAGAAAATCACCCAAACAACTCCGAGAATGCAAGGTGTTCTTCAGCAGACTAACATGCTCAATTTATAGAAGTTTTCGAATTCAAATCCAATTGTTCCCCTCAAATTATGATCATAAAGGCATCTTTTGCGACAGATCTCCAAATACATTCGCCATAAATGGCACCTACCCGCTCCTCTTAACTGTTTTTTGGCTATCAAAGAATGAATAGTAACTCCAACAACTACTTTTGGACGCATTTGTAGAGTACCATCCTCCATGGTGCAACTCATCTAACTCATCTTCACCTATCGCACTATTGTCATCCATCGTGCAGCCTCCCTACTACGTTCTTCGCTTAGTCAGGAAACGTAGTTTATAGTCCCATAATCCCTTGCATCTACCTATATTACTAAGACTGACCTTCTTCCATATAGTCATTGCACAAGGGTAGGATTCCCTATGTACAACTTCAACCTACTCTCATTCACTTTTCCAGGGAATGGTTCCCCATTTAGCTTCGCAAGATGAACTATGCCACCATTCGTGATCTCCTTAATAACATATGGCCCCAACCAGTGCATTTGAAACTCTCGGATAAATTTCATTAACTTGCTTTCATATAACAACATTAAATTGTTTATCTTGAATGTGCGTAGCTTAATATGCCAATCATGCCATGCCTTCTTGCGTTCCTTTTGCACTTGCTGGTGAAATCCTGCAAGGAAGTTGTTTTCCTCTAACTCGAGGATCTGCGTGATTCGTTCCTTCAAGGTCTCATGATCTGCCATCTTTGTCATTTCTACAATACATAAGCTTGGGACAATATACTCCATAGGCATTACTGCCTCAATCCCATTTACCAATCTAAACAGTGTTTGACCTATCAACTTCTCGCAGGTTGTCCTATAAGCCCATAAAGCAGTAGGTACGTGCATGTCCTAGTCATTCCTCTGTGCATTGCATACCTTCGTCAATGCATGCTCCAAAATTTTGTTAAAAGCTTGCATTGTTCCATTCATCTGTGGGTGATAGGGCATGCTCTTCTGATGATGCACTTGGAATTATTCCAGCATTGCACTGATCGTTTCATTCAAGAAATGTGTATCCCTATCACTCATCAATATCTTAGGGCATCCAAACCTTGTTAAGACATCTTCAAACAAAACCTTTACAGTAGTGGCCACTGTACAATCCTTCACTTACTATGCTTCGACCCACCTAGTTAAGTACTCAGTTGCAGTAATGATATACTGCACGCCCATCTTCTTTCCTGATGGTTGTATTGGACCTATAAAGTCAATGGCTCATTTGTCAAATACCTGCAACGAGACCTAAGGCTGTAAAGGAAATTCATCTCTTCGCGAACACTTCCCCATCCTTTGGCAAGCATCATACGCTTTATAGTATGCCTTAGAATCCTTGTGTAATTTTGGCCACCATAGCACAGAGCACAAAATTTTCTGCGCGGTTTCTTTCCCTACATAGTGACCTCCTGCCACTATGGGATTTAGCTAGGATACTATCGCGTTCAAACTCTGGAGCATACCTTCGCAGTATCTCATCTGTTCCCATCTTATACCAATGACCCGCAATCACTGAAAAATCTATAGCGCGAGCTACTAACTCCTTCTGTTGAGTGGAATAACCTTTCAGGGTTGTTCCCATTGTTAAAAATTGAATGATATTGACAAAATTATCATCCGCAATGCGCACTGAAAAGAGTTTTGCATCTGATAGTCATTCCTCCAAACTACTTGGTTCTCCACCTATTTCAATCCGTGATAGATGGTCTCCACCTACATTCAGTCTTCTAAGCTTCACAATCACTTCAAATTCATACTCCTAGAACAATAGCAACCATCAGCATATATTCCCCCCCAACACAAGCTTATTAACTAGGTACTTCAATGTAGAGTGATTTGTATACCTTTTGAAGTGTCCACCCAATAAATAATCCGTGAACTTCTACAGTGCATAGACCATTGCCAACCCTTCCCGCTCTATAGTGGAGTAATTCTTCTTGGCTTTAGATAAATTTCTACTCGCAAAATATATCAGATGATCAATCTCTCCCTCACCTGCCTATGTTAATACTGCTCCTAGCACAATGCAAGAGGCATCTACATGCACATGGAACTCCTTCTAGTCGAGAAATACCAAAATAGGCGTTGTTACCATTTTCTCCTTCAAGGCATCTAAACTGCGCTGACAGTCTTCATCCCAGCAAAACATCACATCTTTCTTCAACAATTTCTCCATCGGTGTGGTTATCTGAGAATATGCTTTGATAAAAATTTTGTAATACATAGTGTGTTGTTTCACATTTATAGGAGCTTCCAAATTCACAACTACAACGATCTTCGCAGGGTCCACCATCAATCCCTACTTACGTATGACATGGCCAAGTAAAATCCCAAAGGGCAAACCAAATATGTATTTCTTCAAGTTCAGCGCGATTTGATACCTTTGACATGTATCAAGCATGAGGCATGGACTTGCAACATGGTGCTTTACCAACCCAAACATAGTCCAATCATCAAAATATACCTCTAGGAATTTATGAATAAACTCATTGAAGTCTGCAATTGCTAGCTAGGAAACGATTGCAAGCTTGTTCTTCAATCTGAATGGCATAACTCTATATTTGAAGCAACCCCACTCGTTCACGATTGTTTTTTTTCTTTGATCTTCCAGTGCAATATTTATTTGATGATATCCTGAAAAACCATCAATAAATGAATATGCCTCCTATCCATCGACATCCTCTAACACTTCGTCAGTAAACGGTGTTGGAAATGGATCATGTAGGCATGCATCATTCATCTTCCTTAGGTCCATGAATATACTGATTTCACCTTTCTGTTTCTTTTCTTGGACCAATTTTGGGCTTACCCAATCTGATTCTTCCACAGGCTCAATAATACCAGCCTCCAACACCTTATCCAGTTCCTGGCACACCTTCTCTTTATATTTTGGATTCAGCCGATAAGGTCGTTGCTTAACAGGATTAGCATCCGGTTTCAATGTGATCTTTATAACACCTAAATCTTCGATGATTACTTTCAAATCTTAAAACTTCATTGGGAATAAATCCTGGTACTCGCACAGTAGCTCAACTACCTTATCAACCATATCTTTGTCCTAATAGTCTCCTATCTTCATGAACTTAGGTTCTTCTTTAGATCCAATGTTTACTTGTCAAGTTTTTAAAGGCTCTGATACATCTAGGTTCGCTACCTTCGGTCTTTTGATTTCACGCTGCCCTTCTACTTTTGGAATGATAATATTCTATGTATCATCATCTTCTTCTTCTTTAGCAGTCACATTGTAACATTCCAATGCATGGTGTAGCTATGTACTCTAGTCTGGATGAGTCCTTTTGACTGGTTCTTTTGGTGTCCTAAATATAACTTCTTTTATCTATTGTAGTGCCTCATCAATACTCTCAAAACCATCCTCAAAGCTAAAAGTTAATAGAAAACTCTCCCTTAAAATGTCCCATTCAGTAGTTTCATGGTGAAGCAACATCTCCAAATACCAGTTCATTGGGATTGTATCTAATGTATGACATAAAATATGCATCCCTTTTGGTTGTGGTTTTGTTCCCCATAGCTTAGTCCATCATGCCAAATTGTCACGCAGATCATCCTTCCAACTGTATTTTTCTGTCATTCTAGTATTAGCATACCCAAATATTAACTTCACCATTCTCTTGTATTATTTCCATCCAACAAAGTTTTCCTTGTTCATACCCCACCAACGAGCAGGCATAGTGCATAATGCCAATTCCAAGGCCTAGAATTCATGCACTTCTAGTACTTCCCTTTCAAATTCATCAAAAAAAACTCCACATCCATCAAACCATCATAACTTGGAAGATTTCTTACCTCAGTCGAGACATACCACAACGATTTGGTGATCATATTGCAGTAGAGCGTAGATACTTCACGCAATTGATTTTTCCAGTGTTCAGGCTCTTTGTCTGAGTTTGAGGTGCAAGAGTTATCCCTATCCCACACATTTTTTCCATTGGCTGTAGGATTGATCCAATCCTCATCTCGCACTGTTATCTTATATATTTGATCTAGTTCATCGCCACTTTCTACATAGTCGCGAATAGGTTTAGTATAACACATTCCTTCTACAGGGTCTAGTGGTACTACAACCTTGAGCGACTTCCCCTCAAATGCCATCTTCCCTAGTAGCATGGGTTATGGGTTACTATCATACATGATTTCAATGACCTCAAATTCATCCAGTGCACTCACACATTCAATGTCCACCGTTACACCATATAAGAGCCCCATTGGGATAATATTCTGCTGATTTTCAATGTGTAACTGAATAGGATACCACTATACCACAAGTCTCCCCATCCTTTCCCACATCTTCTTAGGTAGAAAATTTGCATCAGACCCCAAATCCAAGATTACTTAGTGCATTTCATATTCACCTATTTGTGCAGTTAGCCTCATCTCTCGCCCTGTTCGTGTCTTATGCTTACCAATAATTCTTACTGTGCGCTCCTTAGTAGGATTCTTTTCCTTATTAGTGCACTTGTTTATTAACACTTGTAACCATTCTATTGCTTTCTGATCATGCATGAGCTTCATACAAGTCATTAGGAACATATCTAGGATTGAAGGATCTACTTCTTGCGTCAGACTAGTTTTTGGCATTTTCTCATGACTTCTTAAGGTGAAGGCCTTAGAAAAATTCTTCTTTGCTTCCATGAAAGTCTCTTTAGCACCATTAAGATCAAAATCTACTTCCTTCTCAGCAGCCTTGCACACCCACTTGTCTTCCTCAGGCTACTTACCTTTATCTACACCAGTCGTCATACCACTTCTCAACATGATATTTATGCTCTGATCCTCTTCGCGGGGTTCAACCCTCATCATCTGAATGTTCTGCGTAGGCTGCTAGGGCTGTGCCTTCTTTTCTTGCATCGTTTCCATAAGGACTGGATATTCCTCTATGACCTGGTCAAACTAGTGACAATACTGACATAAGGGATACACGGGGTTTTTACAATCTCATGCGAAGTGCCCTGCTTCACCACAGTTATAGCAGATTACCTGCCCACACCCTCTACCTGGTCCAACACCTCTTCCTCGTCCTTGGCCTTGGAATCCTCTATGCTCTCTGCCTTGATCCTAAGGTTGGTTCTCTACCTGCATCCTATAGGTAGGGTTTCTATTCATCATTAGCTCATAGCTCTATAATGGCATTCATCATGTCCTACAGATTAAAACATAAATTGTAAAACAAATGCTAAGGGGTTTGTACAAACTTTTGCAATAAATGGCAGTTATCAGTAGCATGTTGTCCTGTAACCTGAAAAATAGCACACCATAGTGCAGCTCCCGCACTCATCCCAACATTATTCTTTGGTTTCAGGGGAACAAGCCCTCCCCCTATAATATTGTTCTTATAGATCAGGCAATGATCCTTTTCATGTCTGTGGCTCTTACACTTTAGGCACAAGACCTCAGTGTGCACCTCTAGTTGAGCTTCCTTTCCTTTCTTTAGGCTATGCAACTCCAAGTGCATGATTTCCATCTGTGAATGAATCTGTTGCACTCCCAAATTCATATCCCATATAGGTGATGCATCCAGCCTAATTGTGATCTCCAAGGCTTCTTCTTGTGCCGCTATCTTCTGTTGCGACATAGGTATTCTTAAATTTGGCAAGAGTGATTCCATAAACCAGTCGCGATGCTGGGAATATGAGATTATCATATTAGCCTGTCTGATCAGGCATTTCAACTTGTGATCAATGTCCCAAGGTGTCTGATCTATATTATATTAGATTTCCTTGAATTCAATTATTGACTGCGCCTCTGACTTAGGCTTACTGAACTCCTTGTTCAAAGCTAGCTGGGTATCTTCCAACATTGCGTTTGGGTTATCATTGCAATACTTGATATGACATGTTAATGTGTGATCATACAAGGCTATAACCAATTGCAATTTCTTAATATTATCGTCTATGATCTGCTATGTTGTCCAAACAGCTTCTGCGACAAACCAAAACTGTTCGGGATCTTCACTTCCTATTCCCTAAAAAATCGACATCTTCATCATGTTCGCCATGCTGAATGGTTGAAATGGTGGAGGGAGTAAAGGCGTAGGTGTATGAGGTGAAGGTGGGGGTGGGGGTGGAGTGGATGGATGAGGTATCCTCAGAATACCCTGCGTAATTAGTTGAACTGCACTTCGCGGTGTAGTCAGCATTGTCCTTTCATCATCGCTTGAATGGGGTTCAATGAGAGGACTATATTCTGGGCTGGACCCTCCATTTCTTCTAAATAATCTCCCATTTCATGTAGCCCCAAACATCAAGGCAACTATATAACCCTCTTTTTACATAACATCATTTTAATCCAAGTCTTCAATGATTTCAAATACTTACCTCACGGTCCTTTAAATATCCTTCATTTTGCTTCGCTATAGCTAATATTTCTATCGATCGTGAAATAAGCCACAAAACTTCCCAATGTACGATCAATCCAATGGTCTACAGGCCACACGATATTACTTTCTGATGCGTCTAGACATCACACCAGTTCAAGATTCCACACTACAGGGCCTTCATGCCTTCACGTCCCTTGACTATTGGCCAATTTAGATAACCACTCGTATAGCTCTTTAGGGAAGAAATAGAAGAATGTGTCGGTCTCGTCTGTGTACAAAAATATTTGCAACCACTACTCCTTGGATAATTTAGGGCTCCTGTTCTCCTTAGCCGCGAATGCATGCGATTTTTGATCAATCCACTTATAAAGTTCTTTCTTCATAGGAAACCATTTATCACACATCTCTTAAATAGATCCTAGTCCTGTCAAGAAAACCATTTGTTAGCTTAAGGTGGCCTGACCCAGGTTAACAATTGTGCACGCCAACCACCAAAACCCTAACTACTGGCCCTTTCGGCAACAACCTACATAGCACATGTTGTAGTCTCACCCAAAATAGTATTGGGGGATGCTAGAACTAGGTTTCTACATCCAGAGACAGTGTGATAAGTGGTCTTAAGCTTTTATAGCTCAGATCCGGCTTCGCGCAGATCAGTGGTCTTCTATGGTCTAATAAAGTAACTTGAGTAAAATGGTTGCTAGACCTTTGCAAAGGTCTACGATCAGTGTTTGCGTACCCTAAACAGGAAAATTATCCACTTTCGTGAATTAATCAATAACCCTAGATATTCATTCGCGCAGATCTATCCAATTCATCCCAAATCATAACATAAATAACCCTTATCTTGGCGAAAATATATAACTACTTAAGTCATGCACAAATATGATAGATTCATTAGTTTCGCACAACATTTATTCTTTATCCCATACCATAAATATGATAAAGAGACAAATCATAACATAAACAGAATCAATAATAATTCTCAGATTGCAAGATAATTCTTCAAAATCAGTCTTTATTCATCTTCAACGTTCATATAACAGACTCTTTCTCCCTGTGCACTCAGCTACAGGGGTCCGCGCACTTAGCTACGGACTTACCAAGGCCTCTTGCACACTTAGCTGTAGGAGGCTCCCCTTTCGCCTAAGTACAGGAAGCAGAGCCTTCATTCCTTAACACTCGCCCAAACAATCTCTATTTTGACTCTTCACTACCCTTAGTTACCTCTTAGACTCGCTATGACTCAACTATATATAGATTTCTTCAATACAATACCATGGTCCACGGACCATGGGTGAGTCTCAAAACCAACCTATTTACTTATCCAAACAAGGGGCTAAACCCATTTGAATCCTATCTAGCTGTGCGATCTGCATCCACATTTCATGGAGACTTTATGTATTTTTACAAAACGTTTAGAAAAATTTGGTTAACTAACCCCAAAATTGACCGTAGGGACCCTATCCCAACAGGAACACATGAGGAGAAAGACACCACGAGATGGAAAGAAGGATAGCCGATGATCCAAAGTGATGAATTATAACAACAATATTCTTCGATAAGATTCATACAAATAGATACGAAATAGTCCATACATAGATGTGTAAATTACAGGTACATACATCATTAGAGTATCCAGGATAGGTGAACTACAATAAAAATATATGCATCAAATGTATTGGATCTATTATATTAAAAGAGTGAAATATCAAAGCATACATACAGCGATGACAACCACTAGCCCCGATAATAGAACATTACAGTCACTGTCGCTTGCTCCTCCAAAGAGATGTACTAGCTTTGCAATGTAGACAAGCCAAGGCTCATTACAATGCACTCTGAGATTTCTCTAAGTTTTACGTATAGGAAGCTTGGCTCCCAAAATCTTTTACAATAAGTTATGAGGTTCTATAAATAGCAAAGGGTGGGTGACCCTTGACATTCCCCTTTGTGACTCTTCACTTACCCTCATGACTCTTCAACTTACACATGATTGCTACATTCTACTATTGACACTTGGTATTTCACTTTTACAACATGTTTACATTACAATCTACACGTGTACCCATGTTAGCCAAAAATGGGCTTGAGTAAGACATACAAGACATCACTAAGACTTAGACATCTGTGGGAAGACTAACTCTTAGACATCCTCTCGATGATCGACAACAGTGAACTGATGCCATGATTGGTAGTCTGTTATAGTATCCACATACTTTGTGGTGACATCATTATGAAAGCAAACTCTTGCCTCCATTACATCTGAGTACACTTATTTGGAACCTCTTTCAAACTCATTAGATAGCATGCACATCATGGTATTGAGTGTAGTTGTACCAACTACATACTGATGCATAGTGTCTGCACTCATCTGCAAGTCTGTACTCGTGGCTATGTGCATCAACTAATCAAAGTACATGTCCAACTAAAGAAAGACTTGGTTCTTTGTCTTCACCTTGGTGAGTGTGCTAAATCATGGGATTGAATGCGTGCACACAATGACATCAATGCTCCTGAACACTCGTGCATGTGAAGCCTGTAAGCTGGTGATGAGCTGTGGGAGTTACTCGTAGTTCCAGATCTGACTCTAGATGCATGTCTTCAACTCCACTACCTTTGGCTTCATCATCTTTGGCAAGTGCAATGGGGCTCCCTTTTACCTCATTATCCATATCTGGATGTGATCTACAACAGTGTGTATGTCTGATAAGATACATGATCTCCTAGCACAGTGCTGCTACCAATCGTTAAGATGGAAAACTAACTTATGCATGGTGATGAACTTGAAGTATAGCTTCCGAATAACTGTGTTGAGAGATGATATTTCATCAAGTCTCACTTTCCTCAACTATTCTCTAGCGTATGTTGTAGCTTGCTCTTCTCCCTACTTGCCCGCTTTTAAGTCCTTAGTCATGCACCTATTCTCAATTATGAAGAATCCAACACTCGAGATGGTGACTTCAGCATATGCATTGGTAGCATTGGCTAATGTAGTTGGATCTCTACGCATATCTGACATGATCACTCATCATTCAAACTGCACAAGAGATACATGGACATCTGGAGGAGGTACTCTGCAAGAATCCACAACTATGTGTTGTGACTCATTGAAAGATATGTTGTGTACATCTACTTCTGGATTGTCCTCAAGGATTTCAGTGTCTTGTTGACCACTTGGGACTTGCTCTGCTCCTGGATCTGGTGAAGCCGGTGGGGTGACCTTTAGGTTCTCAGCCATGAGGTCAATGTGTTGATCTAACTCTGGTTGAAACACATCCATATCCATCTTCTCTAGTATCTATTCAATCTCTTGAGAAAAGTCCTACTCCTATGACTACTCACCCTATCTATTATGTGCTACATGTTCAGATGAACCAATAACCTGTATGGGCATAGTTTCATCAATGTGTTCATGATGTGCCTCCTATTGTTCATGTTCTTGTTGCACTTCCTTCTCTCTTTTGCACAACTCTTGTTCTTCCCTGAGTTGTTGCTTCAACTCCTACAACTCCTTTTCTGCCTCCTCCATATTTTGCCTCTCACTCTACCTTTGCACGATCCTTCTGTCGTGCTACTGCCTCTTTGCCTCAATCTCCAAATCTTCTCTTAACACAAGTGGATCTGCTTTGAACTTGCATCTTTTCCAGGGAAAATTTTAAGGATGGAAGTTTATCTTAAAGTTTAGCAATCTTGGCGAATCTTACTAGTCCCTAATACCCAAATTTTAAAATGTTTGACGATAAGTTTATAAAAATTTTTAGATTTCTGATTATTTTATATTAGACAATATATAATATTGGTAATTTTTAAGGTAAAAAAAATTATACTATAAAATTTGTGGAAATTCACTTTTAGAAAAACAGAAATTGGTGAATCTTTTTTTCGAGAAAAACATGGAATATTAGCCCCATTGTGAATATTAGCCACTAAAATTTTCCCTGATCTTTTCTCCAACTTTGCACTATCAGCAACCTTCCTCTTGCCTTTGTCAAGAGTAGGTCTATTATAGACATATTTGGGCACTGCAACCCCAATCACATATGTCCATAAACCAAGGGCTTCTAAACCCCTAAAAGTGTTGTTTCAAACCCTAAAGGATCAAGGCAACTGATTACATCATTTCCCAGAAGTTCTCCCTGAAAAACTACTCAAAACTAGTTAAAACTAGACCATACAAACTGCTCCATGCTGAAGGCACGATGCATCTCACCTGCTAGACACAAAGGGTGCGATGCATACTGAAAAGCCCTTATCTAGGGTGTGATGAGTGAGAGCAGACAAATTGCAGAAGCAGTTTGCTAGGTGGAAACTCAAAGAATCTTCTAGAAACTGCTCATATGACACTTGCCTCTCTGAATTCACCCAGGGATGAATAAGAGATCATGAAATCTCCAAGTGAAACCAAGAACTATCAGTGAAATGACACTAATCAAAATCCCAAAAGCTGACTCACTCTCCTGCAAACATCTATATATGGATCCCTCATCCTTGAGATCCAGAGGTTGGAATTTTGTAATTTGTAAGGAAGTGTTGTTGGTTTCTCTTTGAGACATTGTATTATTGGGTGATATTTCTTTTCATGAGGTGAAGAGGACTTTCATGCTGGGAGGATGATGTTGGATCAGATAGCTTGGTTGTAATCCTCTCTTCTACTACTTCTATCAATAAAGCTATTTGATTTTTCCTCCATATACTTGTATATCTCTGAATCTTGTATTTATATATGCATTTGTATGGTTAATGTATATCTGATCCTATATTGTTTATGGTTATAGATCTCTATGCTTTGATGGTATTTTGCTTCTTTGACTCTACAGGTGTTCTTTGAAGCGGGACAAGTGAGAAAGGAGTGGCGAAAGCTCTATCAAGGGAGAGAGGAAAAAAGCAAGGAGACTAGCGAAAGACTGAGGTTGGTACTCTCTGCTTCTCTCTCATCTATCTCTCATAAAGGAAAACACAAGTAACTTTAGTTTGTTTGTTTCTAAGATAGCTACCCGTCTTAGTGGGACTAGCAGCTCTGAATGGACACTAGTTTTCCCAATAACAAGATCTAGTGCCCTCTGTTGCTGCTGATGATGCTAATCTCTGATATGTTGTTGTCTTCTGCATTGTTAACCACTCTATAGCTATACTGACTGGTTCATTGAGCCTTGAGAAGTTATAACATTTCCCCATGGGTCTTCCTCAAACCAATGACACACCCTGTGGATCCAAGGACGATACACTCTTGCATAGTGTTCCTTCGCTGAGAAATGCGGGTCATATGGATTGAAAATTCTAGTGTCGAAGGTGAATCTCTTGAATTCCCCTGTCTCAGCAACTTTATCCGCAAATAAAGAGTGGGCCAAGGTGCCTTCTTCTTCTTGTGCAGTCTCGCTGACAACCATGTCGAGATGTGGTATGAAACTTCTTGCATGACCAGCTTATCCATGGAAAACACCGACAAAACATGCGGAGCCTTCTTACACTGTACATCCAGATGAAGGTGCCAAGAGGTGAGGCATACCATTATACTATGTCAACCAATGGCTCCATCATTTCCTACGATATGCAAGGTGGATCCTACTCAAAGATCATCCTATACACTAGGGTGACGAAGTGGTTTGATAGTTGTATAATAACTCCACATAAGTTGCATTCGGAGAACAATCTACAATAAGTGTGCACAAAGGTTTCTGATGGCGTCCATGTCCAACCCAAGCCTAGGAAGTGCTGACGGGAATAAATTGCATCAATTATGTAAGTGGACATGAAAATATTTGCTTACTGACCCTTGGGAAAATGTCGAGCTTCTATTACTTGTTCCTTTAGTCGGAGAGCTAACATGTCAGACCAATTGAAATATCATCCTTCATTCGCCAGTTTGTCCAACACAATAACCCAAATTTGCGGGAATGTTTATGTACTCTCTTGGCCATATAAGCGGCATGCGAAGATGACCAAGAGCTTATATGAATTCCATAGTATCCTCATCTTGTACACTTGGTTGGGTTTTGTCCTAAACTTGGAAGGCTCTTTCACCCAACTCTTCAAGTTTCCTCTTGATTTTTCAGTGCTGCTGGGTCTGGTGAAGGGAGTATCCACTGTAACCACTGGCTGCGGTAAATGATACATCGCCTGAAAGTCCGTTTCCCTGAAGGTATCAAGGTTTGCTACACTAACATTGCTCAACACCATTGTCTCTGGATCAGTATGCGAGATAATACAGTGGATCATGTTCGCTCATGAATTGCAGGATACCTGCATGCAATCCGATGAAAGCTAGACTTGTGTATGTTGAGATAGACTTTGTGATCCTCTAGATTCTCCCCAAATGTGCCTAAAATTTCATTGATGTCTTGTCATTTCATCTTGATTTTCTTCTCTATGAACAACTTAATGTCTTCATAGATGGGAAAACTCATAGACACCTGCTCAACTTTATCTCCAGTTGCACTCTCAATGGTTTCCTTTGACCATACTCTCTTGGAAACCATTGTACATGTACTATTGAGAGACTCATGAACACCTATGATACCTGATGGTTGCTATCTCTGCAAACCACAAGTGTTGGTGTAAGGGAACAATAAGCACCAATTGATGGTTTTTAACTCCACAAACCACATGTGTTGGTGCAAGGGAACATCAAGATGTCTTTTTCAGCTTCAATTTCTGCAAGCACAGGCGTTGGTGCAAGGGAACATCAAGTCGTTTTCCTAGTCATGTAGTCTATAAAACGCGGTTTAAATATCACTTTAGAACTCCCCAACCAAGGATATTTTGGGAAAGTCTCTTTATGTTACCAAATAGACACTGCTATGCACAAAACCCAGATGGCAAAACTTTGAAATTAGTCTTCCTTTGATCAGAAATTGACACACAAGTTTGATGATGAGTTTCACTTACGAATTTCCCTTCTTCCATTGGCTTGACACATAATGCTTTGTATTCTTGAACTTGTAACATAAATTCCTCTTTCCAATACACAATATTAGATGCAAAAGAACATGATTAAAGGCTTTACTGAAATATGATCATCTAGATTCTCATTTAAATATAAATAACAAAGAGAATACAATTCACGAATTACTCATTATACACAATAATTTTTCTAGGAAATATTTTAAAGAGTAAAGACCAAAACAATTTCAAACTCTAGATATTAATATGACTATTAACAAGTCCCACAAATGCTCATACAATTAAATATCTCATACACACTTACAAATTCGACTTGTTGATAATAAAAAAAACACTCCTCTAAGAAATGATGTTTAGTTAACTTCAATCTCACATGGAGAACAAAAACTTCTACCCCATACACACTCCAAAAATATCTCTTTTCTAAAATGTTCCTCTCTCTTTTTTTTTTTTAAAACTGAAAAAATTGTCCAAGAAAATGAGTTCACGGATGTGAACCAATTTCCCTTAGCTCTAACTCCCAACTAACTATAAAATCATTTCTTTTAACTAGATGTTCCTAACTAATCTTAACTAAATATCAAAAACTTTTCACAAATAAACTTTAAAATGTTCTAGCCTTGGCATGTGATCAATCCATCACATTTTTATGCTCTTGGTCTGACTTTAATAACTAATAAATTTTATGTGCTTGGCCTAATGTACTTGCATCATAATTCCCAAGAAAGAAAAAAAATTATGAGCTCTTGCTTATAAGATCTTCCATAGAATGACCTTATTTATGTGGTGTTGTTTCATCCATCCAAGTAGAATCCTTCATCGAACGACCTTTCCACTTCACAAGATATTCCAAGAATTCTTTCCTTTTGGTATTTTTGACAACATGTGTATCCAAAATCTATTCAGCCTCTAAACTCTTTGCCACAAGCATTTGTTTCAACCATTTTTGTTCCTTTCCTTCATCCTGGATAAGATTCCCAGAACCTTGATCTGCATCACCAACTATGTAGGAATATAAATATGCTACATTAAAAATGGGTGAAATGCCAATTCTTGGAGGTAACTACAACTCATAAGCACTCGCTGAAAACTTGGAGAGGATCTTACAAGGTCCTATCTTCTTTGTTTTCAATTTTTTATGTTCTCGCCTTGGAAACCTCTCTTTTCTTAGGTGAGCTAGGACCACATATCACACTTCAAAGTTTACCTCTCTCCTATTTAAGTATGTTCATTTCTTGTAGTTGTTTCTCGTATCCTGTGATATTTTTTTTACTTGCTCGTGCATCTCAGTCATGGTTGTTGAAAAATACTCTCCATCAACACTTCTATGCTGAAGCTTTCCCAAGTCTCTTAGCTCACAAATTCCCCTCGGATGCATGCCATACAATATCTAAAATGGACTTTTTCCTATGCTCCTATTTGGTGAGTCATTATAGGTGAACTCAGCCTGGGCTAGAACATGATCCTATTGCTTTGGTCAATCACCTACTAAACTCCTCAACAAATTACCCAAACTCCTATTTACAACCTCTTTTTTCCCATCAGACTATGGATGATAGGCTAAGCTAAAATTTAGCTTAGTGCCAAGTTTCTTCCACAAGGTCATCCAAAAATGTTCAGTGAACCTTGTGTCCCTATCAAGATTATAATTTTTAGCAAACCATTCAAATGAACAATCTCATCAAAAAACAAATTAGCCACATGGGTAGCATCACTAGTTTTGGAACACGGAATGAAATGATCCATCTTAGTAAATCTATCGACAATTACAAGGATTGAAACATTACCTCATTGAGTTCTCGATAAACCCAAAACAAAGTACATACTCAACGAATCCCAAGGTCTATTGGGAATGGGTAATGTCATGTATAGTCCAACATTATGACTTCTCCCTTTTGCATGTTGGCACACCCTACACTTACTCACGTACCTTTGTACATCTACCCTCATCCTAGGCCAAAAATAGAAGTGTCTCAGCTTCCCAAGTGTTTTATCAACACTAATATGTCTAGCCAACCCTCCATTATGCTTTTGTTGGACCAATGTTTCCGTCATTGAGCAATGGGGAATACATAGCTGATTGTTCTTGAACAATAGCCCATCCTGTAACATAAACTATTTCCATGGATTGCTGTCCCTATTGACTGGATTTTTACATGCTGCAAAATCTTCTTAAAATCAGCATCAATGTCATACATTTCCTTCAAATAATCAAAGCCTAAAATTTGTATTTGAATTTCCTGCATGATTAAGCATCTCCTACTCAAGGCATCAACAACCTTATTTTCCTTCCTACTAATGTGCTTTAAAACAAAAGTGAAATTTTGAAGGAAATCCACCCACTTTTCATGTTTATGATTTAACTTATGTTGTTGCATAATGTATTGTAAGGAAAAATTATCCATGTATAGAACAAACTCCTTATGCATCAAGTAATGCTTCCAATGCTTCAAAGCTTGAACCACCACATAAAATTATTTGTTGTAGGAAGAGTATTTCTGTTTTGACCCATTTGGCTTCTCACTAAAATATGCAACAAGCTTATCTTCTTGGCTCAGTACAGCTCCAATGGTTGTCCCACTAGCATCACATATCACTTGAACGGGCTGATTGAAGTCTAGAAACTTCAACATCAACTTCTTAGTGATCTTATTCTTCAATAGTTGATTTTTTTTTTGTTGCTATTTTCCAATAAAATGGTTTCCTATTCTTCTTGATGGTGTCAATGATAGGTGCACAATTGGCACTAAAATTTTGATACATTTTTTGTAGAAGCTGGCTAAGCCATGAAAGCTTCTCGCTTCAAAAATGTTGTTAGGTGAGGGCCAATTTACAATTGCCTCTATCTTCTCCAAATCCATTTTCAAGCCATCCTTAGAAATGAAAAGCCCCAAGTGTACAAGCTCACTCTTCATAAAAGAAAACTTCTTCGTGTTAATCAATAGCTTTTGTCACTACAATCTCTCTAAAAGATACTTCAAATGTATCAAGTGCTCTTCTTTAGTTTGTTTGAAAATTAAAATTCCATCCAAGTAAAGAATGAAAAACTTACCAATGAACTCCTTCAAGACTTCATTCATCAACTGCATAAAGGTATTGGGTGCATTTGACAAGCCAAATGGCATGACCATCCACTCGTACAAGCCTTCATTGGTCAGGAAAGTTGTCTTCCAATCATCTCCTTCTCTGATCCAAATTTGATGGTAACCACTTTTTAGGTCAATCTTTTAGAAGTAAGTTCCCCCACCTAATAAATCCATCATATCATCCATTTGTGGCAATGTAAACCTATAATTAATGGGGATCTTGTTGATTGCTCTAGAGTCAATGCACATTCTCCATTCTCCACCCTTGTTTGGACTTAGTACTATAGGCATAGCACACAAAATGAAAATTTCTCTTATTAGTCATTTTTCCAACAATTCTTGGACTTGCTCCCAATATCAAGTCTATGTGATGATTGATGCTTCTCTTGGGTGGAAACTCACTTGGAAATTCATCAACTGCAATATCATGAAAACTCATGCAACTCCTGAACTTAAATAGGTAAATCTACAATTTCAATGTGCATAAGTACTACCTTTGGCTTGCAAACCACTGCATAGCTTACCTCTTCTTCTTCCATATTTTGTAGAAATTCCTTTCCACTAAGCAACAATGCTTTCGGGCTACTTTTTTAGTTGTACCTTCCTCTTTCAATGGTACAAGAGTGTGCTTGATGCCATCCTTTTCAAACTTATAAAAATTGCTCTCTCCATCATGTGTCACCTTCCTATCAAACTGCCATGAGTGACCCAAAAGAATGTGACAAGCATCCATTGGCATTATGTCACAGAGCACCTTCTATTTATACCTCCCTATTTGAAACTCAACTTTACTTTGTTCATGCACCAACAATTGGTGTCCTTTTTGTAACCACGAGACCTTATGAGGTGTGGGGTGCGTAATCTTTTTCAATCCCATTTTTTCCACCATTTCTTGGGAGACTAGATTGTCTGTACTTCCTTTGTTTATCACCAATTTGAAACATTTTCCTTTTTCCTTACACATTGTCTTGAATAAGGATTTCCTTTGGACTAGTTCAACAGTCTCCTTTGCTAGTTTTAACAGGAATTTGTTCATCATCAACACCTCTCCAATCTTTGGCACATTCTCTACCTCACGTACTTATGCTTCTACTACTTTGGTTTGAGCTATGTATGCACCTCGCTGTCCCGTATTTTCATTCTCAGGACATTCAAAAAATCAGTGACCCAATTTGTTACATCTGTAACACTGGTAGATAGTCTCACTGTCTCTTCCTCTACCTCTCTAGTAAGTTCTTCCTCCTCTGTTGCCACCTTCTTTCTCTGACTACCCTTGCTGATTTGAGTTACCTTCATCATTATTTTTCACAATAAAATTTCCTCTTCCTTTTTTTGTCCTTTCCCTTTGGAAAAACCATGTCATCTGCCAAAGCTTTGCTTCCTAGCTATCTTTTCTTCTACCTTCAAGGCGCATTGGTATGCTTCCTCTATTGTCCTTGGAGAAAGTATGTTGATTTCATCTTGGATATCTAACTTCAAACCATTGATATACCTTGCTATCTTCTCTGGTGTATCTTATACATAGCCTCCTCTAAAATTCACCTTATAAAACTCTTCGGTGTAGTCCCTCAATTTCATTATATTTGTTTAATATTTTGCATATATTTGTAAAGAGTTTGTTGGTAATCCTTTGGAAAAAACTTACTCTTCATCTATGCCACCATTCTATCCAAGCTCTTGATCAATGGTTTGTCCTTCTTCCTTCTTTCAGCTTCTACATTTTCCCACCATAGTGCAGCATGGCCTTTCAACCTTGTCACATCAAACTTTACTCTCTTATTCTCGTAAATTTCCTCATACTCAAAATACTTGTCCATCTCAGTGATCCAATGTATTAATTCTCATATTTCAAACTTCCATCGTAAATAGAGATTTCAGGCTTTGGCCTTGAACTTGAGCCACATACTGCTCCCAACAACTTAATCTCAGCAGCTTCTTCAACAGGTGCTACTCCTTCTTCTTCAAGTTCCTCCTCGGCCTCACTAACATCTCCACCTTCAGGATCCTATTGTCTCCCTAATTCCATGGATTCTAACTGAACTTGTAGTCTCCTTATCTCTTCCTGAAATTCTTCGTTACCAATGGGTCTGCCTCCTTGACCTCGTGGCCTTCTTGCTCGCCTATTCATCTCTCTATACTGTAGCGACCAACAATGTTAAGGCTCTAATACCACAAATTGATGGTTGTTATCTCTCCAAACCACAAGCGTTGGTGCAAGGGAACAATGAGCACAAATTGATGGATGCTATCTGTACAAACCATAGGCATTGGTGCAAGGGAACAACAATTCATGTTTTTCAGCTTCAATTTCTACAAACACAGGCGTCAGTGCAAGGGAACAGCAAGTCATTTTTCCCAGTCACACAGTTCGTAAAAAAATAGTTTAAATATCACTTCGGAACTCCCTAACCAAGGATCGTTTGGGAAAATCGCTCATGAATTTCCAAATAGACCTTGCTCTACACAAAGCTGAGTTGGTATAATTTCGAAATTCATCTTCCTTTGATTAGAAATTGACCCGCAAATTTGATGATGGTTTTCCCTTACAAATTTCCTTTCTTCTATTGGCTTGACACAGAGTGCTCTATATTCTCGAACCTGTAACGTAAATGGCTCTTTCCAATATAGAATCTTGGACACAAAAGCATGAGATTAAAGGATTTACTGAAATGTGATTCTCCAAGTTCTCATTTAAATGTAAATAACAGAGAGAATACAATGCACGAATTACTCACTATACATAGTAATTTTTCTAGGAAATATATTAAAGAGTAATGACCAAAGCAATTTCAAACTCCAGATATTAATATCATTGTTAACAAGCCTCACAAATGCTCATACAATTAAATATCTCATACACACTTACAAATTTGACTTGCTGATAAAAAAAACCACTAGTCTAAGAAATGATGTTCAGTTAACTTCAATCTCACACAGAGAACAAAAACCCCTGCCCCATACACACTCCAAAAATTTATCTTTTCTAAAATGTTCCTCCTTTTTTTTTCAAAACTAAAAAAGCTGTCGAAGAAAATGAGTTCACAGATGTGAACCAATTTCCCTTAGCTCTAATTCCCAACTAATTATAAAATCGTTTCCTTTAACTAGATGTTAACTAATCTTAACTAAATATCAAAAACTTTTCACAAATAAAATTTAAAATGTTCTAACCTTGGCATGTGATCAATCCATCACATTGCTACTAGGCTCTTGGTTTGACTTTAATAACTTACAAATTTTATGTGCACGACCTAATGCACCTACATCAATACATGAAGACAGAGAAACAAAAATGGAAAGCACAATGTCAGTTGAAAACCAAAACAACTTGAGGAATGACATCCAACACACCTGGGTAACTCACTGGAAAATTTACACGATTTGCACAGGGAGGTTGGGAGACTAACTTCCAGAACTCTGTAAAACACAGTTTGGACTGTTAGTGGATTGACTGACTGCTGAAACTATGTAGAGCATAGTCCATCATGTCCTACTAAGGATTGAAACCGTGCAATGTGCAGTTTTAGTCAGCATGATTGCAACCCAGTCAAACTGCATCTGCGCAATTCCTGGGGCCAACGAGCACTGCCTTTCAAAATTGCACAGAGCAAGCTTTGGAGGCCAGTGTGAGGCAATATTTGCAGAATTCCTGGGAGGAAGGCATGGCCTTCAATCTCAAAAATGCGGAGTGCAAGACAGGCAAGGCAAGGTCCAGGCCAAGGATGCCCAGACCCACCAACGGGCGGCTGAAAACATGTAAAGGTTGAATGCATGTGCGAAGATGAGTGCAGAAAAGAGTGAATGAACATGCATGCAAAAAATGAGTGCAAGATTTAGTAAATGGGAAAACAAGTAAGTGTGTGAAGTGAGTTGACGTAACGGTGACCGCTAGTGCAGAAATAATGTCATGCATGCGACAGTAGTGAGATGTAATGGAAAACTTGAAACAGTGCTTCTACAAGCTAATATGCATGAAAAATACAGCACACGTTCCATGAAACCAAGCAAACAACACTCACACAAACTGAAATACAAAAAGCCACCAAAACGTAGTAAAAGACATGAAAAGCGGACATACTAGGAAGAAATTGATTTGGGTGTGCCAAAGGTTGCTAGATGCGATGGGGAATGCCAGAGCTCGAAGATTGAAGAGAACAATGATCTCTAAAGCATCAAATACATAATTTTTATAAGATCGATGCTTATGATGCACATGCCACAAATCCAAGAAAAAGTGACACTTGGCGAGAGGTTTCTAAAACGACATTTGCATGTAACCTCCAGCTGCTAAAAATAGATCCCTAAAATCTAGGGATTCTTTTACTTTTTTTCTTTTTTTTCAGAAAAAAAGTAGCCCATGCATGCAAAGCAAGATTGCTTAGTCCTGGAGGGGATTGGTCAACTTGGGAGAACATGCAACGGACTTCAAGCCCTGGAGTGACTTATGTGCAGTTTCTGGGTTGAGTGGCTCTAGCTACCCCTCAGGCTCTACACAATTTTGGACTGAATCCCAGGTTGTCAGCTAGATTTGTGCAAATTTTTAGACCAAGCCTAGTGATGGGCTACTTTGCGCAATTTTCAGAGGGAAGGCTTCTTGCTTGCTCTATGCATTTTTGGAGAGTAGTAGGCTACCTTGATGCTCTGCACAATTCTGGAGAGAAAGTCTAGTTGCCATCTAGTTCTGCGCAATTTTCCAAGTGAGCACAAGAGCCACTTGATGACCAAGTCATGAAATATCATCTTGCGGGTGAAAGTTAAACAAGCTCACAAACACAAGCTGATAAGCCACATAAACTCAACTAAGGCATAAGTACTTGTTAGTGCAAGACATGATGCTAAGGATGGTTGGTAGGGAGGCTCCAAAATGAAGCTAAGGAAAAATTTTGGAGGGTGGTTGTAGCCACTACAACACTTGGCGACACACTTGGTGACTGAAAACATGTAAAGGCTGAATGCATGTGTGAAGATGAGTGCAGACAAGAGTGAATGAACATGCATGGAAATAGTGAGTGCAGGATTCAGTAAACGAGAAAACAAGTAAGTGTGTGAAGTGAGTGTCATGCATGCACCAATAGTGAGATGCAATGGAAAACTTGAAACAATGCTTCTACAAGCTAACATGCATTAAAACAACAACACACTTTCAATGAAACCAAACAAAAAACACTCACACAAACCGAAATACAAAAAGTGATAGAAAAGCAACAAAAGACATGAAAAATGGACTTACCTAGAAAAATTTGAGCTGGGTCTGCCGAAGGTTCCTAGATGTGATGGGGAATGCCAGAGCACCAAGATCAAAATGAAGAATGAGCTTTGAAGCATCGAATAAATAGTTTTGGTAAGATCAAGGCTTATGACGCACATTCCAAAAATCTAGGAAAAACTTACACTTAGCGGGAGGTTTCTAAAACAACTTTTGCATGTAACCTCCATCTAATAAAAATAGATCCCTATAATCTAGGGATGCTTTTTTCTTTTTTTTTTTTTTTCTTTTTTCGGTAAAAAGTTTCCCATACATGCAAAGAAAGATTACTCAGTCCTAGAGGGCACCGATAAACTTGGGAACACATGTAACAGACTGCAAGCCATGTAGTGACTTATGTACAGTTTCTAGGTTGAGTAGCTCTGGTTGCCCCTCAAGATTTGTGCAATTTTTGGACTAAAGCCTAGGCTGTCAGCCAAATCTGCACGAATCTTGAGAGAAAGCCCAGTGTTGGGCTGCTCTATGTAATTTTTAGAGGGAAGGCTACCTGCTTTCTCTATGCATTTCAGGAAAGAAGCAGGTTGCCTTGATGCTCTGCGCAATTATGGATAGAAATGTTAGTTTCCCTCTAGTTCTACGTAGTTATCCAAGTGAACACAAGAGCCACTTGATGACCAAGTCACGAAATTTCAACTTGCGGGTGAAAGGAAAACAAGATAGCAAACACAAGCTGATAAGCCACATAAACTTAACTAAAGCATAAGTACCTATTAGTGCAAGATATGCTGCTAAGGATGGTTGGTAGGGAGGCTCCAAAACGAAGCTAAGGAAAATTTTTGGAGGGTGGTTGTAGCTGCTACAACAAATGTTGTTGAAAACTTTACAAAATTGTAGTTGAATCCTCAATCGATGGTGCAACACTCTTCCATGCAAATGAGTTTGTTACAGCCAATCATTGAAAGAGACCATTGGATTACAAGCCATTAATGCATGTCGTTAACCAATGTGAGACAACTCACAAGTGATATCAATGATTATTGAGGCACCTCAATACATCTTCCTACAGAAAAATGAATGTGTTGAGGTTGTGTTGCCTACAAGATTTGAAAATCAAGGGAAATTGATGTATTCCCACTATCATTAGTGAAACAACCTAATTTTGATGAATGCATGCTTCAGGGTACTAGAAGAAGTCTCTACCCTTGAGCCCAGATAATGTGTTGATGTTTATGGGTTAGGACCCATTAGCAGAAGGGTATTAATGCATCCACATCAGATAACACAATAATATATAAGAGTTTGAAGATTTTTCAGAGGATGACAACATAATGCAGAGATTATTGAGGACTTTTCCCACCAGTAACCCAATTTTCAAGCAAAGATCTTGTCTAATTGTGCCACTTTCTTGGTTTTCATAGTTAGAATTTGTTTTATATTTAGTATTTAGTTATTTATTGTCATACACTACTTGAAAATATAGAGTCTTCTCAAGTGTAGGCATACTTCTGATGAAGACACATGCATAAAAATATAATAAATGTGCACATACTCATATTTAAGAAGTAGGATTTAAGGCATATCAAAGTATGAGAAACCAAATTATTTAACTGATATGGTGTTAGGAGTTGTTGAATGATGGAGAATTTTTTTATGTTGATGATTGTTTGGAACCAAGCTTCAATGTTATTGACATATTCTTGGTTTTGTGATTCATTAGAAACTATTTGCATGTCCTCCTTTATCATGTCATGTACCTCTTCCAAGGCCTAATGATTTTTGTTTCGAAATCATGAAGGATCTAATGATGGCTACGAAATAAACTCCTCAATATCAAGCTCCATTATATTCTCTCCATTGACTATTTCTTATCTCTTTTGTTTCTTCTAAATATTGGCGAGGATGATCATGGAGGGCTCTTGAGTTTTCCTCTTGATATCGCTCATGAATTCCCTACCCTTCGTTTTCACATTGAGGTGTAGTTATGTTCCTATTGGCTATTATGATTTTCTCTTCAGATATTCCTTGGCTAAATATTCAAGATCTCTTGGAGTAACATTTCCTAACAATATTTTCAACCCCCTTCTTCTGTTAGTTGGTAGATCCTATCAAAACAATAATTAATGTATGGGGGGGTTCTTACAACATCAAACAATGAAAAACCTTTTTAAATAAATAAATGAAAAATGGAGAAATAAAACAAATTCAAGGTGATATATGTCATGTAATTGGATTCCCTCAAGCTAATAAGACCTTGTAAGTTGTCTTGTTGACATGAGTTAGCTTATCCTTTGCAGGAATCAATCTTAAAAGAAAACACAATTACATGAAGGGAAACACATTATGCCTAAAAATAAAATCAAACCATACACAAGCTTCTAATGCTTGTAACAACCCCTCCCACATTTAGCCACTTTTACAATCTTTGCAAGGTAAACATGAGTTGTGTGTCACTATGACATTACCTGACCTCCGATTTCAAGTTATGGAAGTAGGACCTATAAACTAAAACATATATAGACATTCCTTAGGGACTACAAACCACTCAGGAGCCTTACAACCACCCCAAGCGGTCAATCCCTAAGTTGGAACTCATTTTCTCTATATTAACTGCACAACGGCACCAATAACATAAAATCCATGCAGTTGGGAGGCTATAACCACACCCAAAATCCCATATCCATGTGGTTATGACCCAAAATCCCTAGTTTTTTGCATGCATTGGCGAGATCTATTCCAAGTTTTTAGGATAGCCTTCAGACCACTGCCTAGAGCTGTCTATAACTTTCCAAAAACATAATTAAGATGATAACAATGCCGACCATTCAAAACTTGAGAAATCTATTGACTTATACATGCCTAATACATTATACTGATTTCATCAAACATATGATAAGCATAGAATCTACAAGTCATGAACGAAGATATGATCATAAGCTTCTGAACTACATCAGAGAATTGTCAACAAGGTCCAATTCCCTCTCAAGATACTTGCAACAACACTTGTTAGCCCATGAATACATCAATCATTCAATCACTTGTCAAATCATGAACAAGAGCCTTAGTGAGAACTCATCATATAGCCATGCATATACCCAACATATAACCAAAATATAAATCGTGAAATAAAAGCCATAAGATCACCATAATAATCAACACAAACTCTCATTAATCATAATAAGAAAATATCTTATGTTAACATATGAAAAATCCAACCAAGTTAGGGACTTCCACATACCACCCAACCATAGATTGGGTTGAACCCGATCTCTCTTTTATCCAATGACCTCCATGCCCTATTCCAAGCATGCATGTGGTATCATATGGGTTAAACCAAAATAGAACCAACCATGGCCTCTAGAGGCCAAACCACCTCAACCCTTAACCAGAGTGATTTCACCTAAACCAGTCCAAAAATCACTAACACCAAAACAAGCTTGGATGCCTCCAACTTTATCTACTAGATCTAGAGGAATTTTCTCATATCCACCCTTTTGTCAAGAGTTCCAAGAGAAATCCCATCTCCACCCTTAACCCTTGGGAATTTCCTCATACCACCTCACTAGGATCCATGTTCTACCAACCATCCAAAGCTCAAACCAACACAAGGAACCCACAAAACCATGGCTATCCAAGAAATGGCAAGGCAAGGCTGAAGCCATTGTCAATTGATGCAAATATCATGCCAATGACAAAAAAACCTAAAGAAGCACATCAAAAGTACCATGCATAAGGAAACTAGCAAAAAAATCACACATGCAAATTTTTACCTACAAAGTATCCTTGTTGTAGTTGTTGATCCAACCTTCTTTTCCACTATCCTCCAATTCCTTGCTTATTCTTTGCTTTCTTTCTCCAAGTCCAAGTGAATTCTAGAATGCTCCAAGAATAATCTAAATGTGCAAGAGTGTAAGAGTATGGAAGAAGAGAGGCAAAGCTAAACTAATAAAAGATGTGAATTGTTTCTTTGGTTCCTTTTTATCATTGATGTCTCATTTTTCTTTCATTTTCCTCTATTTTCTCTCTAATTTCTCTTACGTGCATATTTGTGTCTCTTCATCTCCATTTTCTCCTTTTTCTCTTTGTTTCGTTAATTAAATGTCAATTATTTCCTCTTTTCCTTTGCCAATGCCTCTTCTAATTTCCATAGCCATTAATAAATCACAAGTGATGCCCACTACAATATTTTCCCAACATTCATCTTGGAATATTTGTCCCATGACCTTGGTCTTATTTTATTTACATCGAAAATCAACTAGGGGATGTTACAAACCCATCCCCCTAGGAAGAAAACTATCCTCGGTGTTCAATGACACATATAACCAATAAAACATACTACCTATGGAGATTTATAACATATCTCATTGTAGTATTTACAATAAATAACTATAGAAAATCATGAACAACATAACAAACATGATAAATGTATCACTTATTGGATCTTTATAACACATATCGATATGATATTTACAACGACATATATGTGTGTGTATACAAAACTCATCTGCTCAACTAGCAAATAAGGAAGGATACAAAGCCCAAATCTAATTAGCTATCTCCCATGTAGCTGCATGAAGCCCAAAGTGCTTCCATTTCACTTTAACCTACTCTATTGCTCTGCTTCAAAGCATGAGTTGTTTCCACTGCAATATGTATTGTGGCTCTATCTACAACTCTACCTTTGGTTCCACCTGCAATACAAACCAATGAACCACATGATCAGCATCATGAACATATCTCTGAAGCAATGAAACATGGAAAACATCATGGACATAACTCTTAAGAAATGAAACATGGAAAACATCATCTATTTCACTGTTGGTGGTAGTAAAAGTTTATAGGAAACTAGTCCAATCCTCTCAAATATCTCAAAAGGCCCGCAACATCAAGGTGCCATCTTTGCACATGACCCAATCCTTAAGGTTCTCCTCATGGGCTTGATGTGAAAGTAGACATGCTCCCCAACTTGAAACTCCTTGAATGCTCTGTTTTGATCTGCATAACTCTTTTGCCTGTCGTGCACTACCTTTAAATTCCTTTTGATAACTTGCATCTCTTGCGCCATCTCAACCAACATATCCGTTCCAATTAACACATTTTTCATTGGATCACTCCAAATGATGGGAGTATTGTAATTCCACCCATATAGAGCCTCAAATGGACTCATCCTCAAGGATTGTTGATACCCATTATCATATGCAAACTCTACCAATGGAAGATACTCATCCCACTTCCCATGTTGAAGCATGACATACATCCTCAACATGTCCTCAAGAATCATGTTAACCCTCTTTGTCTGTCCATTTGTCTATAGGTGATAAGTTGTAATAAAAGTTAACTTTACCCCCAAGTGTGCAATTAAGTCCTTTCAAAACTTGGAAGTGAACTTGGCATATTTGTCTAATACAATCTTCTTGGGAAAACCATGCAACGTCACTATCTCCCCGATGAAGATTTGAGCTACCTCACTAACTGAATTAGTAGACTTCACTGCAATGAACTGAGATACCTTGCTTATGCTATCAACCACAAGCATGATGGAATCATGTTGCTTCAATGTCCTCGAAATACCTATAATGAATTCTATGGAAATGACCTCCCATTTCAATTCTGGAATCATAATAGGATGCAATAGACTAATTGGATTATTATACTCTGCTTTCACTTTCTAACAGTCCAAACACCTTGCAACAAACTCAACCACCTCTTTATTCAAATTTGACCAATAGTAGAACTTCTTAACAATGGCCAAAGTATTTTGGTATCTTGGTTGGCCTGAATATGGCTTGACATGAAACTCCCACAAGATAAGATTCCTGATCTCACTGCTATATGCTACATATATCATGTTCATGAATCTCACCAAGACATATTCTATGAGGTGATACTCCTTATCTCTATCACCTTTACCATGTTGTTGCAATCTCTACTTCAGTTGTTGATACTTCTCATCATGCTACCCTATAGAAACGATCTTCTCTTGCAAGTTTGTCCCATAAGAGCTCATATCTCAAATATGATTCACCTACACTACCCTATTGAGATCATTCGAAACCCTGTTCTCCTTACCCTTAATTTACTTGATCTCAAATTCAATCTCACTGAGGGTAGCTAACCATTTAGCTTTCCTTCCATTAAGATTGGATTGGTAAAATATATACCTTATTCCCCTATGATCAGTCATTAGAACAATCCTCTTTCCAAGGAGATAATGTGTCCACATCTTCAATGCATGAATGATAGCTTCCAACTCAAGATCATAGTCATAAATTTCTTGTCATGCTCATTCAAATTCCTTGATTCATCAAAAACTAGTTGCCCTTCCTGTATTAGAACCCCACCTAGATTTCCTTACAAGCATATGTACAAACCTCAAACTCCTTATTAGGATTGACAATCTTCAAAATTGGAGCACTTGTAAGAAAATACTTTAACTTATCAATACTATTTTCACACGCCTCAATCCATTCAAACTTCTTCCCTTTTCTATGTAAAGATGCAATCAAATAGTCAATCCTTGAGAAGTTCCTGATGAACCTCTTGTAATAACCTGCTAGTCCTATGAATGATCTGACGTCATCCATATTCCTAGGAGTTGGCCACTCCATGATAGCTTTAGTCTTTTCAGGTACACTGCAATCCCTTCCTTGGAAACAACATATCCCAGGTAATGAATCTAAGATTGAAATAAATTGCAATTGTTAACCTTGGCATACAACTGATGCTCTCTCAAGAATCTCAACAATACTTCCAAGTGCTCTGCACACTCTTCCTAGTTATTTCAATAGGCCAATATATCATTAAAAAAGACTATCACAAACTTTTCCAGATAAGGAAAAAACACACTATTCATCAAACACAAGAAGGTGGTTGGAGGATTAGTAATACCGAAAGGAACCACCAATCATAATGACCATACCTAATCTGAAATGTAGTCTTATAGATATATTATTCTTTGATGCACACTTGATGATATCCTAATCTCAAATCAATATTCGAAAACACTACTACTCCCTTCAGGTGATCAAACAAATCACCAACCCACAATAATGGATATGTGCTCTTGATAGTCACCATATTTAGATACCTATAATCAATGCACAATATGAAAGTACCATCCTTCTTCTTTACAAATAATATTGGTGCACCCCAAGACGATACACTTGGTCTTATGTATCTCTTATCAATCATTTCTTCAAGCTACAACTTCAACTCCACACACTCCATAGTACTCATCGTGTACGATGCCTTAGATGTTGGTGCTTCTCCTCGTATCAACTCAATAGAAATGTGCACCTTCATATGAGATGGTAACTCTAAAATATCTATAAGAAACACATCTTGAAATTGTTGCAAAGAAAGATACCTTTCTAGGACTTCCTCATCCTAAACATCCTTCCATTTGTCACTGGAAATATGTACTACAAATAACAAACATCCTTTGCTGCGATGCACTTTGTTTTCATATTTGTAACCATTCTCACTGATATAGGCCTCTTCTTTCCCTCCATGACTCTCCTTTTCCCACCATCATCTGGACACTCAATAGCTTTGTCATAATAGTCCACTTTAATCTTGTGAATGAATAGCCTATCCATGCCCAAGATCCCAATGGAACCATATTTAGATGTGCTAATGTAGGCATGCCATTAAGATAAACTTCACAATATCTCACCTAGTGATGAGCTCTTCTCTTGGTCCCTGTAGCCAACTACACCAACCAATATTTTTCATACACTTCTTTACTCAACCAACACTAGTCCACTAGGTCAAGACTAATATAGTTATAATTAGATCCAGGATCATTCAAAATAGAAACAACTTGATCACAAACCTTACCTTCCATCTCAATAATAAATTCCTAATGATCAACCTTCCTATTATCCACTATTGCATAAATCCGAGGAATACTATGGTCTACATCACTAACTATTTGCACCTCCTGAGCACTATAAATCTGAGGCCTTCTGCCCTGTTGTGATAGAAAATCTCTCTTGTGATTCTCTCCTTGACAAGTCTAACACCATAAGGGCTTCATATCATTGTCATTGTTGTGCTACTCCATATGATGATACCCATGCCCCTTCTCAACTTTGTTGAACTTCTTATGAGGTCCCAAATTTTCCTTGTCACTTGCATCCTAAGATCTTCTCACTTCTTAGGACATTTTCATTTTGTCTTCTCATTACATTTCCAGTCACTTTTGAGCTCAAACTTGCATTTAGGCTGCTCATAATAATGCTTCAACTTCCCCATGACTTTCTCCAATGTCTGAGGCTCATTGTATTTTTTTATCCTTGAATGATTATGGTAGTCCATTGATGAACCTTTGGAGCTTTGTCCTTGGATCCTTGAGGTAAGGCACATACCTCAACAATTATAGAAACTCAGTCATGTACTCTTCATCTATCATGAAACCCATTTCCAACTCATAGAACTCCTTGGCCTGCCTATCATAAGATCTATGAGAAAAGTACTTCTTCTTCAATATTCTTTTAAATTCATGCCAAATCAGCTCCTCTTCCCTGATGCCTCTAACCCGCTTAACATCTTCCCACCATATATTTATTTTTCCCTTTGAAACTGAAGATTATTATCTTGGCTTTCATGTTCTCTAAATAATCATAAAATATGAAGAACATTTTCATCCCAAGCAACCATGCATCTACATCTTCTCACTTCTTCACATACCCATCAAAAGTAGGAGGCTTGGCTTTCCTAAACTCTTTTGAAAAGCACCTCCAATCACTCCTCCTATAAGGATGATGGTAATAATGACAATGATCTCTCTCAAGACTAGAGATGGAATAAAATCCATGATTTATAGCCTTCCTTTTAGGTGTATCCAAATATTTTCCACATCAAACTCTAACATCCTGGTCCATCATTTATCTGTTTTGAGACCTGGGACCATATGCCTCATTTTCCTTCTCCTCCTATCTATCTCTATGACGGTTGACTAGTTGTCCCTGCTTATGCAAATCCATAATTCTCTGAAGAATCACTACATTGAATTCTACTTGTTTTACCATAGCTCTAAGAAGCATTTCTTGAGCCTCAATCAACCTATCATTATCTACCTTGCAAATTTCAACCTCTGCCCTTAGACTCCTCAGTGTGTCTGTTAAATCAGGAGAGTACTCTTATCCTTGCTGCTTAACCAACCTTTCCCATTCCACTGATTTTGCATTGGGTCTGTAAGGGGAGTCATGTGAATTGTATTCCACCACTATTCTCTTCATCTCCAATCTTGTATTTCCTACAAACATACAATGTCAAATAAACCAAATAGAAGATAAAATCAAATCACATCTTATTGTATGGTAAGGGATGTTATTGCATTTGCACAGGCCAATCTAGATTAGCACGATACAACATCACAATCATATCAATTCCTACATAAATATCATAACCATAGCCATAACAATGCATGCATAACAAACTCATCGATAACTAATGTGCATGCATAACAATCACATCTAGCCCATCAAGTCCAAGTGTTTGAACCTAGAAGCTTTGATACCACCCCATAACTCCCCCTCCCACATTTACCTACTTTCACAAGGTCTGGAGGGTAAACATGAGTTAGGTGTCACTATGATATGACCCAACCTCCAAGTTCCAGTTATGGAAGTGGGGCCTATAAGTCAAAACATATTTAGACATCCCTAAGAGACTACAAAACACTAAGGAGCATGACAACCACCCCGAGTGGTTAATCCCTGAGTTCAAACTCATTTTTTCTATCTTAACTCCACAACCACACCCATAACACAACATGCATGTTGTTGGGAGACTATAATCACATGAAAAAGCCTGTCTCTATGTAGTTATGATGCAAAATCCCTAATTCTATGTGTGCAGTGGCGAGTATCTATTCCAATTTTTCAAGATATCCTTCAAACTATTGCCTAAAACTATCTATAACTTTCTAGAAACATAAATAAGATGATAACAATTCCAACCATTCAAAACCTGAGAAAGATCTTAACCTAGACATGCCTAATACATGATACTCATTTTGTTAAACATATGATAAACATAAAATCTATAGTTCATGAATGCATATCTGATCATAAAATTCTAAGCAACATCATAGAATTTTCAATAAGGTGCAATGCCCTCTTAAGGTAGCCGCAACAACACTTGTTATCCCATGAGTACATCAATCATTCAATCACTTATTAAATGATGAATAGGAGCCTTAGTAAGAACTCATCATATAACCATGCATATAGCCAACATATAACTAGAATAGAAACCATTTCAATTCAACCATAATATGTCCATAATAATAAACAAAAATTCTCATCAATCACAATAAGAAAATAACTTATATTTATATATGCAAAATCCAACAAAGTCACAAACTTCCACATACCACCCAACCATAAATTGGGTTGAAAAAAGTCTGATTAGCCAATCACCCCCATGCAATATTCCAAGCATGAATGTGATATCATATGAATTAAACCAAAATAGAACCAACCAAGTCTTCTAGAGGCCAAACCACCTGAACCCTATACTATAGTGATTTCACCTAAACCAATTCGAAAATCACTAACACCAAAAGAAGTTTGGATGCCTCACACTTTCTTCCCCACATATAGAGTAATTCTTCAATCTCCACCTGTCCATCAAGATTTCTAGGAAAAATACCATCTCTACCCATGACCCGGGAATTTCTTGAGACCACCTCACTAGTATCCAAAGTCTATTGGCCATCCAAAGCGTAAACCAAGACGAGGCACCCACAACACCATGACTATATACGAAATAATGAAGCAAGGTTGAAACCACTATCAATCTAGGCAAATATTATGCCAATGACAACAAAATACCAAAATAACCACATGGATGCACCATGCATCCAAAAAACAACAAGGAAATCACACATGCAACATGTTACCTACAAAGTATCCTAGTTGTAGTTGTTGATCCAACCTTCTTTTCCATTATCCTCCAATTAATTGCTTGTTACTTCCTTGCTTTCTTCAAGTGCAAGTGAATGCTAAAATGCTTCAAGAATTCCCTGAGTGTGCAAGAGTGTAAGAGTATGGAAGAAGAGAGGAAAAAATAAACTAAGAAAAGATGTTAATTGTTTCTCTAATGCCTTTTTATCATTGATTTCTCATTTTCCTTTTATTTTCCTTATTTTTCTCTTTAATTTCTCTTGCATGCATATTTTTGTCTCTTCATTTTGTCTCTAATTTCTCCTATTTTCCTTTCTTTCCTTAATTAAATTCCAATTATTGTCTCTTTGCCTTTTCCAATTTCCATAGCCATTAATAAACCAAAAGTGATGCCCACTACAGTGTTTACCCACCATTCAGATTGGAATATGTTTCCCATTACCTTAGTCTTATTTTACTTACATGGAAAATCAACCAGGGGTTTTTATAGTGTTATTGGGCTATGCCTCTTCACCTAGTAAGTTGGACAAGAAAAACAACACTTGTAGGAAAAATGAAAACCATGCACGTACCAGCATGAAACTCACTTGTAGGCCTCACAAAAGGTGGTTGTGCAGGTTCTCACCTCTCGTATTACCTCCCTGCCTCTATGATTCTTAAATGTTGGGGAATCCAATAAAAAAAATCAAATCACCAATGTTATTATCTCTCGAATGTATCCCCAAAAATGGTGCCAAAATGTTGCATGAGTTAACTGATAAAAAAAAATGTTAAACATTACTTGTCAATCCAATATAATACAAGTTGAGACACTACTCAATTTGTGTATAGATAGGAACACTAGGGACCTAAGATCACTATCAGAAAAAGGTCTCACATAAGGAAGAGAAATAAAAAACCTTCATTACCCTAGACCTCTATTAGAGAGCCTTCATGTGGACTGGTCTCCAACTTCACCAGATTTCATACACAAAACTTTAAGTAACTCTAATACCTTCAATGCACAAGGGATTCAATGGGGGAGAAATACCACACCATGTGTGTTTATATTGGGGGATATATAATGAGGAAAAAGTGACATAATATATAGAGCATATTAAGGGGGTGAAAGGGTTTTATATTGGCAGGTATAAAAAATGTTAACGAAAAAATGGATACCTACAATATCTATTGAAAGTAGGGGTTTTTTAGATTAGGAAGGTGTATTGGGTTCGTAATAGTAGGTGGGTTAAATAATGCGAATTTTAGAGATATTTTCCAATATTCAGTCAAATTAAGGGTAATTTTTAGTATTCTATGAATGCACATTATATGTTATAGATTCATTGAGTGAAGCCCCCGTGCTTCAATGGAAGAATAACTTACACTACTTAATAAAGAAACATTTTTAAGAGACCATTGGGTTCTTGAAACTAGGCCCTCTTAGATTGATTAAAAGTATGTTCCCTTAATTCTCAAATAGTCATGAAGCTCAAGAAATCACTATTGGTTCAAATTCAATTTGTGTGAAAGTATATCAATGTTTTAAAAAATAAAACATCTATCAATTATGCATTGTTTCCAAACACATAGTTGAAGGGATTAAATTAACTCTGAATTCCCTTAGGGTGTACAACTATTTTCTAATCATCATGTGAATTAAAAGAGAGTTAAATGAAGTCAAATATAAGGTCTATTATTATGAAAGCAAACCCTATTTTAAAGCACTAAAAATATTGGTCAGATCTACTTGTCATTAGTCATTAAACAAGACACATATTAATCTTTAACAAAAAAGACAAAGTATTATTACTACTTCAAGATTAAATATTGAATCCGACTCAGCCCACATTCTTTAACCAACACACAATCCTTATTGATCAAATGCATACATAAAATAATAAAGAATTTAGTGAGTGTGGATGCCAAGGGATATCTCAGTAGAATAGTTCCTCTACATCAATCTTTACAAGGCACAACTAGTAAGCATGAATGAAACATTACAGAACCGAATCTTGTTAATATAGATATGTCTGAGATAGAGTTATTGATTATGAACAAAAATGTACAATGATATAAAAAATTGATATGAAACCCTACGTCCAATCACATAGAAAATTAACTTACAAAACCAACATTTTGTAGATTAAATCGCAAAGGAACTAAGAGTAAACTAGTACATGAGATTTTATATCAAATATGACATAATAATTTATATATACTATATCGAAACTAGATAAATTCAACAAACCATTAATCTAGTGATTTTTGAGTGAATGAATCTACTGAAACATGGTATTTCTATGATGTCTAATCTAGAAAAAAATTACATTAAATCACATAAAGATAAAAGGGGGAACACACTTGGTTGGTGGGCACATGAAAATAGGAATTGTTCCTCTTGAGGTGAACCTAAATCATAATAAGATTTAGCATAAGAGATAAAGCTGAAGCATGAGAAATCTTGTATTAATCAAATCACAACTTATCTAAATAATAACATACAGTAGATTTATCCTCAGTGGTAACAACATGAGATCATCCCATAGACATAAAATAGTGATATAACCTCTCCCTTTTGAACTTTCGAATCTCATTTTTTCGCATATATTTATATAAGAAGATCAAGGGAAAATTAGAACCAATTTCCCCAAATATGGCCTATCAAATCATGATTAGTTCTACAAAAACATGCCTTTTGTGTATCCCTTTCTAAATATTTGATTACATAGCATTTATTAAACATTGAATTAGATGAAAATAACTTGATTTGGCCCGCCTTTCTAGTTAGTTGCTTAGTTTGGGGCATAGCAAGAAAAACACCATGACCAGAAATATACCCTTGAAATAACCAAGGGTGTCTCTTGATCTACCAATTTTTTGGAGGAACTTCATGAGTAACCTAACTATGGATGTCCTAAATAAAACCAATTTTTTCTATCTTCCAAATTATTCTTTGGTTGCTTGAAAATTGTGCTTGAATTCAGTCACTCAAGTTTACATTACACAATAATTATGACTGTTGATATGACCTGGAGGTTTGTAGAATTGACCTAGGTATAATGTAAATAAAAAAAATCCATGTCATTAATGCTAGGAAAGAAACCCATGTTGCAGAATTTTCCTTGAAGTTGCATAGATATGCCAACCACAAAGTTTGGTTACCATACCCACCTAGGAGTTATGGGAATAGAGCTGGTTAAAACCATCATCACTAAAATCAAGAATTATCCTCTCTAATTCATTAAAAATAATGGAAATAGGAAATTAAAATTAATAATATTTTTGTGACATAGCTATGAAGAAACAATTCAAAACAAGTAATGGACGGGTGACGCAATAGTGGAAACATGGTTAAAAATAATATATTTTCAATGATAATTTGTTGACTCAATTGTCATGTGTTGGATCCATTCATGTCATCATATAATCAGGTATATAATATAATCATCGTACAAACTACACAAAACTCTTATCACTCAAACAAATGAAAACAAAAAACATCCCAATGCCATCCTAAACATCTCCACAAATATACTCATCACCTCAAATCTACTCATTAGGAAGTACCTCTCGTAGGCACTCCATGTATCTCTTCATACTTTCCATCCTCAAGAATTGATGACGATCCCATCTCTGATACGTCACATAGAAGATGAAGTGGGGTGGCCTTGGGGACTACCTTTCCACACTCGAACTCTACCTCCTCAAGGTATACCATGTTGTCTTGAATATGCTCTATCTATCCTCGGAATGGCCCTATTACTCCTAAAATCATCCATCCATATCTATTGATATTGTATCTCAATAAAGGGGACTAAGAACCTATCCCATCCTCACTCTCCTCAATAAATCTCTCTAAATCTACATCATTAGGCCAACCATCTAACTACGTTGTCTCTCTATTCTCCGAAAGCTCCATGTTCATTCATTGATACCAAGGTTCATCATCCTGAGCATCATCATATATTGTAAATGAAATCCTTCTCACTCCATTTACATTGTGATGCCCACTAAATTCACCCTCCTCATCATAACAAAAAATTCATGAAACTCAAAATAAAATCCTAGCATCAACCATGTGAGGTCTCCTAAGAGGTACAAAATTCTCTCTACCAAGTTAGTCATCATCCTATTTTGTTTTAGAAGCATAGAATCCACATTATCCAACCTCGTAATAATCTATCCATTACGATTTATATCCTCCACATGGATAAATTTCATCTTATAACCTCCATATAAAATGGCCTACATTGTTGTAACTATCATAGGCTCTGTTATCAAAAGTGCAGTGCATGCACAACTCTCTCTCCAATCGGAAAATCCTACCCCAAAACAACCCCATAGTCATCCAACTAAATGATGGTGAAGTGAAGGTTCCTACTCTAACATCAAATCTTCATTGGAACATCTATGATCATCTTGAGAACTCTCTTATCGTTTGAGTTCACTACTTTTAAGTAAATATGAACTGGAATTATCTGCAATCATAATCTCTTGGATACACCCTCCTTGATGAAATTATGAGTAGCACCATTATTTATCAAAGAAACATGTTCACTCCTATCAACACTTATACTAACATAGTTTTTTCTATTCCTACTTTCATTATGCTTTGGAGTAGCCTTTTTGAAGAAGATGCACCCAAAACCTACATCATTCCTATAGATGGATTCTCTACTAAATCAAAGTTAACGTTTTCTTCAAAAAACAATTCTTCACCATATGATCTTCTTTGCATATCCAACATGAAAGATACTTCTTCTCCTTATCCAAACCACTCTACTTATTTGCATCTTTCTTTTAAGGCTTCCCTTTTCCCTTGTCTACCTACTTCTTTCCTTTGTCACAACCCTGATCTTTTCCTTCTACCTTTCCATTCACATGAAAGTAAAAAATTTTATTTGTTGTACTGATAACCTCTATAGTTATCTAAACATTATTCCTTCTCACCTTTTATATTCCAAAGGTTTTAATCCCTTCATGAAGTTAACCAACCTATATCGATTTGATTTATCCTTGACCCCCACTATGAGACATGAATACTAATGAATGTAAGCTTGTATATTAGAATAATTCCTCAAAATCCTCAGCTTAGCCCTTGCATTCCAAGTCTGATCCCTTGTTCCAAAATACCCATACAAATATTCCTTCATTTCTTCCCATGTAGTGATTTCATCCTCAATGTGACTAGTATAAATATCCTCTTGTTTACTCCTCCACCATATCTTCTCATTTCCTTTCAAATATGTAGCAACTATGCCAATCTTATCCTTCTCCAGGCATGCCCCAACCTATCAAAGATACTACTCTACATCCCAACAGATATTTTGAATCACCTTTCAATCCCTAGCACCATCATATAATTATATTTCCTTCCCCTTCACCTACATTTAAATAGTATAAAAAGTATATCCAACAACTTTCTTCAATACCACAATTGTCTCTAGTTGCACTTAGACCACTAACACAATATCAGCAACATGCATCTCTAGCTAATCAGAACCTCAACCAAATTTATCATGCACCTAATGAATCAAATCAATCAATCTTGGATCATGAGTACCATTGCTCTTAGCTTGAAAAACATTCTTCATTATTTCCATCTTCTTAATCTCAGACTCTTGTATGTGTGGTGGCTCTTAAAACACCTACAAGGGAAGTTGGTGGGCTTCTCTTTGATACCATCTTTGAGAGAAGGTGATTGGATTCACTTTAATACCACTCATCATACTTCCGGAGCATTCCTTAAGTCAAGGTGTGTGGATGATCTGAAAATGGAGTAGGAGTTCAATTTCCTCTTCCTAAAATCAGGGATCGTTTTCCAATGCTTTGCAAGGAAAAATGGGTCTTAACACATAACACGTTTTTAAAAAGATCTCTTCAGGTTATGAGTTAGTTTTCACATGTAAACTTAAGCATAAGAAACATAAAAATACATAACTCATACAAGAATTCATGAAGAGTATAACAATGTATGTGGTGACGGAGTTCAACCCTCTTGGGCTACATCTCTAGGTCTGTCAATATAGCTAGACCACTCCATATATTCAATCGAAAAAGGAGTACATAAATGTTTGTTGATAAAACATGTGGCTATTTCCCCTTCAAGGAAATATTCTCCTACAAAGAACTCTCACATAAACATCATGACAGCCTACATCTATTCATGAAAAAATCATCGACACAAGGTGTCTCCTACAAAGGCCCTGTACTCCATCTGAAGATGAGCATTCATGAGCATATAAGCACTTAAATTCCACATTAAAGAACTAAAATAAAACTTTCCTCAACAAGAAATAGTGAGAAAAAGTATAAAATAGCTAAACCCTGCAAGTAACAACTATTGGAATAAACTTCTGAAGGTGAGAAAACCCCTACAATGCTTTCTCCATGCTCAAACACCCTTAAGAACTGCTCCAAAACATTGATTGATCCATACACCCATTAACTTAAACCTACACAAAGTTCCTTTGTATGTGCTCAAATCAGAAAATAGAGGTTACCATTAGATCCGTAATGTCCAAAAACCCTAGGTAGACTCTTCTTGAGCTCCAAGAGGTCAAAAAATCACAAAGATATAACTCCACAAGCTCTCCATGTAGTTTTGTTTTTATTTGTCCTACAAATCAGATCAAAAGTCTATCTATCCTACAAATCCTCCATGTTTTCTATTGCAGAGGTGATGAATTTTCTCACTGAAGGTGCAATTTTTTGGATACTTAAATTGTCCAATAACCCTTATGCAAAATACTTTGGCAACATGGGCCATGCAGTTAGGGGCTAGGGCTAATCGCATGCCCCTGCCAGCTTAGCTCCTCAATTGTCAAGTCGTGGCCATATTAACCCCCACAGGTCACATGTTTGTAAACAAAACCATGGGCTCGCCCCCTCCATAAGTGCCCTCAGTCGAGCCCTTGACATGGTTTTGTGCGGGTCCATATGGCCAGGACCTAAATCTGTCGCAGAGCCCTTTCTCCATTGGCACCTTCTCAGAATGCCTATGGTTCAACGTTTGGTTGTGATAAGGGGTCAGGGCTAGTCCCGAGCCCCATCCCTTCATGTTGTGGATCACATGTTGTTCAGGTGATTAGGGGTCGAGGCTAGCAGCCCAACCCCTCCTCCAAAATGTGTGGTTATTAAATTTTAAATAATAGTTCTACCCTATGACTATTAAGACGCATCGTGAGGCTTAGTGGTAAGGTGTTGCAATGTTAAACTAGTGGTTTGGATTTTGAATCCTGCCCATGCCTTTGTCAGACCATACCAAAATTTTAGTGCTCTCTGGAGGTGCCACATGGCAGCCCATGATTAGGCCACACAAAAACCAATCAAATTCGACCCTAAACCGATGAACCAAGAGATGCCACTTATCAGCACCTCATTAGTGTGTACTTGTACAATCAACCTAGATGATTCTAAATGTACGGAAGCCCAATCAATTTCCCAGTCAACAACCCTACTCATTTTTTAATTGTTGGGCCAAACGATTAGAATGCAATAACTTGATCATACGGTGTCATATTGAGGTGAAACAAACATTGTTGGATTCAGAATAATGAGCACTTAGAATTGATGCAAGTTTTGAAATTTTCTCGGCACTTTCAATTTTAAGCTAAAATTTGGTCACTCGATCACACCTCCCCATTAGGAACTTTTGGATTCGAAAATTGTACTTCTCCTCGTAAATAAAAAGAGGCTGAAACTCAAAATTACCCAAAAAATCAATCCATATGCTATATTTTTAATTGGTTCCCTTCAAGCTCCAATCAAGGTACTTCACATATCTTCTTCATGAAGACCTACTGTCCTATAAGAATAGAGCTAAAAATTCTTATCGTTGATGCAGGAAAAAAGTCACTAATGAGTGAAATATGAACATTCTCTCTAATCTCATCTTTGCACGGCTCAAAACAACTTCATCTTGAAGTTCAACTATTGAAGACAAACTCGACTCCATCTTGGAAATCAAAAGCAACATAAACTTGATTTACCATCCTCAAAATGAGCTTGTACACAAAAATACACTGCTACAAAAATTCAATGACATAATTTATTTTGCCTACTAGAACATAGTCATCTTGTACAATCTTAAAGAAATATTCTATTCACAACAAGTTTCATCTTGAATACTTGCATCAGTGAGTACATGAAAAACTTGGATGACAACTTGTACATTCCAAAAGTCCTTACACATATAGAATTATAAACAAGCCATTAACATAATTTCAATGGAACATAGTTGTTGCACATAGTTCTTATTATTATTCACTTTGTAAAAGTACCCAAACAGGTAAACAAAAATAAGCAATTATAAATTTATGGAGAAACTTTACAAATAGTCTACCCAATCTTTTCCTCTCCTATCAATATGGGTTCTCTTTTTGCATAAAATTTTCCTTCAAGTTTTCTTTATGATTGTTGTGAGTCCTCTTTGCCACCTCTTTCTTCCCTTGCAATAGGTTGCATAATATCTTTTCCTTTCTTGGAACGAAGCTTTGGATGTAATTTCCAACATCGTTCATTTCCATTCCCATGCATCTTGCAATGGGTACAAAAGAAATTTCTCTTGCTTGCCAATAAGAATTCCTCTCATGTGAAGGAGATTCATCATGCTTAATGACTAAAATATGATCCATGTTTTTAACATTACCATGTGTTGCTCACAAACAACCACACAATGGTCAAATGCATCACAAAAATTACAGAGATACATATTCCACAAATTGTCAAAATTACCATTATTTGGAAAACACTAGATGAGATTTATACTTTTCCCTTGGGCTGCAACTTTGACGATGTGGAATGGACTATGACATGCAAGGTCTTTTGAATCATTCATCTAGCTTGAGAGACAAATGAAAATTGTCACCACCATCTTGGTGTGACATATCATCCTTAGATGATTGTTGTGCCTCAAACCATTTAGAACATTCTCAAAACTCCATTTTCCCATATCCCAATCTTTGATACTTTGGTCTCTCTTGTACCATGATTGGATTGGTGATCCCTTTGCCATTGATTTCGAGGCCTCCTCTTCATAACCCATTTTAGAAAGAAAATTCATACTAGTGCGTTTGGTATGTTGTTCAAATGATGCAAAAGAGGTGTTATGAACATAAACAGAAGGATTTTTACTTCAAATGATTATTACCTCTTTGAACTCACCATTCATCTTTTCAGCTTCTAAAGATGATGAAGACATTGCATATGACTCTAGCCACCCACTTTTTCCAAGTGGCATATGGTGGGAATCTTGGAGATGCTTGCAAAATTCACATGCATCATTTTCCTCATATGATCCATACCTACTGTGTGAACCAATCCCACATATTGGTTTCATTTTGGAGGTGTCTTTTTTTGTCATAGGAGTGGAAATTTCAACAAATTTTTCCTCGAGCACATGCTACAATTGAAGGTGTGTATGCCTCTTCTCCTCTTCAACCATTTCTAGCATTCTTCTCAACTCACCGCTCTTGATACGAAGAGCCAAATTCATCTCCTCTAGCTCTTGAAGACTCTTCTTGCCCATTATTGCAACCTAGTCATATGAGGCTTTGATACTGATTGATCTAAAAATGGAGGAGGAGTTCAATTTCCTCTTTCTAAAAATATGGATTATTCTCCGATGCTTTGCAAGGAAAAATGAGTCTTAACACAAAATAAGTTTTCCAAAATATCTCTTCAAGTTATGAGTTATTTTTCACATGTAAACTTGATCATAAGCAACAGAACATCACATAACTCATAAAGGCATTCATGAAGAGTATAATAAAGAGTTTGGTGATGGAGTTGACCCATCCTGGGCTACATCTCTGGTTTTTCCAACATAGCTAGACTGCTCCATATATTTAGTGGAAAAAGGAGTACATAAAAGTTTGCTGATAAAACATGTGGTTATTTTCCCTTCAAGGAAATATTCTCCTACAAAGAACTCTCACATAAACATCATGATAACCTATAGTTAGTCATGAAAACATCAACAACACAAGGTTCCTCCTACAGATACCCTGTACTCCATCTGAAAATGAGTATTCATGAGCATATAATCACTTCAATTCCACATCGAAGGACTAATATAAAACTTTCCTCAACAATACATAGTGAGAAAAGGATAGAAGAATTGAACCCTTTCAAGTAGCAGCTACTAAAGTAAACTTGTGAAGGTAAGATAACCCCTACAAGGCCTTCTCCATGCTAAAAGACCTTTAAGAACTACTCCGAATGATTGATTGATACATGCACCCATGAACTAGAACATGTAAAAAGTTCCTTTAGATGTGCTCAAATCATAAAATAGAGGTCACCATTAGATCTAGAATGTCCAAACCCTAGGTAGACTCTTATTGAGAACCAAAAGGATAGAGACTCACAACGATATGGCTCCACAAGCTCTCCATGTAGTTTTGTTGTTATTTGTCCTCCAAAACAAACCAACAATCTAAATGTCCTACAAATATGCCTTGTTTTCCATTGCGGAGGTGACAAATTCACTAGTTGAAGGTGGAATTTATTAGATACTTAAATTTTCCAATAACCCTTATGTGCAATAATATGGCCACATGAGCCATGCGGTTAGGGGTCGGGTCTAACCGTCTATCCCCACTAACCTATCCCCTTAACTGTTGGATCGTGGTCATATTAACCCCCATGGGGCCAAGGGTTGGGCCAACGACCCACCCTTTTTGCCGGAGCCCCTTAACTGTTGTGCCTATGTCACATGGTTGTAACAAAAATTAGGGGCTAGCCCCCTCCATAAGCTCTCTTTGTCAAGCCCTCGGCATGGTTCTGTGTAGGTCCATATGGCCATGACCTAAGCTTCTACCGAGCCCTTTCTCCATTGGCACCTTCCCAGAATACCTGTGGTTCCATGGATGATTGTGACCAGGGGTCAGGGCTGGTCCCTGGGCCCCATCCTTTCATGCTATGGTTCATATGTTGTTTAGGTGACATGAGGTGGGGGCTAGCAGCCTGGTCCCTCTTCCAAAACATGCGCTTATTAAAATTTAAATAATATTCAACCATATGACTATTAAGGTCCACCGTGAGGCCTCGTGGTAAGGTGTTGCAATGTTAAACTAGAGGTCGGGGGTTTGAATCCTACCTGGGCCTCTATCTGACCATACCAAAATTTTAGTGTGCTCCAAAGGTGCCATGTTGGAGTGCATGATTGGGCCACATGGTAGCCCATGATTGGGCCACACAAAACCAATCAAATTCGACCCCAAACCGATGAATTCAAAGATTCCACTTGTTAGCACCTAATTGGTTTGTACCTTCACAATCACCCTAGATGATGTTAGTTGTATGGAAGCCGAGTCAGCAACCCTGCTGATTTTTTAGATGTTGGGCCAAATGATCAGAACAAAATGACTTGAGAATATGGTGTCAAATTGAGGTGAAATGAACGTCATTGGATTCATAACAACAAGCACTTCCAATTGATGCCCGTTTCAAAACTTTCTAGGCACTTTCATTTTTGAGTTAAAATTTTATCACCTAATCAATCAAGGCCCTTTGGCATGTGCATCACTCAAAAGGTTCCGTATAATGGAAGTGATCAACTAAAAAGCAATTGAATCACAAACTATGCCTCTAGAGCCTATGCTTCTTATTCACATGTTAGATATATTTTATGTGCAAATCCAACATCCAATCTTCACAAAAGTGTAATGCTCAAACTTCAATTAATGACCACATCCATATGGTAGAGTCCCCAATATCACATCATCATTATGCTACGATGTTATGTCACATTCATACAATAGAGAATTGCTCAAACATTTACAAAAAGCATAAAGAAGGAGACCCTCAGTGTTTCTTAACAATTATATTATAAATGTCCTCAAATTATAATACAATGTTCCAAACTTACATAGGTTTAGGCCTTCATCCTTCTCCTAAAATTTCAACAAGAACAAACAAACAAATTCCTAAAACCAAGCCCTAAATATAAGAGAAAATCACCCAAACCCATTCCAAGCTTACCTTGAATGCCTCAGGCATATGGTTCCTCAGTGTAGGAATGTGACTACTCAACTTCCAAGATGTTTCTGAACCTACTAATGTAAAAATAGAACTCAAACTTTTCTTTGTTCCACTAGCAAATGTGTATGACCCGTTCTCCTTTGTTCAACTCTTCTCTACTATGAGGGTAAAGAAAGACTCTTGCATATTTTCTTCCTTCATTTAGACATGTGGTATTTTTCCTGAAATGTTTGTTCTTTTCTTCATTCCCCCCCCTCCATTCTACCTTCCTCCATTCCATTCATTCATTGTTGATTTATAATCAACCATAGTGTGTCATGCAGTAAAGATGATTTTTTCCATCTCTTGATATGACATCTCTTATATATCAAAATTGTTTTTGATACCTCCAATTTGGATGGGAGGACTCATTCCATCTTATGCATAGTCATTTGGGCATGCTATTTCTGATTGGGGTAGTCTTGTTCCATTTTTAGAATGCTCATTTTGTCTCAATTTCCTTTGTTCCACCTTGGGAATGCTCATGTTGACTTGGGTACCCTTGATCTTCTCCAAGCCAAGCATGCTTTGGGCTGATTTAGGTACCCTCCTTCGACCTAGGAATGCTTGTGCCAACTTGAGTGTCACCATTCCACCTGTGTTCTCTTGGTCAACTCAGGAAATCTTGGTCACTCTTAGCTCATTTTAGAATAAACCCCCGAAATATCTCATTATTACCACAAATAATGAAATTCTTATCTTGTCTAGTGACTCAACCTATCCAACTTGTGATGCTCATGGTGCTATAGTGTGGAGGCCTAAAAATAACCCCTTTTTCAATCATGCAAATTTCACCACCAATCTCATTTTTATTGTTGTGGTGCACATGATGCTCCTCCTTCCTAATGTACAATGTGATCATGCTTGTCTCTAAGAAATTTTGTAAGGATACACTTTCTATTTAGAAGTTGTATGTAGAGATCTATGCATATTTCATAACCATTATAGACATCTAAACATTTAATACAATATCACATTTCCTTTGGTGGTATTAAGTTCAAATATGTTGCTTCCTTCCTTCATCTAACATCCTTAGAAGACATTGCATTTTGGCCTTATAATCTACTTTATATTTATCATCAAAGTTGAGTGGTTAAGGGTAAGTTAGGTCATCGCATACTATGTTCTCCGATAGAAAGTAATGGAGGAGAAATTACCCATAGAAATATCCATTTGCATATCCATCCATAGTAGATTATTCAGTTGTAGATCTAATTAATGGAGTGAACCCATAACTATCAACACCAGGTATTCAACTTTGAAAAATGTCTCATGAAATTCATATTTAATATAATATAATGTACAATGTGGTGATATGGCTGATATAGTGGGCAGATATCTTTAGAAAAATCCAAAGCATAAACCATTTCCTTATCTACAAGCTTTGTTGGTACTTTTACCAATCTTTAGAGTACATGTCCATTACAGAGAACATGGAATGAAAGTTGGTAATTTGAAAAAGGAAAGAAATATTCCTGAAATTTGGGTCTTCATCTCCTAAGAAAGGACTAATCCATTATCTATTCTAGAGACCAGTAGCATGACATACAAAGTGTTGAGGATGATCTCTTGTATGCTTGGTGAAAACTCATGATCTCTTTGCCACATGGTGCTTGAACTATGCATTACCATTGAACTATAAATTTCAAATAAATATTTTCATAGCTTTTATCAAATTGGAGAAGAAGATGATATTTACCTAAGAATTTTTAACACAGATCATGGATTTTAGTCACCAAGGAGTTTTGTTCCTCAATGTTAATAAACCACTTCACCTTCACTATTTAGCATATACTAGAAGTTATTTGTGTTGGATGATGATCCCAGGAAAATGATTTCTAATAAATAAAATTAAAATTTGTTCACATAATGAACCATGAAAATGGCTACAATATTTTTAACAATGGTGGGAAGTGGATTATTTGTTACACTTTAGAGATAATATAAAGATATTAGATAGTGATCACATAGGAAAATCTACATAGTGATTACATAGGAAGTCATAAGATGACATTTATTTTAATATTTATTACATTTGTTGAATTCATTCTCTCTTCAATCCATAGAAATCTCTATATCAAGTTGTAAAAATGTTGATATCATTTAAAGCTATTGATATATTTATATCAAAGTGTTAGTCACTCAGACTCTGTATGTTTTTCCTCCATTCTATGAGGGGGATTTCATTAAAAAAAGACTTATTTAGAGGTCAATTGAGTCTTCCCCACCTTTATTTGTCTTCCATCTATTTGGTTTACTCTCTCTAGCATTATTGTTCAGTAGGAATTGCTTGCCTTTTGGTTAAATTAATTGATGATGTAGTAAAACTAGAGGTGGCTAATTTCTAGCACTGTGGAGACTATGCTATACAATGACCATACAAGCTTTATTTTAGCTCTATGATTGCAAGGTGGTCACATGAATATGCTACCCAATTTTAATGCAATAGGAGTTCACACACTAAATATTTTATAAATATGCACACCTTGCTAAAAAGCATGTGAGAATTCTTATTTTGTATGGCTTGGCACTTATTGACATGTACTATTTCTTATAAAATCACCTTTTCAAACTAAAAATATTTTGATTTCTAATTCTTCTGCATAGACTTGGACATAGACATGAAAATTTCCAAGTCTAAAGAATACATGTGTTGTCATGGTCTTTATCCAAATCTTTTCTCACTAGGTAAATGTAAGTCTCCTACTTTTCTTTCCTTTTTGTTGTGCTATGTGAGTCCTAAGATTATTGGCATTCCTAACTTATATCTTGAGTAGTCACGACCTAGGGGAATATAAGTTGTCAAATTACTTGGGGATTGAACCTAGCCTGAGTGTCACCAACACTTAACATGACTGGATTTCTTCCCATGGAGTTTTGAACCAGTGAAATTTACACTTCATAGTTCCTTAACAGAACACCCTGTCACCTTCTATTCTATGCCCCATAGGAAAGTCTCTTGCTTTTCCTTGAATGTAATAAAATATCATATTTTTAATAAAATGTTTATTTTTTAACTACATAATTAACTTAAACATAATTATCATTGCTAAAAACCATGAACCAGATCAGCAAACCAACCCCATAATAGAGGCACAAGAAAAAATAAACTTATAGGACAATTGTAATCCACAAACATAGATTACAAATGGTTTAATGGATTTAAAAAGATTGATTGAAAGGTTCAAGCACTAAAGGGAATCATCATAACTCTCGTTAGCCACATACATTGATAGTATTATTTCCTCCATTAATCACACATATGATCAATTATTAATATCATTGAACATAGGTTTGTGATGAGGAATTATACACCATTGGTATTAGTAAGGAAAAATTTAAATATTGGAATATTACCAAATAATTATTGTTGGGTTATTCATTGACCCAAAAACCCGAAAAAACCCTAATATGAGGAAAGAACATATTTGGATGGATTGGTGCACATTCAATCTATGGAAGGAGAATTACATGAATTTTTGGTTCATGGTTTTTTATAAACCTCACTATAATAATAGGGATGTGCCACTATATTTCCTTTAGAAACTATGGGGAATGTTCAAAATTGGTCCCTATGATAACTATTTCGACATTAGTGAGTTATAGGGAGTTGGTATTATCTCTACCTAGGATTGACCAAATGCTTGGCATAATCCATTGAGAGGGCCACTTGGTATTATGCATATTCCCAAACCCCCACCCTATTAGACACCTCAAATTTCATATCATCTTGCTCACAATGGTAATTTGATAGGATATCTCACATTTATTCTAGTGCATAATAGTCCATTAATGGTACCCTCCAGATGAGACCCATCAAAGGAGTATCTTATACCTCCAAATGTAGGTCCTTTGGGAAAAAATGATTATAGACCATTAAATCCATGTAGGAAGGTTGGTGTTTTGGGTTCAAGTCAAGCAGTGCCAAACCTATGATCCCACTAGGGCCATAGATTCAATGGCTTGATGGAGGATCTTATCCATGATACCATCATGGATCAACTTAATGTATTGTTTAATTGATGCTATGTCATTGGTTATAAATTTGACTATAAAGTAGGAATGGTGTAACATTTGATATTGTGGTACCTCATATAGGTATTTGAGTGAGTTTATTCTTGTTTTCTTCCATTATAACTTAGTAGAATTTATTAGAAAAGTTGGTCATTGAAAATGTTGGTAGTAGTTGTCCCATGGTTGTGATTGTTGTCAACACTTGATATTAATGTCAAGTTCAGGGAGAGCTTAAAAATATCTTTTTAATTGCTTCATTGGATAGTCCTCTCCAAGAGCTTTCCAATTGTATATGGTACTCTTCCAATCTCCCAAGGAAGGAGGATATACATAGGGTTGATGATAGTATAGTGTTCCAAGGTTCATGGTTCTAGTGTTAACTATGTCCATTCATTAAGCATCTCAACCCTTTGAAGGCATAATAAAGAGATTCACAACAAATTCCCAAGATGCAACATTTCCTTGGATCAACAATGATTTGGGTAATTATGGTTTAAGACAATCTAATTGGGGATTAACGTTAATCCTCGGCCCCACGACCTAAGACGGTTTGTAAGGGTTGCTACATTAACTCACTTAGGGAGTTGTTGGTGGTACTGGAAATCCGTCAAACAAGGGGGTCTCCTTGTTATGAAGTCCCAACTAGACCTCACGCCATTTGGAGTAGGAGCCCCAACCAAGAAATATGGATGTTTTTCCTTATTCTTAGGAATTTTCCTTGGTTGCAATTATCAACATAAGAGATTATGCAAACAATATTTAAAACAAGAAAGTAAGTTGACACTGTGAGGAATACAATTGCAATGCATATATGGTACTTTCATGGAAGGGAAAGAGAGAGTGAGCCTTTAAAAGAAAATTAATAGTACTATCTTAAAAGAGACACACAAGAGCATGAAATAATCATTGATTAATCTACAAAGTAGTTCATAAAATAAGAACAATAATAAAATAAAGTTACAATGCACATTCAATAAGTGTCATACCAAATCCAACGAAATAATTCATTTTTATTAGTGTGTGTTATCATAAACATACACCAAAAATAATGAAAGAATAGTCTTATAATCATTCATGGCATATAAATGAAAGTGTGCTGGCTCAAAGAGCTTCATATATTAAGTGAAAGTACCAAGATATATAATTACGATTATACCACACTAGCCCCAAGAGTGGGAAATTAATTCATTACTTGCTCCTCAAAAGAAAGATATTCTCTCTTCTACCAAACTAGAGAAGCGAAGCTGAAAATTCCAAAAGTCTCAATCCCTTCCCTTCAGCTATGAGGGTGTATTTATAACAAATGAGGTGGCTCTTCACCTCCAATGTGACTCTTGACCTCCCTCAAGACTCTTGAGCTTCTACTATGACTTTTCAAACTCCTATATGACTTTTTAACTTATAATGACTCTATAACTTTCTAATGTCTTTTCACATTCCATGTGGGACCCTTGGTTTTTGGAACATTTTAAAAATTATCATTTCTAAATACAATAATTATATTCCACAAATGATGTGGCAATGTACATTGACACATATGAATTTGCGATGACACTTGAACAAGCCATGACTTGGCATTGATGACATGGAACTTCATTGCGATGTGTCCAGGCCAAGCCTTTCCTCTTGTTTCTATGACTTTGAATTCTACATGATGGATCTTTGCTTGCTCTCTATCTTCACCCTCTAAATGGTATATATGAGTGTCAAAACCTTCCAAGTCGGCATGAGTTTCCATGTCTTTATCTTGGTCCAAGGTTCTTTCATGTCCTTCATGAAGGTTCTTATTTCTCTCCTTCTTTGCAAGTGCTCTCTTGTAACCTCTCCATGATGACCTCCCTTGAGGATCACTTTTCCATGTTCAAATGGTAAAATCTACGGGTGAATTCCACTCATGACAAGCCAATATCAATCCTAAAATCACCTATTGCACCTTTTCTTTCTCGTGGAATATGTTGACTCTAATAGATGTTTTCAAGGGATTAGAGGGAGAGGCTTCCTTGGATACAATACACAGTTATAAATGTTAAGAGGTGGGAGATTGTGCACAAGGAATGCATATTTCAAAAAATAACTAGGAAGAGAAAAGCATGTTTCTTAAGTACTAGTAACAGTGACTAGAGGCTTGAGGCTTGAAGTTTCCCAAGAGAGAGAAAAAAAGACAAGGCGTTGCACAGTTCTTTGTTTCAAGGGTTAAAGGATGACTCACTATTGACTGTAACTATGTAATGCGTAGTACAAGGATAGCATGGAACGTCCTCTGTGTATTGAGAGAGTCTAGGAAGTGAGGTAAAAATATTACTAACTAGTGATGTGTAGTGAGGAGTGCTCAAAAAGGAAGAGGTAGACATTGCATATTTGGGAATCATAGGGAGTGAGGGAAGGCCTCACTCTCCACTGGAACTACAATGCACAGTAGATAGAAATATAAAACATGGGATAGCACAATGAGGAGATTCATCGAATAGGTGGAGCACGACTAGCCATCGTAACTACACAATGCATAGTGATTGAAGGACACGCTTAGGGGAGTGCATAGTTGGGAAATTCAGTGACATAGAGGTGACCTACTACTGACTAGAACTGTGCAATGTGTAGTAGGAGGTCAACTAGAGGAAGGGATTGCATAGTTGCACAATATAGGAAGCCGTAGAAGCAGGGTTGCACATTGTAACTACGTAATGTGCAATGTCTTAGGAGGATGCTTGTGAGACTACGCATTTGGGAATGTTAGTGACACAGGAAGGATCCACTACCCACTAAAACTATGAAATTCATAATATGGGGCAAGAGAGATCATGAATTGTGCAATTTGCAAGGCTAAGTAGCCAAATAGATGACCTAGGCTCTAAGGTGGCTCAACGTGCTTGTGGAGGAGACCATCCTTAAGATGAGCAATGTTCATAGGTCTGAGAGACAAGGATTTCATCACTAAGAATTAAGATAGTGTATATTACTCATCACTTACCTAGATTAATAGAACAAGGAAAAAATATGATGTAAACAAATTACCAAACCGAATCACACACGTGTATTCCATAAAAAAATGTCAATGGAATGCATCGTAATAAAAATACACATGAAAACATTGAAACAACAGCAGAGCGAAATTTATTTCTAAGTGTGCAAGTTGAAAAGTAGTTGTGTGACATGTTAGTGCGTAGATTTACCTCAGGCTAAAAAGGTAGGATCCAGGGCCAACATCAAACCATGCTCAGCCTAGTAGCTAGCCCTACCAGGTCAGGAGAGGGCTCTCTCCGAGTCAATCTCAGCAAATTTTGATTGATGAGGGATTGAGATGACTGATAGAAATACTGATCTTAGGCTAGGTATATATGTGAAAAAGTTTGATTGAATAAAATGATGTTTTTGTTGGCTCAGATGGAAAGGTAGAATTTGGGTGCGGGGATTGAGGCTTAGTCTTGCAAAGATCTCAATGGGGCAAGGTAGGCAACTGTTTTTGGCACTTAAAATTGAATGAGATGGAAGGATTAGATAGGTGAGGAGATGAAGAGTGCAAGAAAACTCATGGATCCTCTCCAAACAACTGAAAACATCAAAGACTAAAGCAAACCTCAAGTAGAGCACTGCGATTTCAATGGATTCTACTTACACTCTTATTTGATTTAGCTGAGAAGAAATACGAGAGATAATGGCATACAATCACTTAAATAAATTCACAATTACAAAGGAAAGCACTATAACAAGACAAATTGCCACATGGATCCCAAAGAGTGTTGCAAATCCTAGTCTCAATTCCTTAGCCAAAATGCTGATATGAGTGTACAATGAAGCTGAAGGCTTTCTCAAAAGTCCAACCACGCTAATGATTGAAAAAACATAAGATATAGGCAAACAAAAACTCATCCTAGCCTCCAGGGGTCGAACTCATGATTTTAGGAGCTATTCTAACTAGTTCTAAACTGAGAACTACAAATTAGGCAGTGGAACAACATGCCTCTAAAAACTAGGGAACTGATTCATTCAGTTGCAAACTAACTTTTTATGGATGAATCTACCTCCACGAGTGAAAATTTAACATATTTACATCATCATCCATCAATTTCTATTAAATTACATCACAAATTTGACACTAAGCATGTGAAAAAGTCAAACTAGCAAAAGCTGGCTGAAAAATAGAGCATTCCTGGTCAAACTAGGCCAAATTTCCTCTATGCGCTGTGCCTGATTCTCTATGCATAGTGCCTGTTTGGACCCACGTTTGAAGGCCTTTTTGGTGTCCAAATTCGCTCCAAGTGTGCTTGTTGGAAAGTTCTACCTGTCTACTTTCTAACCCAAGTGGAATTTATGAATTTGACCTTGATTTGCCCCTCCAAAAGTCATTTCTCCCAACATTGTTTCCTGTGTGTCAAAATAAGGGCAGTAAGGTCATTTTTTTAGTGCTTTTGACCTTTTTGAGGGCTCAAAACCTGTCCAAATTTCTTGGCCATTGGTAGGAAAACATATTTTTCCATTCCAAATTCAAAAATTCTGAGTTTTTATCATTTGAAGGCTCCTAGAAAAAGCGACCGCCACATGGCGTGGCGCATAGGGCAGAAAATTCTGTTTTTTGTGCCAAAAATTTCAAAAATGCAAAAAGTGCCCCAAATTTTTTGAAATTTGGGCTGAGACTTCTTCATCAAGCATTGTGTTGGGCCAAGGAAGCCTCAGCCAATATCTGAAGTCCTTAATGCTCCTTTTTCCTCTTTGGTGCCTTCTTCAATTTTTCCTTTAAGCTCCTGATTCTCACCTTGCAGACTTTGTTTCTTGCCATGTAATGATATGCCATATGTCTCAATAATCTCTTCTCCTTGTTGGCCTTCTCCAACAACCTCTCTAAGTGGATATTGGCTCTTTCAAGCCATGATTCCTGATTGGCATTGATCTGTTGCTCAAGTGAAGTGAGCTCCACCCAGTTATGTTTTTCACTTTTGCGAGGCCTCCTTGGTGCATGCATTTCTGTAGGAGAGTCACTGTGTGTCTCTTCATCTCAGTCATAGGAAGGATAAGATTCCATGTTTGCCAACTGTTTGTGTTGTCTTGGATGAGTATGAAGAGATTTAAGTGTCTTTGATCTTTTGCTGCCAAATGTATGAAAATGTATAAGGGACTGTGGAGGGAGAGGATATGAGGGGTTTTGGGAATGTTTGTTAATAGGATTTGGGGAATAAGGGGTTTAAGGAATAGTATTTAGGCTCTTTGGGACAACAATTAGGGTTTAGGAACATGTAGCTAGGGCTTGAGATAATGAGAATTAGGGATATGGGGTTAGGGAATGGGTTTATGAAACTGGAAAATAAATCAAGGAGGGAGTGATGAAGTGGACTTGACAACAAAAACTCAAACTGCAAACCCTAAGCAATTGTTTTTGAGGAAAAATTGTAAGGAGGTAGGGTTTGAAAAATTTCTCACTAAATCACCATAAACACCAAGGTAACTCATTCATTGGTCATGGGAGGAATTTTAAATTACTTGAACACAAGAATATTGAGCAAATTTTGCAATTTGGGAGAGTTTGTGAGTGAAATTAGGCTTCCAGCTCTATGCGCCGCGCCACAAACCCAATGCGCCGTGCCACCAAACCCTATGTGTAGCTCTTTTTGCAGGATACTTTTGAAGGCCTTCCTGGTGTCCAAATTGGGCGCAAGATAGCTTGTTGGAAAGGTTATTGAGTATAATTTCCAACACAACTAGAATTTTTCAATTTGGAGTTAATTGGTCCTATCAAAAATTAAATCTCCCAAGACTGGTAAAAATGTGCAGAATGAGGCTGCCTAAAGGCCGAGTGTTGTTGCAGTTAACTTTTGAAGGTCTTCCTCAAATCCGAATTGAGCTCATGATATCTCATTGGAAATATATTTGTGTCTCATTATCATTTGACTCATCAAGAAAGTCATTTGGCCAACCAAGCTAGGAAAAAACTTGATTTTCCCAAGGTCACTTTAGAGGTGCATCAATTCTCCTGAGGCAACTGTATTTTTGACATTTCTCTGAAACCATGACACCTGTGTAAAAAGTGAAGGAGGTTTCTCTTCCTTGGCCTATTATGGAAAAAAAATCTCTTAGTTTTCCCAAATTCATCTTTTATTTCTCATAAACATCATTGGAGTAAAACCTATCCCGATGTGTGGAACAAGGGATTTGTCGAAATGAAGTGAAATGAAGGGGATAAGTGGCTTCTAAATTCTTTAGAAAATTTTTGGAAGTATGGAGGGATGTTAGGAAGTAGGGAAAAGTGTAATTTCAAATATTGAGTGAGGGGAAGGGGTCCAAAAGCGCAAAACACAGGCCTAGTCTAGAAAATTGTCAAGTTGTAGCAAGAAACTAGGGTTTGTGCAAAAATGAGGAATTCAGTGGATCTCAGTGATGGGAAGTGTTTAATAAGGTACATTAAGGATAGGGGAAGGTGTATGAACATCTGGATACAAGTTTTGCTAATGATTTGATCATCCAAGAGAAATTACCTTCAAAACCCTAAGAGAGGGAAATGAACTTTACCTAGGCGCAACTGAAGCATGAACAAGGTGTAAAATGACCCATTAGACCCTAACATGATGATGACAACCATATGAATGATGGTGCACTCAGCTGAATGGTGACATGGACCGACATTTGGACAACTTTGAAGGGAGTAAAACCAAACCCTAGACCTAATGCCTAGTGACCAAATTTGCTTGAAGACTCACTGAAATGACAAAATTTGACCTTGACACCTTAAAATCACTTTGTAAGAGCATGTTTGATCACTGGAGGAAGGCTACAAAGACTGACACTAACACGACACTTAGGATACAGATTACAATAATTTGGTTGATTATAACTAGAAAGTGAAATAAGTTGTGGAAGAGTGTCTATCACACATTTTTATGATATATATGATCAACTAATGTAGAAGAGTGTGCTAGAACTAAAACTAGTAGTGCGCTAAATTGTGATACATTAAAGAGTGAAAACAACCAAAAGTACCACTTGCGCCATTAGGAAAAAGTGAAAATGACACATGCAAAGGACAAACAAAGTGAAAGCAACAGATTCCAAAGTGAAGAAAAAGTAAAAGAGACATTTGTTGAAATGAAAGTAAGAAAAAATGACAATCGTGAAAGTGAAAGTGACACTGATGAAAGAAAAAGTGCACAAAAGTGACAATTGAGAAAACTCATTGGGATGACGATACAATGCAACTAAAAATGAGAGAGAGCTTGTCAATTGATATTGTGCACTGACTATTGGCATTGATTTTGTAATGTACTATCATAATAGACTACATAGACACTATCCATAAGGACTACACAAACATTGTAACTAAACGTTACGTAGACAATATTCCTAGAGATTGGGCAAGTCTTACTTTCAAGAAATGTGCAATAGCTATTCTCAAGGATAGAAATTTGTTACTAAGATTTCTAGAAACGGGTGTGCTTATGGATATATCAAGGATTGAGAATGTGTAAGAATTTACAAATTGGTTTCGACAATTGGAATCAGAAAAAAAGACTTGACCATTTGGTGAAGCATCAACTGACCATGAAGTGATTATGATCAACCATAGAATGACAGGTCATTAGTTCATAAGGAGGCTCGAAAATTGAAGTGTAGGCAATTTTTTTGAGTTTGTTTGTGATGATGATAGACCAAGTTATCTCAGTTCCCAATAACCTAGGACTAAACCCACCCATGACTTTGCCTTTAAACCTAATTCTAGAATTTCAAGAACTATTTAAAATATGCAATCAACTTAACAACTTGGACTCTCTTGGATAAAGGCCATGAGAGATCTTTCTCTCATCTTCCAATATATTTTCCTCACCTCATTCAAGTACATAGGATTCAACTCTGTAAATGGTGCAATAGATAGGTCCACGAGCATTTGAAAACCCAACATGTAGCCCTAAAACATTTCTAATGTAGGCACCACGAAATGAATTTGGAGCACTATTACAAAATCTTGTAGGCACTATGAAATGATTTCATAGCACTCCAAAAAACCTTTATTTCGAATTCAAGGAATCTAAAATGAGCTGGTTTTGATCCTCATCAATTTTCCACATCCTTAACTTGATCCTTAATACAATCATTGATTTCATATGCCTTCCTTCACGAGATTTTCCAAGGCTAACTCGAATTTACCGGATAGGGACGAATCTCAATGGGTTTTAACAGCATTCAAAAAACATGGTGCTTTGTTTTCTTCTGAAATGCCACTCAATCACTAACATAAATTCACACAGACACTATTGCAGGGCACAACCACATATTCTTCTAAAATATTTACAATAGGAATCCAGAAAGACAAATCGGTAATATCACCATACCACTTTGCCAATAAAAAAAATCAAAGAGGAATTTTAACAATGTTTCCAAAACATAATGTTATGTTCTACAATAACAACACTTAGTCACTACAAATATCATACAACCTTGATGTCATAACATAGGGAACATTGTGCCAAGGGAATTTGGAACAAAATACAAAGAAGCATGCACAACTACACAATGCTTGAGGCCACAATATTAAGGTTTTCTTTCAATATGAATTCAAGATACAATATACTAGAACCAACAACATAACGATATCAGGTAATTAGTTACCATCAATTCATAGCATCTACAACCACTACACTTATCGACACATTCATATTGTTAACGTAAATCGACTCAACAAGTGTAGACAAACAACTTCACTAATAGTATGTAGAGAGATAAGTTAACAAACACAAAGGCATATAAAAAACTTCTCATTAATAAAATTCAACTAAACATTAAACTGGCCACATATACAATGTGGGAATGTGTTGCCTAGGCTTCTCAACCAATGCCTCTTCTCCTCATGTTGGAGCTTCTCTTCTTCTCCTCCCCTTCTACCACCATTGTACTAGCCTTATCAAATACTCTTCCTCTTTAAAAAAAAAGCTAACATGGAACAACGAAGAGTCACAAGATGAATAATTTCCCCTTTTCCACAAAATAAAGGAAAATGAAACTATATTTATATTAGGAATTATTTCTTCTAATTTATTCTAAAACGAAGCTCACTTCCTAATGTAAATAATTTCAATTTCTCACAAATAATTTAAAATTTCTCCCAACACCATCATGTGACTATCTCATCACATTAGCAAGCTTTTGGTCATATGCATCTAGTCTTCTTTTAAAAACTTCAACTCGTGAGCTACAAAACACCTATGCGGTAACAAGTCTCCACCTTTCTATATGATACCTCACCAAACATTCTCCTAAGTTTGGTCTTTTGGCATCTTCTTGGTTCTCTTCTCTGGAACCCTTCAAGCACTCCCTACTCTAGGTTGCTGCAAATATCACCACCTTCCTCTATTGTCACCTCACATTGAAAAAAAATATCTTACGAGATCTTTCATCAATTTGTACTTTATTTGAATGCTTCCTTTCTTATAGATTTCCATTCTATAGTCAGTCACTCATATTGACCATATCTGATTATGATATATACTTATACCGCGAACTCTAAATTGTACTTTTTGTCAAACTATTCAAACTTTCCAATACATTGCTAAAAACTTTCCTCATAATCATAGGTTGTCTCTTCATCAAACTAACCATACCTTTCTTCTATCCTTTTGTCAATTCAATCATTGGCTTAAATTTGTTGTCTTCATCTTTCTCATCAAATGTTCATCTACTTCATCGCATGTTTCCATCACCCTTAGTTTGTTCTTCCATGGCTATAACTCAAAAACCTTGAGCTTTCATCCAACCGAGCATTTATCTTTGTCTCAGCTTCACCTACAACAAATTCCATTTTACTTTCTTCAAGGGACATCCTTTGTAACCCTGGTCCTCCTCATCTTTCTATAGAAATCCTCTCATCATCTCTAATTGTAATTTTATTTCATCTACTTCTCTATCAATTTTGTATTGACTTGATCTATTATGGATTCTCTCTAAACCTTTACTATGAATTGCAATAGTCACAAATTTCCTTCTTCTATGAGGTCCTCCCTACTCACTGTGGGTTGCACACACACCAATTCAACGAGATGGCTCCATCAACCTTTTTGTAAATATCATACTAAGCTATTCCATTCTAAGTTTTCTCTTGGTATTTATGATAACACCTTCCTCTAGAATATTCATCTGAGCACTCTGTACACTTTTTGATTTTTCATTCAATTTACTCACCTTCTTCCTTTGAAAACTTTCTTATTCTTCCTCACTTTCTACTACAAGGTTCCTTGTCATTATCCTCAATTGCAAACATTCATCACTGCACTTGTAATTAGCAATTAATCCACAATTAACTGAAAACAAAAGATTAGTACCTCCTTGTTCCATCTTCACTTGAACACACTGTTATCACTCCGATAATTCTTTTCAAGTAAAAAGAAAGAAAAACCGAAGGTAACCACAAACCGCCTTTGGAGATCCGAACCTAGCCTTCCTGATGCTTAGAGAGGGCCCTCTCTTTAAAATTTATCTTTGTTTTAGTTAAGATGTTTTTAGGATAGTTATGATTGTTCAAGGGGTTTTTGATTTGTATTTGATATTGGGTGGTGGGATCTGCTTATACAGATGGATAGAATGATGTCTTTTGAACCATTGGGCTATGGAGTCAAATAGTAAGGAAGAAAAACTGGATTAACTCACTAAATGGTATGTTCCAAGGGCAAGATAGTAGAGTGTATTTCAGATATTTGAGACAGAGGGGTGAAAGGGTTTCACTCGGGGTGAGAGAGAAATTAAGGGTTCTCAGACCTGGATAATGAATGAGGAATGAAGGAGTAGTCAAGATCAAAGGGAAATTAAGAATCCTTTAACCTAGATATTCATGAAATCAATCTAAACCAAAGAGCAATTGAGAATTCTTTAATTTAAATATCAGAAGAAAACATTTAAATGTATAACTGTTAAGACAGAGTGTAATTAAACAAGTTCTAAAGTAGTATTCCAGTTATAACATTTAGATTGAGAAACACATTAAATATTATGAATAACTTGAGAAAAATAACAAATAACACATGAAAATACTTGTCTGAAATTCGCTTAACACATGAATCCTTTGAAATGTCTGATCTTTATTCATCAATCCAGCTTGCTGGCTTAGCAAATGATACAATAACCTTCTAAGTCTTATGATAAAAAAGTATATAGAAATTTCTAATAGAATCTACCTAAAATACTTCAAATGAAGAAGTACTTATACAAATTCTAAACTGAAATATCTTGAAAAAATATCAAGGTTAGTTTTACAAATATCTCAAACTGTTTTATATTAATAGAACTTAAATAAAGGACACTCAAAACTAATGAATCTATTTGGCACTATATGTATGGATTTATGGTGAAAAAGAAGATAAATTCGAATTTGATAACAACTCTTAATTGATGATGAGGCTTCCAAGCCACTAACTAAGTCCTTCCTTTGTGCATTATGCCCCAAGAATTCTGCAAAATTAGGGTCCAGTGATAAACTTTTATATCTCCATCTGAGATAGATATGTAAAATGGGAAAGAGGTTATTGTATATAAGTATGTTTTTAAGATAAAACTCTTTCTGTTTCCCAAAATTTAGCTCCAACTATTCAAAATATTTTATGCAAAACAATTTCAAAAACAAGACTTTGCATAGTCCAAAAAATAGGCTGTGAAGATATGCATTTATCTTCCTTTTTGTAATACCTGCATAAAAAGTGAGATCGATTTTTGTATATTGGCCTGTTAGGAACAAAAACCTCCTCCAGTTTATCAAAATAGATCTTGGATTGGCCACAATAGTTTCTTCACAATTATGACTTAAATAGGAAATTTCTGGAAAATGTACGATTACTGCTTTGATTTCATCTTTAACCTTAATTTTCTTCTAACTGTTTTTACCTTTATTTTGGATAAAATTCATTGTTGTTGGTGAAAGTGTCTTCATCTTTGTTTAATCCTTACTTCTTCCATGTTTACTTTTATTGTTTACCTTGACTGCTCTGTTTTTCATCTATCTTCACTTTGATTTTTCAATCTGATACACTTTTACTTATACTATTTCATGTTATACACATTTACTTTGATGACCTGTCAATATCCTTTACTGTGTTTTTACTTTTACTTTACATTTTAACTTTTTACTATGTATTTCAACAGTAAATTATTTCGTTTTTTATATGTATCAGCATATGGTAATGGATATTGATCAACTTTTTGTATGCTTGATATGTTTGTCTTTTAACTGTATGCTCTGTCTGGTTCCTTTGTTTTAATAGTCAATGTCTCTATGTGAAAGATTTCTTTCTCTATTCTATGTATAGCTATTTTCTTCTTCTGAATGAAGGTTTTTAAATAGATTTCCTTTCGAGTCTTGGAGTAAATAAGTTTTGTGACTAGTATCAAAATTGTTTATCCAAGCTCTGGTCTTCTGCTAATTACCTGCAAAATACAACAATTTGTTAATAAAACACAGGTCTGCGAGGAGGTGACTGGGGTTCGTACTGAAACTGGGAAGAACTATGGACATAGTCTAGAAGGTGTTAGGGTGGGAATCCATGGTGAAATCATGTCTCAGAGGCTCAGGGTGGCACCAGAAGGGTTTGATAGGTTTCACTGTGTAACTGAGTAAAATGCATGAATATGGAGGTTTTCAGGGTTTTAACAGGTAATAGGTAAATTGGCACAGAATTTTATATTATGAACAGTGAGTGGTTTCGGGTTTAGCGGGGAGGCGGTATCGGAGGCCATCACACCACATTATCGAGGAGGCGGTATTTTGGCGAGGTCACCCGATCTACCTTAACGCTTGACACATAACAGATGGGGGCCCGAGTAATACCACCTTATTGGACGGGTAAAGGTCAGATATCGGGTGAACCCAATATGGCTATGAACCATTGGACTCGGGTGCTGATGATCGGACGACAGTCGGGTGACAGATTAGCACAGCTGAAATGGGCAAAGGTTTTGGGGAGCCCGGGGGTTTAATCCATGGTGGTTTGTGATTATTTATGAGTTAAACATGGGATTAAAAGATCAGACATGGCTAATGAGGGGATTATCTTAACTTTATCAAGAATTGGTGAGTTAAGAGGGTTTTGTCGGGGGCATGGGATAAAAATATAGTTTATAGTTAAACTAAGGGTTGGGGTATTATATACAGAATTTATTTATATATGGGAAAAGGTATATTAGGAGCTATATTATTAAGTTAGAAATTAATATGAACTGAGATGAGTGGAGTGAAAATACTATTAGGAATAATGTGGTATTTACGCTTTTCCTTTACATACACTTATACTTAGGATAAAATATTTTTGTGGGTATTTTGAGTAAAATGGAATTTAACATGGGGTTTTTTACTTTTCATAGGAAAATGGAGTTTAACCTTAGGAAAAGGGGTTTTATTAGGGTAAATGACTTTTATGAAGGGAATTCTAACACTTGATGTCCAAAAGTCATTAAGCCAAGGGTTTGGTCCCACCAAAAGTTAGAGAAATGCTCTGAGCCGTTATGACTTGAAGGATTTTTAATACTATAACATAATTGTGGATGGGGAAATTGGTAAGTATAGGGATGAAATGAATGAGGGGAAGTCAACTAAATCAACTTGTAAACCTCTATTTTTGCTTTCTTAATTGCTCATGCACATTGAAACATATGGTTAAGCATGATAAATGTGCTTTTGTCCAATCAACTTTATACTTCAACAAAATTTCTTCTACTTACCCATTACTTACCCTAACATTTTTTCTTCACTTATTTGGTTGCATTTAAGCTAGCAAACCCTTTTCTTTCCTTTTCTTTTTATAAAACAAAACTATCTACTTCTAACCTTATATCTTCCAAGGGCTCAGATTAAACTGATGAGCTCCTTTTATTTTCTCTACCTATCTAATGATCTACCAAGCTTAAGCTGTTTGGTCAGATTTTATTCTCTAACTATAAACATAAAATTCAAAGCATGAAATAGTCAATATTAAGCAATTTGACTATCATGGGTTGTGGCATGTATGATAAGTTTCACACAACCATTATTTGTAGAAGAAGTAAAATAGTAGTGGCATTTAGACTTGCACACTTTCATGATCTGTTTTTGTGTTTGGGGTTCATATATTTTCATTTTTTGATATTTTCTTATTCTTTTTGTCCTTTGATATTTCTTTTAGGACACACCCTCTTTATATTTTGCAATTTTTAATATGGAAAACATTTGTAGAAAGAAAAGGTATGTACAATATTACAAGGCTTAACCTTAGCCAATTCAAAATTACGGATTCTGTCACTATAGGACTCTAACAGTGGCTCCACATGGGGATGGCATTTCTTGGGAAAATGTCAAGAACTTCAAGATCGGTAGCATTTGAATTGTGACTGAAGTTACATTGTAAACTGTTCTTCTGTGATTTCTACCTTATTGTATAATCTCTGTGACTAAAATCATAGCCTTTTCTGCAAACTGAAATCTGACACATGTTGTACTGTAATCTAATTTGAAATAAACTTGCTACTAAAAAAATGAATTTATTCAAACCAAAATCCTACCTACTTTAATAAGTTGTCCAACTATTGGTTAGGTAAAATGAAATAGCCAATGAAACCATTCAAGCATCATAGACATTGGTGAATTTTGCTGCTTGTGCTTGTTTGTGATTAAAACTGAGATTCTAAAGCCAATTATAACCTTCTCAACAAATGAGAAGATAAAGAAATACTTGATTTCCTTTGTTGACTCTAGAAACTGTACAAAAGGATCTTCCAAAACATATACACTAATGTTTAACTAATCTAGAAAACTGTACAATTGTTTTGGATGGCCTCCATGCCATGAAAGTGAAATGTCATTTTCATCTTTATCACCCTGCAGATTTTCAGCTAATCTTTGTGATGATATTTCTACACTGTGGAAGGATTGTTGCCACCTATTACATATGGGTTTTAATGGGGCTTCATGGATTTCTGCATGTTGTTCATCCTTTTCTTTGGATATATTATACCATATTTCCTTTAAAAACTTAAATGATTCAAAACATAGTGGTATAGAATTTTCCTGTGTCATCTGATCAGATGTCTCAATAGAATTTGATAATTGCACTTGTGAAACTAAAGAATCTTGATTAAGATTTTCATTGTCTTCTTTGTTGTCAATATCAATACCTAAGGACTGTTGATTTTCGATTGCTTTAAGGTTTTCTCTGCTGAACTAAAATGAAGCAAAACAAAGAGGCAAAGAGGCTTCACTTATTTCCAAATTTTCTGCACTTTCTTCCTCACTTTCATAGATGATATGAATAAGATGAACATTGTTTTCAAGCTACTGAAACTGAATTTCTTTATTTCCCAAACTAGTTTCTTATTACTCTGTAAAGTTAGTTTGGATTTGAAGAACATAATTATCATCATACTGATCATATTTAGGCAAATCATTAAAAGAAGTAATCTCATCAAACATACATATTAGATCATTAGATTGCCTCTCCACATATTTCTCTATAAATCTATCTTCTGATCTATGGTAGTTGGAATTAGCAGGAATTTGTTCATGGCTATCAACCTCTTATTTTTGTGAAATAAATGTGTCATGGTGATTTTGAACAAAAAAATTATCTTTCATGGTGATCTTTTGTATCCTTTCCTCTATTTTTATTACCAAAATGTTGAGTTTTACCACTGCAATGTTGTTCTTCTCTGCTCCTTTCAACTTTTCCTTTCTAATTTGCAAATTAACTCCTACATCTACTGCAATGTTCTGCATCTATTCCAGTGTTGAGGGGTTTCTTTCTCTTAGCTGAAATTTTATCTCTGGATCAAATGCTTTTGGATAATGCAAGAGAGCTGAATTAGGAGGAGTTCTTATATTTGATGGCATTGAATAATAGATTTGATTAAATCTGTCAAAAAATTGTTGTATTGTTTCATTTGGCTGTCTTTTTAACTGATTATATTCTTCTATTTTCATAAAAATATTGACTTTGATTATCCATCTATCAAGGAAAAATTTGACAAACTGTTGGAAATTTGAGATGCTTGCAATAGGTAGATTCTTGAACCAACTATTTCCTTTACTTTGCAAAGAAAGAGAAAAAAGCCTAATAATAACATCATCTTCATCAATCTCAAATAAGTCTAGATAATTCTCAAAACCTTGAATATGTTTTTGAACAGTGATACCATTCTCTCTATCAAGCCTAGGGAGATACTTGTAATAATTGTTAGGGAAAACATGGAGTGTAGGAGGTAATATGAGTGGCTTATACCTATCAAGAAATTTCCAAGGTACATGAATATGTACAAGGATTGTAAGATCATTCTTGATTATTTGAGATTTCTTGATTGGAAAATGATCATCATAAGATTCTGTTAGTGCCTAGATTTACCTTAGGCTGACGAAGGTAGGATCCAGGGCCAACATCAAACCACGCTTAACCTGGTAGCTAGCCCTACCAGGTCAGGAGACGGCTCTCTCTGGGTCAATCTCAGCAAATTATGATAGATGAGGGCTTGAGATGACCGATAGAAATACTGATCTTAGGCTAGGTATATGTGCAAGAGATTTTGAATGAATAAAATGATGTTTTTGTTGGCTCAGATGGAAAGGTATATTTTGGGTGCGGGGATTGAGGCTCAGTCTTGCAGAGATCTCAATGGGGCAAGGTAGGCAATTGTTTTTGGCACTTCAATTTCAATGAGATGGAAGGATTACATAGGTGAGGAGCTAAAGAGGGAAAGAGCAACCATGGATCCTCTCCAAACATCTGAAAACATCAAAAAACTAAAGCAAACCTCATGTAGAGCACTGCAACTTCAATGGATTCTACTTTTTGTTTAGTTAAGAAGAAACAAGATAGAGAATGGCATACATAACACATAAGTAAATTCACAATTACAAAAGAAAGCACTGTACCAAGACAAATTTCCACATGGATCCCAAGGAGTGTTGCAAACCCTGGTCTCAATTCCTTAGCCAAAATGTTGATATGAGTGTACAATGAAGCTCAAGGCTTTCTCAAGAGTCCAACCATGCTAATGACTGAAAAACCACATAATATAGAAAAACCATAGCTCATCCTAGCCTCTAGGGGTCGAGATCACATGTTCAGGAGCTATTCCAACTAATTCTAAACTGAGAACTAGAAAATAGGCAGTGGAACAACATGCCTCTAGAAACAAGGGAACTGATTCATTTAGTTTCAAACAACTTTTTAATAGATGAATCTACCTCCATAAGTGAAAATTTGACATATTTACATCATGATCCATCAATGTAAATTAAATTACATCACAAATTTTCCATTAAGAAAGTGAAAAGTTCAAACTGGCCAAAGTTGGGCGAAAAACAGAGCAATACTTGGTCAAACTGGCAATTTTTCCTCTATGCGCCGCGCCTGATTCTCTATGCATAGCACTTGTTTGGACCAACTTTTGGAGGCCTTCTTGGTATCCAAATTAGCTCCATGTGTGCTTTATGGAAAGGTCTACCTGTCTACTTTCCAAATCAAGTGGAAGTTTTAAATTTGGCCTCTATTTTCCACCCGAAAAGTCAGCTCTTCCAACACTGCCTCCTGTGTATCAAAATAGGGGCAAAAGGTCATTTTTTGATTGTTTTTGACCTTTTTGAGGGCTCAAAACCTGTCCAAATTTCTTGGCCATTGGTAGGAAAGCATATTTTTTTCATACCAAATCCAAAAATGCTGATTTTTTGTCATTTGGAGGCTCCTAGACAAAGCGAGCGCCACGTGGCGCGGCGCATAGGGCTGAAAATTCTGTTTTTTGTGCCAAAGATTTCAAAAATGAAAAAGTGCCCCAAATTTTTTGAAATTTGGGCTGAATCTTCTCCATCAAACATTGTGTTGGGCCAAGGAAGCCTCAGCCAATATTTGAAGTCCTTCATGCTCTTTTTGCCTCCTTGATGCTCTCTTCAACTTTGCCTTTAAGCTCCTGATTCTAGCTTGGCACGCCATGTTCCTCGACAAGGAATGATATGCCAGGTTTCTAACCATGTTCTTCTCATTGATGGCATCTTCTAGCTTCCTCTCCAAGTTGATATTGGATCTTTCAAGACATGACTCTCGATCGGCATTAACCTCTTGCTCAAGTGAAGTGAACTCCACCCTCCTCCTTTGGGCAGCTTTGCGATTCTCCTGAATATTTTGCAACTCCATAATCACTTGCTAGTCTTTAAGCTGCTTATTCCTTTTCTCCAAATATTGTATTGTCCATTGGGCTCTATCCAAGTTGATGGACAAGGCATCAATGTCCACCTACTGCTCTTGAATGATTTCTTTGAGATTTGTGCTTTGTGGGCCCATATCAGTATCATCACCCTCAATGAGAATGAAATCAGTCTCACGATCACCTGATGGTCCTTCCTCCTGTAGTGGCTTCTTACCTTTGTCTTGAACCTGTTGTGCTGATGACGGAAGCGAGGCCTCTTCCACCCTGGGTGGAGATAACACTCGCTTTGTCGGTGCAAACAACCGTCTAGTGCCCTTCTGGTAAGTGATAAACACCGACATGCTAGAGGTCTGTGTCTCATGACCCTCATTCTGATAAGAGGTCCACCTGTCTCATGTAAAGCCTCTAAAGGTCCCTAAGGACCTACGAAAAATTCACGAGAGATGCCCTATAAGCCAAGCTGATGAATGACCACAATTTTAATGAGAGAAAAATGGTAAATACTGTTGAACTGCTGCTGAGGAGTCTTGTGCTGCACTAGGGTGGTCATCTTCTCTATGTTTCGGCACATGAAGTAAGGGATGTTCATCATCCTTACCCTGGTAAAATGCATCAGTAGCCTGATATGATAAGCATATAAACGTGAAAACCGGCCCTCACAGCTGAAATACCTCATGATCAATTTCATCAAAGGAGCATAAGCATCTTTGAGGTACCGGAAAGGAAATACTCTACTGAGTTGTCTCAAATAGCCAGGTTTGATGTATGGTTCATAATGCTGCCGGTCAATTTGCTACCTCTTGTTCCATTACTCTCCAATGTTAGGAATACGAGTTTCTAGTGAAATAGATTCTGGTGTTAATGTGAAAGTGGCACCAGCTAGAGTGGCTTAAGCATCATGTAAATGTAGCACAAACAAACGAGCCAACTCATGATGAAACTGAATGCTAGCACCCTTCTCACAAAATTCATAGCAGGACTGATGTTGGAAACAAGAGATGGTAAGAGGGCAGGCCTGTAATTCAGTAAGAGTGGTTGCTTCTTCTCTAATATGTTTGCCACCTCTATGAGGCCTCCTAGTTGCATGTACCTCTGTAGGTGAGTCACTGTGGGTCTCCTCTTCATAATCATATGAAGGATTAGATGCCATGTCTACTAGTCGACGGACTGTTTTGGAGCTGTCTTGATGAGAAATAGGTGAGCTGTGATGTGTTTTGACTTTTGCCACCAAGGAAAATAGTGATATAAGGGATTGTGGAGGGAGAAAATAGTGAGGGATTTAGGGACTATTGGGGTAGGGTTTAATTAGGGAAATAGGGAAATAGGGAATGATTTAGGAGTTTTGATATAGGACTAGGGTTTAGGAGTTTGTGTTTCAGATTTTGGGAAATGGGAATTGGGGTATGGGATTAGTGAATTTAGGGTTATGTGAATGTAAGGAATAGGAAAATCAAGGGAAAAATGGAGTAAGGGAGTGATTGTGGGAATAGAAGGATGGAATTGGTAGAAAAACAGTCAATACTATCCCTAGGCAACAATTTCCATTGATAAATTTCAAAATATAGGGTTTGGCTTCTTTTAAACACTCACCGTACAACAAACACCATAAAACAACCACCAAATTTGGATGAAAAGTAGTGACAGAGGGTTAACCTACTTGGACAAGTGATGATCCACAAGTTTCGGGCGATTTGGAGCAAGTTTTTGCAGTTTTCGGGCTTGCCAGCTGTATGTGTTGCGCACCAAACCCAATGTGCCATGCCTGATGAGTGTCCCATGCCCATGCAATTTTGAACTGGAGGTCAAAGCCCAATGCGCCGCACCTGCTATGTGCGTCGTGCTACCTGCCCAGTGCGCCGCGCCTCTGTTTTTTCTCTGATTTTCACCAATTCCTCTCACTTACTCACCAACACGACTTTGCCTTGCTTCCACTTTGTCTTGGAGTGAAAATGAACTTTTCACATGAAGAAATGACTTATATATGGAGCTTTCAAATTTTTGGCTCATAAAACTCATTTTTACAATGTTTTGAAAATGACTTTGTTTTTTCCTCTGTTTTGAGATTTTTCACTTTATTAAAACTTATGATGACCTGTGCTTTGTTTGTTTTGTAGGAATTGGAGCTACTAGGGCTAGGGAAAGAGACCAGGGTTACAGGTGGAGTGATTCACATATGAAGAAAATAAAATTACATAAATTTGTACCATAAAAGAAAAAATACTATGTTTTGAAAGACACATCTTTGAGCACTTGGTGATGAAATTTATTGATGTTGGAACCTCCTCATATGCCTACTGGTTGTTATTGGACACCTTGAAACACATTTTGATGAAACCCTAAACCTAAATGACAATGAAACCCTAAAGCAGAAATTGCAATATTTAAGACAAAAGATGATTGTATATGCTTTGTAATGAACAAACATGAGCCAACAGGTAGATAACATGAGGGAAACTGTAGGAAAGCCACTAACTTCAGATGATCCATGCGCCTAATGGAATGTAGCTGACTGAGCGTGACACCTAATATGCAATGCAATAAGAGGATTTGATCTCTGACAGAGGGATGAAGATACCGACACTAACATTGGCTCCAATGGGGATGGTAGCTCCTTGGAGGTGCCAAGAACTATAGATCTCTGGGAAAGCAGGTAGTGCCTTCATCCATTTGGCTATGGAGTCAATAACTTCAACAAATCAAAACTGAAATCTAGACTTAAAGACTCAATTTCAGGACTGAACGTGACTCAAATTGACTCATTTTCAAGACTGAAATTGATTGAAAGTCTTGACTCTATCAAACAAAATAAAAATTGAAATCAAACCCCAGTTTTATAGCCTTCACCTTGGGCCCCAAACTGAAGAATGAAAATAGTTCACACTTGCAATGGAATTTAAACAAACTGGTATATACAATGATGAATAGGACAGCAGAAAACAATTCACACATAATACTGTTTGAGGAGCCGACCGTTGACTGGCCCACCAGGATAGTGTTCGCCATTCACTCTTGCAAAAGGAAAGCATTCTAGCCTCGATGCGCACCAATCTTGTATGGTCCTTTCCAAAGATTTTCAAATTTTCCATGCTTACCTTTCTCTTCATTCCTTACATCCCATTTCAACACTATGTCTCCGATTTCAAACCTGTCCGCCTTTGATTTTCATTCATATATCCTCTTAATTCTTTCCTGCAGCTTGGAAGTGTTCTGAAATACATCCTCTATAGTTTGCTGCAAATGTATCATTTGATTGATCCTCCACTGCAAACTATCATCTTCGCTGCCAGCTTCTTGCAACAGTTTAACCACTGGGACTGCCAAAGAGGTTGGGAAGAGTGTGTCCACACCGTACACAAGATCAAAAGGAGACATGCTGATAGATTTATTTTGACTTACCTTGTCTTCCCAAAGCGCATTGACCAACTTTTTATGCCAACTCTTCTTGTTAGTTTCTAGTAGCTTTTTGATAATGTTGACAAGAGATTTGTTTGAGGATTCTGCCAATCCATTTCCTTATGGGTAATAAGCAGTCGAATGCTTAAAAGTGATTTGATACTTATGAAAAAAGTCAATCATTCTTTTCGATTTAAAGGCTGTTGCATTATCAGTGATCAACTTATTGGGACATCCAAAACAAGACAAAATGTTGTTTTCAAGGAATGAAATAATTACCGAATTGGTGGCCTGCCTTGTAGGAATTGCCTCAATCCATTTGGTGAAATAATCCGTCACTATGAGGATCCACTTATGCTGTGTTGAAGAAGAAGGATGAATCTCACCAATAAAATCCAAACCCCACTGCTGAAATGGAGCACTTACTTCAATGGGCTTGAGTGGTAAAGGCTGCAACTTCCTCTTACCTTGAAAAATTTGACATTCATGGTAGCTGGCCACTATTTTGTACACATCAACAAAAATCCTTGGCCAATAATACCTCGTTCTTAAGATTTTATTGGTTGTTGTTTTCCAGAAAAGATGGCTTCCGCAATCTCCCTTGTGAAAATCTTCCATAACTTGTTTTTCCTCTTCTTCTACTAAACAATTCAGCATGACACCACCAGGATCTTTCCAATAGAGTGCACCATTCAGAATACAAAATTTTGCAGCCTTCAATTTCAGTGTCCTACTTTTCTTCTTAGCCATTCCAGGTGGTGATGACAAATTTTGTAGTACATAAACAATGTCCGAATACCAAGGAGAAAGAAGGAAATTTTCAGATACCTAAGTGGGTAGATTTTCTTCATCTTCCTCGGACATAGCAGCAATTAGATTAATGTCCAAGGCATGTATATTTGACTTAGCCATTAGTTTAGCTATCCCCTATCCTTTAATGAGCTTTGTTGGTTTTATTTCGACATCATACTCCAGCAAGGCAGCAATCCATTTGCCTCTTCTCCCCTCCATATCTATTTGCACAAGGACATCCTTAACAGCAGCATTAGGAACATAAGCAAGGATGTGAGAATGCAAAATATAAACCTGAAAATAATTCAATGCCTTTACTAAAGGAAGGGCCTTTTTTCAATGATATTGTACTTCAATGCCGCATCCCTTATGGTTCTACTGAAGAATGCAATTGGTTTCACGAGCTGGTCTCTTTTATGCATCAAGACCGCTGCCATAGTATGATCCAAGGCAAATGAAAACAAAATAAAATCCTGAGTATAGTCTGGGCTGATCAAAACAAGAGCTGAAGAAAGAGCTAATTTCGCCAAATTAAAAGACTTAACTACTTCCTTGGTCCACCTTACTGCACTATCCTTTTTGAGCATGTTTGTGATTTCTCTTAAGTGTTCTGCAAGATTAGGCACAAAGTGACGTAAGAAATTTATCTTACCATTGAAGGCTTGGATTTCTTTCGTACTTCATGGGAAATCAATATTTTGAATGGCCTCCACCCAAGCTGGATTGGTGCGGATGCCCTCCTTTGAGATAATATGCCCAAGAAGCTTGCCTTCATCCATGGCAAACAAACTTTTCTTTGGATTGAGAGAGATGCCATACTTCCTACACCACTGAAAAACAATCTTCAAATGATAGAAGTGCTCTTCATTTGTATTAGATAAAACTGTTAATTCATCAAGATAAACAACCAGAAAGACATCTTTTTCATTAGCAAATGCTATATCCATCGCCTGCTAAAAGGTTGCACCAACATTTATCAATCCAAATGGCATCTTTACATAATGAAAAGTTCCCCATGAAGTGGTGAATGCTATTTTGTCTCTATCATCCTCATGGACCAGAATTTGGTTACAACCTGAGTAACTATCGAGTAGTGACATCCGTGATGCTCCAACTACTCTTTGAAGTATGTGATCCATCTTGGGCAATGGATAGTTTTCCTTCAAGGAAACTTTGTTCAGATTTCTAAAATCAATGCATAACCGGATCTCACCTGTTTTCTTGTGCACGAGAACCAAGTCTGAAATCCAATCAGAAAATCTTATGGGGACTATGATACCAGCTTTATACAACCTATGCACTTCCTTTTCGATTGAGGGCAACAAATTTGGATTTATTCTTCTTAGCTTCTAACGAAAAGGCTTTTGATTTGGCTTGATTGGTATGACATGCTGAATTATGCTTATATCGTATACCTTCAAATCTGAATAATCCCAAGAAAATACATTAGTAAAAGAGGATAACAAACTTATATACTTTGCTTTTACCTGTGGAGGCAATGCCTTTGATAATTTCACCATCTTGGGATTTTCAACTAATCCAATGTTCACATCCTCCACTCCTTTCTCGGTTGACAGCAAGCTTGGTTTTCGGGCCACATCATCCTGATCAAATAGCTCCTCTAAAGGTATTAGACCTTTAGGAATGATGTTGTCTTTAAGCTGCAAAACTTCCATCTGATTGACTTCCACATCCATATCACCATCATCATACTCCACATCAATAGAAGTGTCCTTGAATTTACCTTTATTTTGCAAAAATTCATCGATCTCATCATCATCTTGAAACACTTGCCAATACCTTTGATTGTCGGGGACAGTTGGGTGATGCTTCACATGGATCTCAAACTTGTTGTTTGAATTCATCAGAATTTTGAAATTACTTGCTGCTGTTGCAAGTGAATCTGCAATGACATTCTGAGCACAGGGAACACAGGTTATAGTATAATCAAAAAATACTTTCAAGATATCCAACACCACATTGTGGTAGGCCTGCATTCGAGGATGCTTAGCTTGGTATTCCCCTTTCACCTACTTGATAACTAACTCAGAGTCATCATACACTGAAATCCTTTTAGCATTTAGCTTTCTAAGAACTTTCAGACCAGCAATTAAAGCTTCATATTCAGCCTCATTGTTTGAACAGTCAAAAGCTAGTTTATAAGAGCAAACCCTTACATTTCTTGGCACTTTGTTTGGGGTGAAAACCAGACTGCGTATCCAAATACCAATTCTAGCACCTTCCCTTCTTAGTGCGCCATCAAAGTCCATGCTCAACAGGCCTGTTTCATCCTCTTCCAAATGCTAAAATTCTTTTTCTTTTCCTTGCTGTCCATCAATATGTTGCTGCTGTCAAATGGTTGATTGCTCAATGGTACCATCATGTCTTTGCCTTTCTTGTTTTAAGACTTCTCCGAAATTTTCAGTGATCTCGGGAATGTCTTCTACTTCAACTATTTGGCTATTTACATCATTAAATCTATCTTAATACAAAACAAATGATTCTAGATTAGTATGCACATAGTTGATTGGATGATTTACCGGTTTCTCCTTGCTAGTGATCATGTGCTTCATTTTTTGTTCCCGGTATAGTTTCCTCATCTGACTGAACACAGGAATGGTAGCATAGGAGAAATCAAGCTACATTTTCCCTTTAATCTTTGCTCCCCAAGATCTAGAAAGAAGCATGCCAAATCTAGGAGGTATATCTGCCACCACCACGTCCACCAAAACATTTTTAGTTGGAATCTGATCCAAACTGACCACCAAATCCTTGATAAGACCAATGCACCTTACTCTACCGAAATCGAAAGAGTAAAGGTCATGATATTTTCTAGTGATATCCAATCCCAATTTATCCATGATGGCCTTATGCATGAGATTATGAGAGGCTCCGGAATCAAAGATAACATTATGTAACACAAAGTCATGCACCCTGAGACTGATATAGAAAGGAGCGACATCACTATCTTGAGACTGACCTTCCAATGCTAGCCCAAAAATAAAATTGGGACTGTCATCCTCCACATTCACCACGTTGGATGATGGATCTAAATTCGAAATTTTAGACACCTGACCTTTATAATTGCTGTTCTTCATCAACTCAGTCAAAAATGGATATTTTCAACTTAGCAATTTCATTTTCTAAGTTAAAAACTGAAACTTTTTCTACCTCTTTCGTGGGAGCATCCTTATTTTCCATTTTCTCCTTTGACACATTTGGCTGATTGGGTCTTTCACTTGCTGATGTCATTTTGTTGGTGTTAGAATCAGCTGTCTCTTTTCCCTTTTTGTGCACATTAGGAGGATCATTCTTTGACGCTGCTGCCTCCTTCCTTTTCTGAATTGGATTTATGGGCACATCTCTATTTCGGAGTGAATATTGTCACTACTGAGCTGACAAAGAATTTATATATCCTCTTTGGTATTCATCAGACTCCTCCTCAAGAACTATCTCATTTGCCAAAACGAAATTTTCATCCCTTTGTTCAGCTGAATTCTTGGAGTACTCCTCATCTTCAGTGATGAAAATTGGCATATCATCGGGCGTAAAGAAATGATTTTCTTCTCCAATCACATTCTCCTCTTCATCTGATTCCAGACCATGTACAAAATTTTGCTGTAGAGGTGTCTGCACCTGCTGCTTCGCTGCTTGATCTTGGGCTCGCTGCTCTCTTTGTTTGATCCTATATTGTGGCTGTTGCTGGCCATGAAAGTTAGGATTTCTGACTCGCAGTTTAGACTTGTCAAGTTTCATCCTATCAAGCATCTGCTCCACCTTTCCAAGAACTTAATCTGACGAGGAAGATTGTTATTTTATTGTGACTTTCTTTTTAGCTCTTTCTCTAGCTCTCTTGCAAGCAGATTTGCTTCAACGCTGACCGCAATCTTCTACATGTCTTCCAAAGTGGCCAGATCTCTCTCTCTTAATTGATAAGCCATATCAGTATCAAAACCTTCCGGAAACTTAATCAAGGCTAGCCCCATGGGTGAATTTATATGATCGAGGATTGCATTGTAAATTGAATTGAATCTAACACAGTAATCTTGAACAGACTTACCAGCATTCCACTTGATATGCTCATATTCGGAAAGGATTTGAAGAGGATTTTTCTTCACTTCCCAGCGGTCTAAGAATTGTCTCTGTAGATTGGCCAATGTAGTGATGCTTGCAGCCGGCAAAGCCCTGAACCATTTCCTTACTTCACCACCAAATGTTTGTACAAACAGTCTCATGGTTACATTTTCTGCATCAATCTCATGAAGAGTGAAGAAATCTGTCATTCTGTCCACATGTTGTTGAGCTATAACACTATGAGGAGTGCCATCAAACAAATGAATTTTTCTTTGATAATTTGCGGGCATGTCATCCAAATTTTGAGGCAGTACAAGAGGTGCAAAACAAGTAGCCATTGCTCTTGGTGGATTTGCAATTGGTCTTGGGGATGTTGGGGGAGTGGGTGGAGGTGATGTATGGAGGGTATGAGGAGGCGAAGCAATCTTGGAGTCATGGGCTCAGGGTGGTGCCCAAAGGGATTGATAGGTTTCGATGTGTAACTAAATAAAATGCATGAAAATGAGGGTTTTCGAGGTTTTAACGAGTAATGGTTAAATTGGCGGGGAATTTTATATTATGAATAGTGAGTGGTTTCGGGTTTAGCAGGGAAGCAGTATCAGATGCCATCACACCGCTTTATTGAGTAGGCGGTAATTTGGCGGGGTCACGCGATCTACCTTAATGCTTGACACATAGAAAATGGGGATCCGGGCAATACCACTTTAACAGGCGAGTAAAGGTCATATATTGAGTGAACCTGATATGCTTGTGAACCGTTGGATTCGAGTGCTGATGATTGAACGATAGTCGGTTGATAAATTAGCATGACTAAAATGGGAAAAGGTTTTGGGCGGCCTAGGGGTTTAATCCATGGTGGTTTGTGACTATTTATGAGTTAAACATGGGATTAAATGATCGGACATAGTTAATGAAGGGATTATCATAACTTTACCAAGAATTGTTGAGTTAAGAGGGTTTTGTCAAGGGCATGGGATAAAAATATAGTTTATAGTTAAACTAAGGGTTGGGGTATTATATACGAGATTTATTTATATATGGGAAAAGGTATACCGGGAGATATATTATTAAGTAAGAAATTAATATGAACTGAAAAGAGCGTAGTGAAAATACTACTAAGCATAATGTAATATTTTCGCTTTTCCTTTACATAAACTTATATTTAGGATAAAATCTTTTTGTGGGTATTTTGAGTAAAATGGATTTTAACATGGGGCTTTTTACTTTACATAGGAAAATGAAGTTTAACCTTAGGAAAAGGGGTTTTATTAGGGTAATGAAGGGAAATGACTTTTATGAAGGGAATTCTAACACTTGATGTCCATAAGTCATTAATTCGAGGGTCTGGTCCCACCAAAAGTCAGAGAAATGCTCTGAGCCTTTATGACTTGAAGGATTTTTAGTACTACAACATACTTGTGGATGGGGAAATTAGTAAGCATAGTGATGAAATGAATGAGGGGAAGTCAACTAAATCAACTTGTATACCTCTGTTTTTTCTTTCTTAATTTCTCATGCACATTGAAACATATGATTAAGCATGATAAATGTGATTTTGTCCAATCAACTTTATACCCTTTCTTCTACTTACCCATTACTTACCCTAACATTTTTTCTTCACTTATTTGGGTGCATTTAAGCTAGTAGACCCTTTTTCTTTCCTTTTCTTTTTATAAAACAAAACTATCTACTTCTAACCTTATATCTTCCAAGGGCTCAGATTAAAATGATGAATTCCTTTTATTTTTTCTACCTATCTAATGATCTGCCAAGATTAAGTTGTTTGGTCAGATTTTATTCTCTATCTATAAACGTAAAATTCAAAGCATGAAAGAGTTAAGATTAAGTAGTTTGACTACCATGGGTTTTGGCATGTATGATAAACTACACACAACCATTATTTGCATAAGAAGTAAAATAGTAGTGGCATTTAGAATTGCACACTTTCATGATCTATTTTTGTGTTTGGGGTTCATATATTTTCATTTTTTGATCTTTTCTTATTCTTTTTGTCCTTTGATATTTCTTTTAGGACACACCCTCTTTATGTTTTTTGATTTTTAATATGAAAAACATTTGCAGAAAGCAAAGGTATGTACAATATTACAAGGCTTAACCTTAGACAATTCAAAATTATGAATCCTATCACTATAGGACTCTAACACACACAACTATTACTGTAGAATTCTTCTTACTATTGTCATTCCTTTGCTATTGCAGACCTTCCTATTCTTTAAATTAGCACCATTCTTCCTATTGATTTCTCATTATCCAACCATAACTATGGTCATCTTCATTTTATTGTGGAAATTGTATCACATCATTGAATTTTTCTCTTAATTCAACCATCTTCTCCTCAAATTCTTCATCACTCATTCCTTTGAGTCCAACTGCTTCGTATTTTTTCTTCTTCTACTTGTGACTTTCCTCTGAACCCTTGTTATGACTAATAACATTCATCTTCATCTCTTCCTCTTGCGAGCTATCCTTTTCTACTAGTTCATTGCAATAATCCCTCCTTTTCTCTATAAAAAATATGCTACTTATCACCCATACCAAGTCATCCTCCTCGTATATTCTCTTCTCTAGGTTGTTTGCAGTAGATCCTCTTATTGAGCACTCTTTCTCATCATCTTTCAAAGTTGTTGGTTGCTTCTCACTCTTCTTATTTTTCAACAAATATATTTTGTTGTTGGGTCATGACACCATTTATCCATCTAAAATCTTTTCCTTCTCCTTCTCATTTGATAAAGTTTACCTACTATGGCAGCTGCTACCAATTCAGTCTTGCAAACACAATTCTTTTAATGACCAGGTTAGCATAAACATCACATTCCATTTTACAAGATCTATAATAGGATGTCATCTTCCACAACCTTTATTTTACCTACTTGTTCAGCCAATTCCTTCTTTCCAACCAATACACTTATTTCCACAAGATCATATTAACTCTTCACTTCCTTGCAATCATTTCACTTACTTCCTAAGAATTCAACTTACGCCCCTCTTGCAATAAGGTTCTTCTTCTATTCAACCCTAAAAATGAAAATTCCAACATGGAAATTCCAAGTTGTCCTCAAACATAGAAATTGCGTTCGTAAATGGACCAACTCTTCTTGACAGGAGAGAATCTCCACTATTACTTAATTTCACTTTCAATTGTATTGTAACTATGAAATCCAATTTATGATATTTCGATTGCATCACCAAAGAGCATTCAGGCTCATCACCAAAGAGCGTTCAAGCTATGATATTCTCCAAATAATGTATCTTATCTTTGATACCACTTGATGATGATAAAATAGGTTATCCCAACTGCTAATAACCCATGACTAACTCTACCCATAGCTCTATCTTTACACCCAATTCTAGAATTTCAGGAATTACTTAAAATAGCAATCAACCCAATAACTTGGACTTACTTGGGTAAAGGCCATTAGAGATATTCCTCTCATCTTGCAATATCTTTTCATCACCTCATCCAAGTGAATATGATTCAAATCAGTAATTCGTGCAATAGGAAGGTCCAAATACATTTGAAACCCCAACACCTAGCCCTGAATTTTTTCTGTTGTAGGCATTGCGAAATGATTTCGTAGCTTTCTTACAAAATCCTGTAGGCACTACGTAATGAATTCATAGTGCTAAAAAAAGAAATGTATTTGAAATTCGAGGAAGAAGAAATGACTCGTCTTGGTTCCTAACCGATTCACCACATCCTTAACTTACACCTTAACATAACAAGTGATTTCATTTGCCTTCCTTCAATGGATTTCCAAGGCTAACTTGAATTTACTGAACAAGGATGAATCTAAATGGGTTTTAATAGCATTCAACAAAACATGGTGCTCTTCCTTCTTGTAAGACATCTCTCAATCACTAACAAAAATTCACGCAACCACACATTCTTCTACAATATTTACAAGAGGAATCCAAAAAGACAAATGGGAAATCTCACCATACTACATTACCAAGTGAAAATAGTCAAAGAGGAATTTTAATAGTGTTTACAAAACAAAATGCTATGTTCTACAGTAACAACACTTAGTCATTGTAAATTTCATACAACCACTACGTTAGAACACAGGGAATGCTCTCCCACGGGGATTTGAAATAAAATACAAAAGAAATGTGCAAAACTACATAATGATTGAGGCCACAATATTTAAGTTTCATTTAAATATGAACTAAGAATATGATATACTAGCACCAACACCATATCAATAGTAGGTAATCATTATACCATCAATGCATAGCATCTACAACCACTACACTTCTCAAAACATTCAGATTCTTAACATAAATCGACTCAACAAGTGCATACAAACAACTTCACTAACAGTATGTAGACAGATAAGTTAACACACATAGAGGCATATAAAAAACTACTCATTATTCAAATTCAACTATACATTAAACTGGTAGATATACAATGTGGGCATGTGCTACCCAAGCCTCTCGACCTCTAACTCTTCTCCTTGCACTGGAGCTTCTCTTCTTCTCCTCCTCTTATACCTACACTGCACTTCTCTTGTCAAATACTCTTCATCTTTAAAAGGAACGCTAATGTGGGACAACCAAGAGCCCCAATATGAAGCATTTCCCCTTATCCAAAAAATAAGGGAAACTGAAACTATATTTACATTAGGAAATAATTTTTCCAATTTATTATAAAATAAAACTCACTTGCTAATGTAAATATTTACACTTTCTCACCAAAAAATAGAATTTCTCCCAACATAATCATGTGACCATCCCATCACATTGGAAAGCTTTTGGTCTAGTCTTCATCGAATTTTGTGCTCCATCTATGCACTTGCATCAGTTTGTCGTAGCGACAACACTTGGCGACAGACTAGTAGAACCCTAGCTTCTCTATTTAGGTCTTATCCTTAGGTGTAATGTATCATTCTTTCAGGAAGTATTGATTTTCCATGTATATTACCCAAACTTTTCCACTTACCCCACTTTAAGATATAGTCTCTCTTTTTTCCTTTCTTAGCTTCAAACACACTTACAAGACTAGTCATATCTCAATTATTTTGATGGGGGAGAAGAATAATAGGTATACTAAGATTTTTACATTCAGAGTTAAGGACATTCCCTAGTGTTTCTCCGCTTCCAGGGAGCCTATTCAGTACCTCGATTTAGACACCCGATAGAATCATAAGGATTACTTCGCTACCAACAAGCTTATTCTGCACCCCGATGAATTTTTTTGCTTCACCACTCTTCACAAGAAGCTTATCTCTCATTCACCCATTTATTCATTTCCTTAAAGATATGCTTGAAGAATTTATTAGATTTTATTGTACTAGGGTAGAAGAGGAATCCCAACTTATTTTACGTGCAAGAGAGGTTGTTCCTTGTTTAAGGGATCTGAATGATATCTAAATTTGATATGCTCATTTTAGGTTTTCTCCCTTCCCTTCTCTACACAATTGAGTTGATAGGTTGAAACACCATTCAATACAAGGTTGATTTTAGAATAAACTTCTTAATAGAGATACGATCTTTGAATTTTGTCCAAAGTATTTTTGTCTGCATGAAATCATATGTTCTGTCTATATGTTATTGACTTTAAATATATGTAATCTGAACAAAGAAGAGGATAACAGATTAGCCAAGAATTATTCATCATCATAATTTCCCTCTTCAATCTTTTCCATATTGTCTTTGAGCCAAACAAAGTAGTTTTCATGTAGGGTCTTACTGAACAAAACATGAAAGGAAAGACATGACAAGACAAGATAATCAAAAGTAAAAGAATAAGGAAAATACAAGAATTAAAATAAAAGAAACATGCAAGATAGGAAAAAAGAGACAAAACAAGTGAAAAACTAGATGTGTATAAAAATTCATGGTCCATGCAATGTAAAGGAAAACTAAAATGCAATCAGACCTACTCCTAATTTAACTAGCTACAAGGTTAGGATTAATTGTAGTTAAATTTCCATTGTAGCATTGGTGTTGCTCCCAACCTATACATACAATGATACGAGTAATTGAAATAAATATAAAGCAATGTGAAAAAGTAAAGATAACAACTTAAATACCTTGCACAAGATATTGAAGGCCTGGGCTATAGGTGAAAAAGTTCCCCATAACCACTAACTTTATCCAATCTACATCCTTACATTTTCAATTAGAACAACAATCATACAAACCTTGAAAGCTTATTGTGAATCTACCTCCATCCATCTTATCATACTTAGCAAACATCATGAAAGGTAAAATCTTATTATTAGAGATAGAGCTTGCTAAGTAAGATGCTTCCAACCTATCATAGATTCGATCATGAAATCCCAAACAATCCTCTTGAAAACCTTGAAATCCTTGAGAAAATTAATTTTCAATTAATGGCAGGAAATCAAGGGAAAAATCTTGTAAGGGAAATTGAATTTGATCATATTTTAAAGGATTTCCAAGATCATGAAGGCTTGACATAACCATCCACAACAATTGAGGTGCTTCAACTACTTGAAAAGTATCTAAAAAATGAAATGATGAATCATAGGAGTTTATGGACTTAATTGAAGCAACTAATTTACAACAATTATCATCAAATACACTAATGGGAAAATGATTAATAAAAAAATAGGTATTAAGCCGAGTATTATGATTAGAATGGTTAGTTAAGGCATCAGATTCTTTGTTATTTGAACACAGAGATGGATAAATTTGACAAGCTTCACAAATTATTTGAATAATAGAATCATTATCCTCATAGGTTGAATACAAAACATCACTACCTTTTATCCAATTAAAATAAATAAAAATAAATGCTAGTATAACAAATACAGGAAACCAATCAGGATATAATGGGTCAACATCTGTTGAACAAGATCTAACCTTTGTATCATCTTGGGACATTAATCAACCAAGATGAGAAATTTGATTCACCAAATATATCAAGCATTCACCAATGCTCAAGAGGACATGTTGTGCAAGAAGGAAAACGATTATCATTGCAACATTCACAAGAAATACCAAGAGATAGTCTTTCACATAAGTATTTGAAAGATATGAATCCTTCAGCCGATGAGAATATTTGTCATGAAAATTAAAAGGATAAGCTTCAGAATTCTATGCATCCATGGAAGATGTGCACTCCAATTGTTATCACAGTAATCTTTTTTATTTAAAGGTATTTTCAGAAAAGGTTGACAGTTTTAGTGTCATTGCTATTGATGTAATAAACAGGGAAATTACTAATAGCGGGGCTATCAACATTTTAGTCATTTGATATATTCTGCTAATGAAATTTGGTGACAACAAGCTTATCAGCAATTCCATTTTGGCTGACAAGCCAACGTCAGTGGCAAAACAAAATTATAAATTTAAAAGGTTGTGATTATTCTGACCACGTTAGCGTCAACAATATCATTAAAACATGTCTTTATCCAACTCGAAGGGGTAAAAAAGTACTCTTTAATGAGTGTTCTTGGTCTGTATGAGTGAATTTTATTGTAATAATTTTAACATATAATATGAACCTCATTCGTAATTATCACCTCAACTCTATAATCATTGACTTGAATAGATGTAATATTCCATTCTACATGCCAAGATATTTTACCATGTACCGTCAATAATATTGGTTTTTAGTTTGGAGTTAATCACACTTGTAATTGTTGAACCTGTTTTACTCACAAGGGTTCAGAATTGAATCCTGGGAAGACCATAGAGCACAATGGGAAAAGGAGGTAAAGAAAACTTTTCTAAGCCCAAAGCACTGGATTTGTTGGAAATATATCCTGATATCCAGCAACAGTTTCAACAAGTCAGTTGGAGTGAGTTTTTACAACATTTCACTGACTACCATGATGTAGTGGCTCGGTCTTTTTCTCACGTTTTTGATGGAAATCACATTGAGGTTGGGGGTATACCTTTTACAATTACAGAGCAGTCAATTGTTGTAGCCACAACCTTACCAACGGATGGATAAAGGATTTTTCACAATCACGTGTTGGTAGGGATCGATGTCCCTTTCCTTTTGAATGAGGAGTTCAAAGGTCAAAACTGGAGGGTTGAAGTTAAGAAGGAATGGTTATAGGACAAATGACATGCCCATCTTCTCCTCTATCAGTAATAATTTAGTTGTGAAGGGAGATTCAATCAGGTAAACCTTTATCACTTCTACTTCCTTTCACATCTAGCTGGTCAAATTAGAATTAATCCTTGTTTATCTACTAGAAAGTATTAGGCATATGTGTTATAAAATTATATATTACAGACCAATGGAACACATAAAATATTGCAGAAATATAAACATAGAAAACACACAAAACAAGAGAGACACAGATATACGTGGTTCACCCAGTTTGGGCTACGTCCACCCCGAACAGCCAGTCCTTCCTTTCTATTATCCAGCAAAATGAAGAGACACAACCTACAGCAAATCCGCTGTAATATCCTTTGTTTTCTCTCACAATCTCACCTCTCTGTTTCTCACTCACAGAATAAACATCTATTTTACAGCCTCAAATACAATACCCTCATATGAAGAGAGGGGTTGCCTTCTAGGGAAAAAAACCCTAAAATAAACATAAGTTCTACCGTCAGATCATCCGCCTAATGAACGGCCCAGATTGACTAGAAATTACTATACTTTTACAAGGCAATTTTACAGCTATTTTTAGCTTCGGGGGCGCTGCCCCCGAAACCCCCGCCAGGGCGGGGCTCCCAAAGGTCATAGCCGCCCCCTCGTGGACCCCCCATGCAGCGAATGTTTTACAGCCGACGTTGCTGCCCCCATTCCGAACTGGGGTCCTATGTGGCGATACCTTTGAATATAGAAGATAATCAGGCTCCACACCCAACAATATGGGCCCTTGATTCAGATCTCAGATAGACCCTCCTCCCATTTCGTATATCACAAAGCCCTGTTCAAACTTCTAATTGAAAGAGAGATAGCCAAGGAAGAGATGACTTAGAACCACTTCATGTTTTGGGGAGGCTTTCAACCTCAACCCCTTAAAAGGCAAAGAGGAAGGCCAAAGACAGTTAAAAAGGGGAAAAAGACCAAAGGAAAAGCCCCTATTGAGAAAATTCCTACCTAGAAAAGCACAGTTGTACCATATACATCCTATGGCCCTAAAATCCCCAAAGTCTACCAGAGAAAAAGTGTTAGCTTAGTAAACCAGATCATGCATCTCCTATTGATATGGACCCTCCCTAGGTTGTGCATCCACCTGTTGAAGTCTCCCATGCAGACACAGCTAAACTAGAAATTATTAAAAGAAAGGAGGTTGAGATTGAGACCCAAGATGAGGAAACATTGTTTGAATTTTTTAAAGGTTGCAAAAGACCTCATACAATGCCAATAAACAAATTAAGATGTAAAATTAAACTCAGAAATGACCCAGATTTGGCTAAAGAAGTGATTGATGTTGACAATGTGCCATTGAAGGACCTTATCATCAACAGGAAGGAGGATGCAACTCTAAGAAGAGAAGATACAAGGAAAAAATGAAGAAGGGTCCTATGGATACAAGGCAAAGTAAGAAACAAAGTCTAGAGAAGGTGGATGTACTTCTCACAACCGCTAGTACCCTCAGCTAGAAAGCTTGGGAGGTCATTTTGAATTTTTTTCTTATGAACTTAAGAAAAAATGTTTTTCCTTTATCACTGATAGTATGCTTAAAAAAATATATATACAACAAAAGTAGGGAGCAATGATATCTTTGTTGTCGGTGATATTGAAATAGATAGGCCAAAATGTTGACATTCCCATTGTTAACAATTTTGAAACAAGCAAAAACGAAATGCTAATAGTCAGTTTGTCAGCGAAAGCTTCAATCCAGAAAAACACAAAAGTTGACAGCGCCAATATCATCGATTTTCACCACGAGGTTTGAATGAAAGAAAATATCAACAAAAAGGTAGTTTTGGTGGAAAATTGATAATGTCTTGCAAAGGGACCTGTTTTTCCAGCTAGGATGTTGTGCTATCAATTAACGACATGTTTCTACTTTCAAGGAAGATAGTTTAAAGGATATTTGACCTAAGCTATATATCAACATATTTTCCAACATATATTTTTAGGAACAAACTGAATGTATTTAAAGGTTTCTTCACATCCATGAACTTGGAGATATTTAGATATTTTTAAATTATTGTAATTAATTTGAAGACAATTATTTTTTAATCAACTGATGTAAGCTCTATAAAGACACTTTTAGAAGAATGTAAAAGTGTTGGATGTTACTGAAAACACTTGCATTCTAGTATATTTGAGCAGTCTTAAATATATTACAGTTTTTTATGACGATTTTATGGGAAATCCATGTATTGTAGTTCCCTGTCAGTTTTCCCTTTGTTTATAAAAACTTTTCTTCATGTTTGGAAATTTCAGTGTATGAGATCTAGATTCATTTATGCTCTTTCTCATAATTCTTATCCATTAGTATTTGTTATCTCAATCAGCTATAATTTTTTTCTTAGTTTAGTTCGTTTCTTCCAAACTCTCAATTTGTCAAAGGATTTTTTGCTATCATTCTTTTTGTATCCTGCTCATTAGATCTGTAGCATTACTCATTAGAACTAGACTCCATGCCCAATGGTATGTTTTCTAAACAACCCAACCAAATTTTATCCTATGAACTAAATATGGCCATAGAATTTTAAAGGTGAAACCTGCTACTATAATGACCTTTGGGTAGTTGTGTTTTAGGTAGAGATCACTCTCAGGGTTGAATGAATAACTTTCATCCTAAAAGAGGTTTGAGGTTATCTTAGGGTTTTTCCCACAGCCAGGGTTTTCCTTAAGTGATAACACCAATCCTGAGTTAAATAAAAGAGGTTTACATGAAGATAAATTAATAGAATCCTCTATGCAATTATAAACACAACCTTGGAAATTAGAAAATGTGTCTCAAAAAAACCCAAGATTGAGTTTGCATCTAGTGAAACAACATGTAGAAAACAATTTTTTGAGAAAATCTTGATCTGACATACTTCATGGATCTGTTGTCATGTATACAACACCCTCTAAATTTTTGGCCTACATCCAAATTTTGGAGACTACTTTGACCTTGTATGTTATTGTGCAAGTATTATGAGTCATTGCATGTGTTTTCTCTAAGATTTTTGGTCCCCTTTGTAAGGAAATCAAGGTGTCGTCTTTTAGTTAAGGCAAGTTTCGCACATCACACAAATGTTGTTTTGGATTGTTTCAAGGGGTGATATTTGTGCTAATGAGTTGTACTTACGATGTAAACATGTCTCAAACTCATTTCCAAAGTTTCAAGAAATGTCCCACAAGTGTCGTCACTATTGTTGCAAAGTGTACCTTTCGTGTCACACTTGGTGTAAGTCATCACAAAGTTGTCATATTGAGGAAAGTATGTTTTTCATGTGTTTCTGTGTGAGCTATGTTGTGTCATCAAGCGATCTAAGTGTGTGATCATACTCAAGTCTTATGACTACCCTTATGGTCTCACTCATCCAACATTTAGTCAAATCCTGAAACTTCTCGACCGAGAAGCCTAACATTACCCAACCTTCCTGAACTACACATTTCACAGTATCAGTCCTCAAATCTGAGCCTCAATGCTTGGAACTACACAATTTTCATTCTCTGCCTCCTAGAACTACAAACCACACAATCACAATGCTCAAATATGACCCTTGAGCTCCAGAACTGCGCAATCTTTCTCTCCAGCTAGTCTCCACTGTGCATTGCGAAATCTTAGTCCTCAAGCCTTAACCTTGAGCTCTTGAATTGCACAATTTCAAAACCACTTGGCCTTAGTCTCTCTAGAACCATGCAGTTCGAAACCTCAGTCCTTAAGACCCCATGTTAACCTCTTCAACCCCTCAACTACGTAGTTCACAAGTCTATCCTAGCCTAAGTTGTGCACTGTGTAGTATCAAGGCTCAGTCCTAACCCTCAACTAGTTAAGTTGCACAACAACGCAACCCTTGGGTACCTTTCCTAGTTTTTCACCTAGTTTCAGCTCAACTAGTGATAATCATGAAGCATGTTAGACTAGGGGTTTATCAGACTGATGTCGTCTTGTCACGAGTAGATTGCAGTCGCATGTTTGGTATCATGTTATGACAATATGATGATAAAGGAGATGGAGAAGGAGACCCTATTAAAATACACCCTCTCAAATATGAAAAAAAGTTCATCCATCAAGAAAGATAAAGGGGCCATTAGATTTCAACAATAGCTTAAGATAGATAATCACATTGTATACTCCCTATCATTAAGCCATATGGAGGATGAAGAGGAAGACCATGTTCCACCTTTTATGAAGGCACAAAGAAATCAATAGCAAAGGGTGGCTTGAAATTTCCATGTCATCATGAACTCCACATCATCTATGTCATGCCATGTCATGTCATGTCATGAGTGATCACGTGCCACATCATTGTGTGGTTTATGTAATTCAATGTTTGAAAATGTATTCTAAAATGGAAGACCAAGAGGCATGTAGAATATGAAGGGTCATGTAAGAGTCAAAAATTCATAGAGAAGTCAAATAGACATGAGGGAAGTCCAAGAGTCACAAAGGAGGTGAATGAACAGCCCATTTGTTATACATACACCCTCATTTTTCATGCAAAGGACTTTTCACCTTGGATTCTCCCATAAGGCATCAGAGAGACAGACTCAATACTTTTTGGGAGAAAGTGGTGGCTTCAATGCTCCACTATTGAAGCTAGTGATGTTCGTTGTATTCATGTATCTTGGGACTTATTCTTAATACTTGAAGCCTGATGGCTAGCACATTTCATTCATGGATAGTGAATATTTGTAACACTATATTGTGAATGTTTATGATTCATGTTTGCTTTCACCTATAATAAAGTAGTTAAACTATTTCGGTTATTTTAGTTCTTATCATATTGAGAATGAGTTGTAATGGTTGTAATATCACATCTATGTGGACTCTTGTGCTTGATGTTAGGCAAGTCTTTCTTCTTTGTGCGTGTCTCTACTAGGGCAGTACTATTACCTCTATCTTGTAGGCTCACTTTTCCTTCTCTTTGTAGTAGAAGATCCTTGATACACATGCAACTGAACATTCACCAAGCACACTTGCTTGATTTCTCAAAGGAACATACACACTTCTCTCTCTTTCTGATAGATAAAGCCAAGGAAAATATTTAAGTAAATGAAAGTTAACTTGTATTCCGGATGGGAATCCTACACAATTTTTTTGAGATATAATTAGGACCTGATATCAGGGATATCCGTTTGAATGTTGGCAGGTCTAGTACCATCAACATTTTTGGCACTAGAAGAAGGGACACTAAAATTTTTATGGCTAATAACTCCAAACACCCACATCGTTATTCTTTTGGACAAGGTAGCAACATTCCCAGACCCTCTCCAACTTATATCCCTGAATGAGGAGGATCTTCTCAGCTTGGCCCTAGGGTGTCATGCGAGATTACTTATGAGTAGATCTGGGCACTTCAATCTATAACCCATCTATATGCAAAAGCTATCATATTTATTCCTGGAGTGAAAAATCTACCTCATTTTCCAAAGAGAAAAGAAACAACTTGTATCGGTATATTAGTTTCCATAGTGGAAGATCTAGTTTTTGCCACCCTTGAAGAGTTAGCAGAATTTGAAGATGAAAGAGAACACTAATATTAGTTTCCACATCTTGATGAAGGGTACGAGGATAATGTAGTTCCTTCAAATAAAAAATTTCACTGAATATATGGTCAAGGAGAATATCTCTTAGATTCTGAAGAGGAGGTGGAATGTAGAGATGTGAACATTGCCAAACAAGATCTGGAATGGATGATTAGGGTCCACCCACTCTTCCAAGAAGTTTACATAAGATGCCGAGACATCCAAAAAAATTATTAATGAAATATCACCCTAACAAGCAGATCAAAGCAGAAGACCATTTGGATAATTACTACTTACACCTGAAGATGCTCAAGGTAAGTTATGACGATGTTGCATATAGAATCTTTCCTTGTACCTTATATGGTAGAGAAACTGTATGGTAACATAGTCTCACTATAAACTCAATTTAGAATTGGAGGGTGTTTAAAATGTTGTAACATCCTCCTCTCAGGAATACCCAAAGTAACCATACCTATTGGGATAAACATGAGACAAGCGGTTGTATGATCAGATTCAACCTCCTATGTGACCTTAAGAAAGTGGAATTGACGAAACATCACATACAATCATCCAACCTCATCAACAAAACCCTCAGGAGACAAATCAGCCACTATGACAACCTATCCCTCAGTACCACTATTGTTTTGAACCTCTTAGGCCATAGTTGCTCTCATGCTATGGGAAAGGGAGTGTCCAGAGCCCTAAAGTCACTCTAATAGGCTTTCTTGCCAGTGACTGTGGACTAAAGTTGCCAGTTCTCTTCCAGCGACCCTAGGATTCAAGTAAATATTTTAGGCCCAGAGCCCAGGCCCTACCTAGAATGGAATGATAGCTCAGAATCATGTAAAGTATAGGGAAACAATGATGCAAAAGAAATAATCTCAAAAAGACCTCAACTAGACCCCTACTAGCCATGACGGGCATTTTGCCAAACATATCATCAACATGTAACCTATAGGTAGAAACAACAAAATTAAGTGTAATGACTTCATACTTATCTGAGAATTGCTATAAACCATTGTTCCCTCATGTCATTTTATGCATATTAATCTATTAGGTCATAGACACATTATCCATTCATATAGAAGTAGAAAGATGTCGAGAGCCATACATAGTAGCTTTCACAAAATGTACATATAACCATCATAATAGGAACAAAAATACCATAAACATGTCAGCCATCAAAAGCCACATATACATCAATACATTTACACATGGAAATCAAGTGAATTAATTTCTCATTAATCAATTCAATGAACCAACCAGAGATGGGACTACCACGTTCCACCCAACCATAGAATGGCTGAGCCAAATCTCTCTTCATCCATTCACCCTTGTGCCATATTCCAAGCATGAATGTGGGACTCTGACTAAAAGAACTCAATCAGGGCATACCGAGTCTAAACCACCTCAACCTCATCAATAGAAACCAAGATTTACCGTAATCCATTTTGGATCACGAAGCTAGCAAAATGAACGCATCATAACAAGCTTTACCGTGATCTCCACCTGATCACTAGGCCAAACAAGAATGGATGCCACCAGATTTCTCCACCTACATCGTGAGGACTTTTCATATCTCCTAGTCTCTCATAATTTACTGCAATCATCAGTAGGCCCTAAACCGAGACCCAATCTTCAGGCTTTACCAAATACCCCAAACCGTAGATTAATAGGCTCAATGGAGAGCAAACCACCTCTTGGCTTTACTATATATCTGGTCATTCACCGACAAGGATTCGTAAGCCGATCGAGGCAACATAATCATGGCTTACTGCAACCCATAGTCTGGCTCAGGGGTCACTAGGCCAGTGTCTTTACCATGATCCACAGTGAGCTTCAGGGACCACTAGGCCATGTGCTCTATCATTCGAAGATCCACCCCACTCAGCTTTGAATCCATCTGGCAATCTATCTCAACAAAAACATGATAACCCCATCACACCATGACTATCTGGAAATGGCAAGGCTAGGATGAAAACACTACTACACCTGGAAAAACCCATGCCATGATAGAAATGAACCACATGCAATACCATGCATGCCAAATCTAGCAAGGAAAGTACACATGCAAGTTGATACCTACAATGAAGCCTACTGTAGATGCTCGGTTGTGTCTTTCCCTACTTGACCTTTTCTTCCTCTTTCCTTCTCTTCCTTTCTTGCTCCAATGCCAAATTTCTCCAACAAAACTCTAGGTATCCAAGAGTATGAGAGAGAGAATAATGAGAGTGCTCCAAAACTGAACTGACAAAAGGTTACTAATTGATCCTCAGAAGCCATTTTATGAATGAGGCCTCTAATTTTTTCATTTTCCATTATTTTCCTTCATTTTCCTCCTGATATGCAACCTGTGACCTTTCACCTCCTTTTTCCATTATTTTCATAAATAATTATGCCAAAAATACCATTTGCCTTTCTAAATCCTTAGCCATTTCCTTTGCCAATTTACCTAGCCATAAACAACCAAATTAACACCCCCTAGGATGTCTTTCCCAACATTCATCTTGGAATAGGTGTCCCATTCATCCATGGTTATTGTTTTTAAGTTTTATTACATGAAATTTTCACCAGGGCTATTACAAAACCCTCGCCCTTGGGGGACACCATCCTCGGTGTTAAATCACTCATATATCATAGCAACCTGCTGAAAGAAGGCATACTGCTCCTGGAGCTTTATAACATAGCTCAATGCAGTATTTATAGTGAAAGATTTACTCAAGAGAAAAAATCATGACAATATGATAACATACCACGTGGTGGATCTTTATAGCACAACTCATTACAGTTCTTACAATGGTAATCTTTTTGAGTGCCAACTCATATAACATCATAACATCGTGATAAAATAAGAACATGACACCCATACTGCATAGTGTAGCTTTATAACACGGCTCGTTATGGTATTTATATCCATACATGGGTGTACATATGGCAACATCATCAAAAATATAGATATCAAACATATGCCAAATCATATACAAAAGCATATATCAAAACCTCATATAGCATATATCAAACCATCATCAATCATATACCAAACCACCATAAAACAAATACCAAACCACCATATCAAGCTACTTTGCCTCAACTGGCAATCAAGGAAGGATACATGACCCACATCTAATATGACATCTCCCATGTAGCTTCATCGGGCCCAAAGTTCTTCCATTGCACTTTAACTTGCTCGATTTCTTAGTTCTGGAGCATGAGCACCTTTTTCTACAATACACACTGAGGTTCCAGCTGCAATTCTCCATCTGGTTCCACCTGCAATACAGACTAGTCAATTACATGATCAACATCCTTAACATACTTCTTAAGCAAAGATACATGGAAAACATCATGGAATTTCACCATCAGAGGCAGTGCAAGTCGATAGGCTACTGGCCCAATCCTCTTAATGATACTGAAGGGTCCACAAAACCATGGTGCCACCTTGGCATGTGATCCAATACGCAAGGATATCTTCTTCAATTTTATGTTCAGGTACACCTGATCTCGAACCTAGAACTCCTTGAACAAACTGTTCCTATCTGCGTAACTCTTCTGCTTGTCTTGTTCTGCCTTGAGATTCTTCTTGATCACCTGCATCTCCTGTTCCATGTTAGCCAACATATCTGGTCCAGTCAATATGCTGCTTACTAGATCACTCCAACTGATGGGATTGTTACAACCTGCCCATACAATGCCTCAAAAGGACTCATCCTTCTGATAATTGTTGTTGTATGTGAAATCTACCAAAGGGAGATAATTTTCCCACTTCCACTACTAATGCATCACATACATCCTCAACATGTCCTCCAATATCCTCTTGACCCTCTTTGTCTGTCCATCAGTCTGTAGATGATAAGATGTGCTGAAGGCCAACTCTGTGCCCAAACATGTAAATAACACCTTCCCAAACATTGAACTAAACTTCGCATCCCTGTTTGACACAATATTCTTTGGAACACCATGTAGCCTAACCACATTTCTGATGAAAACATATGCCACATCACTAGATGAGAATGTAGACTTCACCAAAATGAAATGTGCAAACTTTTTTAACATGTCCGCAATGACCATGATGGAATCATGTTTCTTCACTGTCCTCAACAACCCTATGATGAAATCCATGGACATAAATTCCCATTTCCACTCAGGAATCGCGATCCATTGTATTTGTCCACCTAGATGTTTATGCTTTTCCTTCAGTCATTGACAATCAAATCATCTAGCCATAAACTCTGGTACATCCCTCTTCAAATTCAATCAATAGTAATATCTCTTCACTGCTGTGAGTGTCTTCTAATAGCCTGGGTGACCGAAATAAAGTTTCGCATGAAACTCCTTCAATATCACCTTCTTGATCTCACTGTTATCCGGTACATATATCCTATCTCGAAACTTGACCAATCATCTACTATAAGACGATAATCGATGCCCTATCCACCTGCACCTATACCTATATATGTACTTGTACCTGTACTGCAACCTGTACCTGTACCAGTACTTACACCTATACCTATACCATAAATTTTACATGTACTTGTACTACCACCCTTTTGCAACCTGTGCACAATCTCCATATATCTGACATCCTACTATCCTACCTATAAGATCTTGTCCTATATGTCCATCCCATAGGAGCTCATAACATCCAAGTGATGTACCTGTACCCGTCTATTGAGAGCATCTTCCACCCTTTTTTCCTGATCTGAATTTAAACAGGAATGCAACAAAATACAGAGATAACCATATACACAAAGATGCAGTGGAAATAATACTTCATTTCATTAATGTAAAATACTGAAATATGCTTACGTACAGAAATGGAAATAAACTAGCTAGGGCGATGGTAGCTTATCTCTGAGAAGAGATGTGTCGGCTACATGCCTCTGAACTATCTTACAATGAGGCTCAAAGGCCTATTTATTGTTGAGAAATAATGGAAAACCCTAAACATCCAAAAACCTAACCCTAGAAGATAAAACACCAGACTATGGGCCCCATTTGGGTAAATTGGTACATCAACTTCCCGGGGTCGTAACTTTGGCATATGATCTATGTTTGACGTGCACAGTATCTCATTAGAAATATTTATCCAAGAAATACAACTTTGGGAAGAGATCTATTCATGGACCCATGTTGCTCCTAGTTTTCCCAAAAAATGTCGTTTAGGGCCTCAAAACAACACCAGAAGTTCAGGACCCAAAAAACTACTATAAATAGTAAATTGTGGTATAATTAAGGAAAATGAAAAGTTGAAAGAAACAATGGCGGGGGTCTAAGTGGACTTGGTAGGTGGCCACCAATTCCACCTGGATCATTCCTCCCCGCTTAGGAAGCAATGGTCCCCATTGCGTTGAGTTCCTCCATGAGATGAGGAAACTTCTGCTGAACTTGGTCCCTGGTGAGCCACTTGCCCTGGTGAAGGAGTTGGCCTGCTTTGAAAACTCGATACAATTGGATATTTTGCTGGCAAGTGTGTTTGATCTGTGTGTCCATGATCCAATCAGTTGCATCTTGTTCCATGCAATATGGATTTAACTCTATGGGTGTGAGCTGTTCTGCAATGTCGGATGTGTCTAGTAATGGTGGAAAGTATGGCTGAAGGCATTCCACATTGAACACTATGTGCAGGCCAACGAATGGGGGAATGCTGAGCTCAAATTCAATGTCTCCCATAGCCTTGGTAATGGTGTAAGGACCATATTAGAGTGATCTGAGCTTCTGTCAGGCTCCGGTAAGTCATTCCTTTTGCAAATGCAACCAAACTTTGTCACCCACCCCAAACTTGTGTTGCACCCGATGTTGATCATGTCGCTGCTTGTACTGGGCATTTGATTTCTCCAGAATGTCATGGACCTACTGGAAAATGTGTTGGATGTGCTCAATGAAGCTATTTGCCTTCTCTGTTTTGGACTGGACATGAGCCAAATCCGTGTGAGTAGCTACAACCGGCATGGCCATATCAATGGGACATAATGGTTGGAATCATAAGCCCACCTGAAAAGGGCTATGGCCAGTCGAGTTGTGGAGAGCCCGATTGTAGCTGTGTTGAAAATAGGGGAGGCTCTTGTCCCATGTGCATGGATGCTTTGAGTTTTACATGCGCAGTATGTTTATGATCATCCTGTTGACAACCTCTGTCTGGCCATCAGTTTGAGGATGGAAGGTCGTGGACTTAGTGAGTTTGGTGTCGAGCATCGACTAGAGACTGGACCAAAATGTACTGAGGAACCTGTTGTCTCGAGCTGAGATGATAGACTATGGGATCCCAAAGTGTACCCACACTCGTTCAAAGAAGAGTTTAGCAGTGGCTTCTGCTATGATATTCTTCTTGTAGGTGGCCATAATGGCCATCTTCAAGAACTTGTTGACGAACACAAAAACACAGTCATTTCCATGCTTAGTGGAAGGAAGACCTAACATGTAATCCATGGAGATGGATTCCCAAGGTTGACTAGCGGTAGGCAGCGGGGTATAGAGGCCTTGCTTCTTGATGGTCAGTTTGGAAATGGCACAGGTAGTGCATGATCTTATGTACTTCCCAACATCATGTCAAAGATTCGGCCAATAGAAATACTTCTGCAGTATTACCATCATTTTCTCAACCCCGAAATGTCAAGCAACCCGACTGTAGTGTGCTTCCCAAATCCTCTTGGCATGCTCGCTTGAAGGAACACAAAGGTGACCCATGTGGCATAATAGGGCATCCTGGAGGTGAAAATATGGAACATGCTGACCCTCCAAGAGTGTCTGGTATGTGTGGCCGAATTTTGGGTTGCTTCTGTAGAGAAGTGGCCAATCAGAAATCTCGTGCCCACAAGAGTTGAGCACAGTGGTTAACACCATGATCGGTGGTCAAATGAGGCAATCTGTAACATTATTGGTGATACCCTTCTTATACTTGATATTCAAATGGAACTGTTGTAGGTATGTGGAGCACTTTTGATGGCGATCATTCTGTAATTTCCTTTGGGTCTGTATGAACTGCAGGGGTCGATGGTCTGTGTGGATGACCGTTTCCTTCCCCAAAATGTAATGTTTCCATTATCGACAGGCCTGCACAATGGAATACATATCTTTTTCATAAGTGGGATACTTCTAGACTGTGTTTGAAAGTGTCTCACTGTGATATGCTACTGGATGCCCATGTTGAGTAAGAACTGCCCCAATAGCCTAGTCAGAGGCATCCGTCTCGACCTCAAATGGTTATTGCAAGTCTGGTAATGCGAGCACAGGTGTCGTGTAGAGGAAATCTTTCAACTCTGTGAATTCCCTCTATTGAGATTCAGACGAAAAGAATTTTTCTTTCACTCCTCCCTTGGTGACTTGACTCAAGGGCCAAGTGATATGAGAAAATCCCAACACGAACCTGCAGTAGAAGTTGGGAAGACCTAGAAAGCTGCGAGGCTCTGTCAGAGTGGTTGGAGATGGCCAATATTGAATGACTTGGATCTTGGATGGATCCACATGCACCCCTTGTTCATTAATAATGTATCCTAGATACTGAACCTGGGTCATGCCAAAAGTGCATTTCTCCAAATTGGCACATAACTTGTGTTGCCGCAGTGTTTGGAGAACCCGTCGGATGTGGTGGAGGTGCTCTTCCCAACTCTAGTTGAAGATCAGGATGTCATCCAAGTATACCACTACAAATGAGTTGGTGAATGGCCGCAAGATGTCATCCATTAGCCTCATGAAGGTTGCAGGAGCATTCGTCAATTTGAAAGGCATCACTAACCATTCGAACAAGCCCTCCTTGGCTTTGAAGGCAGCCTTCCACACATCGAAAGGTTCAATTGGTACCTAGTGATATCCTGACTTCAAATCGATCTTGCTGAAATATTTCTCCCCTTTAGTTGATCCACGAGGTCATAAATCTGTGGGATCGGGTACCTATTATAGATAGTGATCTTGTTCAGTGCTTGATAGTCAATACAGAGTCTCCAAGTCCCATCCTTCTTCTGTACCAATACGATCGGGCTCCACAAGGTGATGAACTTGGACGGATGTGACCTTTCTGCAGCAGCTCCTGAATCTGCCTCTTGATTTCATCATTCTCTAGAATGGAGTGCCGATAGATTGTTCCATTGGGTAGCGGCACACCTCGGGTCAGATTGATGGAGTGCTTGACCTGACAGTGTAGAGGAACCCCTGCGGGGGAGGTGAAGATGTCCTCATACTCCGCCACAACCTTGTCCATCTGTAGTTTTCATGTGGAGGGGCCATGTCTGGATGTCGTGGCCACCATATTCTTCTTTCCTTGAGGGCGTACCATCAGGAAAATAAATTTCCCGGTTTTGGAAATGAGCTTACTGCATTGTTTTGTAGTAATCAAAGAGATGGCGATAAGCGGTGCTACCTCCGATATCCTGTACAACTTAGTTCCCAAAGTAATAATAACAACACGAGGCCTTGATTCATACACAGCATGTTGCTTCCACAAGTATGGTTGTCCTAGTAATACATCACAAACTTCAAGGGGACCAATGTCACACAATACGTCATCCATGAAGGGCTTAATGTTGTATGGAAGGCGAAACTGCTGGCTCACGTGAAGATCCCATCCTTGGTGAAGCCACCCGATGGTGTATGGTTGTGGATGTGCTATGGTCAGTAAGCCTAGCCGCTTCACGAACTCTACCGAAATGAGGTTGTTTTGGCTCCCACTATCGACAATGAACTGTAACGGGGAGCCCTTTACCCACATCTCAGAGTGGAAGATATGCTCCTCCTCCTTTGGATCTTTGGGTTCCTCCTTCTGGATCTTCGTGGTGGAAACGGTGGCGTTGGGCTCCACATTAATAATATACTTCCCTTTGTCATTCCCCTTGTTGGGTTCTGACTCTGAGTTGGAACTTGCATCTGATTTTGAAAACCTTTAGCTTAGCCACCAGTGACTGCTTGGCCTGACACTCACTTGTGTTGTGAGTGGAGCTCTTATGTAACTCACACCACTTCTCGTGTCCTTTTTTGGCTTTGCGATGTTGTTCTTTGCCTGTAGCTTTGGCGAGTTGTCTTGGGCCACCCTGCCTTGGCTTTGTCCTTTGTTCTGCGGTTTGGGGGCACCTTTCCCTTGCTTCAGGTTCATAGATACAAAGTCTCGCTTCTTTTGTTTAAACTTTTTCTTGACCCTGATGACATATCGGTATGCAATGCCAAGTGAGGAGATGTTCAAGAATTCTATTTCTTCATGGATGTACTTGTGTAGGCAGCCAAGATATTTGAGTACCAAATGCTGCTTCGAATCCTTGATACCCAACTTTGTATTGGTGAACTTTGGCATGTATTGGTCCCTTCCCTCCCGTAGCATGGTCCACTTTATGTATTGATCCTCATAGCTTCCAACAGGGTAGTACTGCTCCTTGATGGCATCCTGGAATGAATTCCAAGTGGGTGCAGCTGAAAATAATGAGTCTATACTCTCATCCTTATGCTCGCAGTAGGTTTCCCACCAGTCCTTGACATGGGGGGTTGCTTTGAGAAGAGCGAAAATAATCTTTTCCCAATTGGAAAAATCATGAACAGAAAAATAACCCTCTAGCAGATTTAACCATTTATCGATGGCATCTGCATCTATCTGACCCTCAAATATGGGGATTTCAAAATTAACTTGTACCTTAAATGATGTGGCATTTCTAGAGTAGCTGTTGGAAGCCAATGCGTCGCCCCTAGGTAGCCGCTGAAGGATCTGGGCAAAGTTGTCCATCATCACATTACTTTGTTGCTCGAGGGCTTCTTCAAGCAAGATTTTGATAGGATCTCCTACCCTATCATCTTTCTTTTCATCCATCATCGGAGGCCGTAGGGATTTGCGAGGCTGGTCTTATAAAGGTTTGACTAGTTCAAGCCCTAACTCCTTATATCCCGACCTTGTTGGGGACATGTAAAGAAAAACAGAGAAAAATAAAGCAAACCGCTCTGATACAACTGATATGGATTTAAATAGGAAAGCAGCAAAATGCAGAGATAACCATATACACAAAGATGCAGCGGAAATAATACTTCATTTCATTAATGTAAAATACTGAAATATGCTTATGAACAAAAATGGAAATAAACCAGCTAGGGCGCTGGTAGCTTATCTCTGAGAAGAGATGTGTCAGATACATGCCTATGAACTATCTTACAATGAGGCTCGAAGGCCTATTTATTGTTGAGAAATAATGGAAAACCCTAAACATGCAAATACCTAACCCTAGAAGATAAAACGCCAAACTATGGGCCCTGTTTGGGTAAATTGGTACATCAACTTCCCGGGGTCATAACTTTGGCATACAATCTTTGTTTGATGGGCATAGTATCTTGTTAGAAAGATCTATCTGAGAACTACAACTTTGGGAAGAGCAACATGGGTCCATTTTTCTCCCATGTTTCCCAAAAAACGTCATTTAGGGCCTCAAAATGGCTCTGGAAGTTCAAGACTCGAAAAACTGCTAAAAATAGTAAACTGTGCTACAATTAAGGAAACTGAAAAGATGAAAGAAGCAATGGTGGGGGTCCAAGTGGACTTGGCAGGTGGCCACCAATATCCACCTAGATCATTTCCTTACCTTTCATGTATTAGATATTGAAATCAAACTCATTGATCATGGCCAACCATCTACTCTTCCTGGCATTCAAATTTGGCTAGTCAAACAAATACCTCAAGCCAATGTGATCACTCATAAGCACAAACTGCCTACCTAGAAGATAGTGCCTCCATATCTTTAGTGCATGTATAATCACTACTAACTCAATATCATGTGTCAGATAGTTCTACTCATGCTTGTTTAGTTTTCGGGACTCATAACATACCATCTATCCATCTTGCATAAAAACTCCACCAAGCCATCTCTTGCATGCATCTGTGCATACCACAAACTATTTGTCTAGATTCACAACTTGTAGTGCTGTTGCATGTATTAATAATTTCTTAAGCTGTCTAAAGCTAGCCTTGCACTCATCTATCCATTCGAACTTCTTACCTTTCCTTTGAAATGAGGTAATGGGATAATAAATATGTGAGAAGTTCCTGATGAACCTCCTATATGACCCTACTAGACCCGTGAACAATCTCACCTCATCCACATTATTAGGGGCTACCCACTCCATGATGGCCCTTATCTTCTCTGGATCTACTATAATGCCTTCCTTAGAGACAACATGTCCCAAGTAGTGCACCTTAGTCTAAAAGAAACTACATTGTCTAAGCTTAACATAAAACTGATCCTCCCTCAACAACCACAACATTGCTTCTAAGTGCTCGACGTGCTCTTCCTCATTTTTAGAATATACCAGTATATAATCAATGAACACAATAACAAAATTATCCAAATATGGATGCAACACATTATTCGTCAAACACATGAATGTAGTTGGAGCATTAGTTAAGCAAAATGGAATAACAACAAAACTCATAATGCCCATAACTGGTCCTAAACGTAGTCTTGTAAATGTCCTCCCCTTTGATGTGTACCTGATGGTATCCATATCTCAAGTCAATCTTCGAGAACACTGCTGCTCCCTTTAGCTGATCGAACAAGTCATCAATCCTCGGGATATGGTACCTATTCTTGATAGTCACTTTGTTCAACTACCTGTAATCAATGCATAATCTGAAGGTACCATCTTTCCTCCTCACAAACAAGTACAGTGCGCTCCTTGGTGATACACTTGGCCTAAAGTATCCCTTTTCCAACATTTTCTTCAACTATAGTTTTAACTCAACTAGCTTAGGTGTGCTCATCTTGTAAGGTGCTTCAGATGATGGAGCTGACCCTGACACTAACTCAATCGAAAAATCTACCTCCCTGTGAGGTGGAAACTTTGTAATGTCCTCAGGAAATACATTTGGAAACTCCTGCAACACTGGATACCTATTCAACACATCTACATGCTCAACCTCTTTACACTTATCACTAGAAATGTGTACTACAAATAGCTTGCACCCTTTTCTGCGGCTATACTTTGCTTTCATAATTGATGCCATCCTAACTGATGTGGATTTCTTCTCACCCTGCAAGATTGTTGGTTCTCCATTGTCATCAACACAATCAATAGCTTTGTCATATCAGTCGACCTTGGTTCTATGTAGATACAAACAATCCATGCCCAACAACATATTGTATGATCTCAAGTGTAAGACATTCGAATGTATTGTTGCAGGAATAGCATTTAAATCAAATGTGCAAGCTCTTATCCAATTATGTATTCACTTCTTTGTACCTGTAGCCAACTTCACTAACCAAGACTCTACATGAAATTCCTTATTCAAACCATACTTATCCACCAATTCAGGACTAACATAGCTCTAATTAGATCTAGGGTCAATCAAAATAGAAATAACGTGTTCACAAAGCTTACCATCCATCTCAATGATAGATGCCTGATGTTATGCCTGCTTGTTGTCCACTGCTGCATAGATACATGGAAAGCTTTGAACAACATCCCCAATAGTATGCACCTCTTGTGGACTATATATCTAAGGGCTGCCACCCTAATTCTGTGGACAATCTCTCTTAAGGTGTTCCTTGCCACATGTCCAATAGTCCAACTTACCAGTACCAACACCTCTATGTTGTTGTTGCGACTCATGTCCCTGTTCAGTTGCATTAAATATATTTTGTGGTGCCACATTTTCTTTCTCATCTACATGCTAAGGCCTTGTCCTCTTAGGCTACCATTTACCTTTACCTTTGTCCTTTCCTTTCCATCCATCCTAAGATAAATTTTCATAACAATGCCTAAGTTTCCCAATAACTTCCTCAAGTGACCAAGGCTCATCTTACTCAATCCAATCTCTAAATGCTAATGGAAAACCACTGACAAATCTCTAAACTTTAGTCTTATCATCAGTAAGATACGGTACATATCTCAATAGTTCCATAAACTTGGTTGTGTACTATTCGTTTGTCATTGATCCCATCTTTAGCTCATAGAATTATTTTGTCTTACTATCATAGTACCTTTTTGACAAGTACTTCTTCCTAAAAAGTCACTTGAACTCCTACCAACTCAAGCCATATTTCTTGATGCCTCTAACTTACTTAACATCTTCCCACCATATGTTTTCTTTACCTTTCAAGCTGAAGATAGCTATTCTAACCTTCATGTTATCTGTGCACTCATGCAACTCAAAGAATTTGTTCATTCCAAGTATCCAATCCTCTGCATCTTTCAACTTCTTCACATATCCATCAAAAGTAGGTGGTTTTCTTTCTTGAATACATATGGTAAGTATCCCGTATCATTCCTCCTATAAGGATTATAGAAACAACGATCATGATGTCTAATAGAAATAGAACTAAAATAATACCTATACTCATCAGCCCTCCTTTTCGGAATGTCCAACAACCTACCATCTATCACTATGTTATATATATCCCACTTGTTTCTACTAAGAGATCTACTACCATATGCTCCATTATTCTCATCCTCATGTGCATGGCTGATCCAAAGCAGCCCTTATCACTGCAGTTCTGACAAACTCTGAAGAAGTATAACATTGACCTCTGCTTGCTTCTCTTGTGCCTATATGATCTGACCTTTATCTGCATTACAAGTCCTTATCTCTTCCTTAAAGACTTTCAATGTATCATCTAAATTAGAAGTATGCCCCAGATCACGTTGTTCATCTGATGCATAGGGATATTCTATGTAATCTACCACCTTGATAGCCATTTTATCTTTCTCTTCTTGCAATTCATAATATGTTAGATAAGCCAAATCACAATAAACCAATGTACCTTAGTATAGCTTGGAGGGGATACCTTGTCTGCAAGATCACCAAATAAGCATGATACATGTATAACATAATCATAAAAATGTATAGACATTTGCAAGAAAATGTATCAACTCATAAACATCACTCTAACTAGGGTCCAGTCATCAATGCAAGACCATATCAATAATGCATGCTATGATCTCATGCATGAAAACAACCATTCATCCAATATACACAGCCACATGCAACCAAAAACATGCATAAGTAATGCCTAATTAACTACACATACACATAAACACATGTAGTAGAACATAAGTGATCAATTCTTGTAATCAACCTACAAGACTGATACATGTAATAAAATATTCAAGATTGTAATCTAACATACAAGGATGTAAGTAGGCACCATAAAATCAATATGTAAGCAACATATAATGCATATGCAACCAATTAGATACTCATGTCAATTACTCTTCATGAAATCAACATCAAATTCTACATGATAACCATACTAGAACCCTAATGCATCATAAAGTAATTGCAATAAGTATATAAGTGTAAGAGACACACATGCAACTGACATGCACGAATGACTAACAGATTCAACCCATCTGGTCCAAGAGTTGAACCATGCTCTCATACCACTCTGTAACACCCTCCTCCCAAGCCTACCCAAAGTAACCATGCCAACTAGGGTAAACATGAGACGAGAGGCTACTATGATCAGATTCGACCTCCCATGTGACCTTAAGGAAGTGGAATCGACGGAAAATCACATACACTCATCCAGCCTCATCAATAGAACCCTCAGGAGACAAGTCAGTCATTACAACAGCATGTCCTTGGGTCCCACTGATGTTATGGACCACTTAGGCCATAGTCCCTCTCATGCTATGGGTAAGGGAGTGGTCAAAGACCTGAATTCAATCTCATAGGCCTGCCTACGAGTGACTGTGGACTAAAGTTTCCAATTCTTTGCCAGTGACCTAAGGATTTAAGGCACTTTTTCAATCCTAGAGCCCGGGCCACTACCAATAATGGAATGATAGCTCAAAATTAAGTAAAGTACAAGGAAACAAGGATGCAAAATCAATAAAATCAACAAGACCTTAACTAGATCCCTACTAGCCATGACAAGAATTTCCTCAAACATATCATCAACATGTAACCTATAGATGTAAACAACAGAATTAAGTGTAGGGATCTCATAATTATCTAAGAATCACTGTAAACCATTGTTCCCTTGTGTCATTTTATTCATATTCATCTATTAGGTCATAGACACATTATCGATTCATATACAAGTAGAAACATGATGAGACACACATAGCTTCTATCACAAAATGTATATATAACTAGCATAATAGGAACAAGAATACCATAAACATGTCAGACATCAAAGTCCATATATACATCAATACATTTACACATGGAAATCAAGGGAACGAATTTCTCATTAACCAATGCAATGAACGAACCGAAGATGGGACTACCACGTTGCACCTGACCATAGAATGGCTAAGCCAAATATCTCTTTATCCATTCACCCCCATGCCATATTCCAAGCATGAATGTGGGACTCCAACCAAAAGAACTCAACCAGGGCATACCGAGGCTAAACAACCTCACCCTTATCAATAGAAACCAGGCTTTATTGTAATCCATCCCCAATCACCAGGCTAACACAATGAACACATCATAACAAGATTTACCATGATCTCCACCTGATCACTAGGCAAAACAAGCATGGATGTGACCTGATTTATGCACCTACATCGTGAGGAATTTTCCTGTCTCCTAGTCTCTAAACCTTTACTGCAATCCAAACTCGGATCGCTAGGCCCTAAACGGAGACCCACTCTCTAGACTTTACCGCATATCCCAAACCTAGGATTGCTAGGACCAATAAAGTGAAAACCACCTCTTGGTTTTATTGTATATCTCACCATTCACCCGCAAGGATTCCTAGGCCCACCGAGGCAACATAATCTTGGCTTTACGACAACCCACAGTCTGGCTCAGGGGTCACTAGGCTAGTGGCTTTACTGTGATCCATAGTCTGATTCAAGGCTGACTAGGCCATGTGCTTTATCTTTCGAAGATCCACCCCACTCAGTTTCTAATCCATTCGCCAATCCAGCTCAACTAAAACATTAGAACCCCATCACAGCATGGATATCCGTAAATGGCAAGGTTACGCTGAAAACATTGTTACACCTAGCAAAACCCATGCCATGACATAAAAGAACCACATGTAATACCATGCATGCCAAATCTAGCAATTATAATACACATGCAAGTCCATACCTGCAATGAAGCTTGTTGTAGCTCCTTGATCGTGCCTTTCCCTTCTTGATATTTACTTCCTCTTTCCTTCTTTGCCTTTCTTACTCCAATGCTAAAGTGCTCCAAGAAAACTCTAAGTATCCAAGAGTATGAGAGAGAGAGAGAGAGAATAATGAGAGTGCTCTAAAATTGAATTGAAAAAAGGTTACTAACTGATCCTCAAAAGCCTTTTATGAATGAGGCCTCTATTTTCTTCATTTTCCATTATTTCCGTTCATTTTCCTCCTCACATGCAACCTTTGACCTTTCACCTCGTTTTTCTCCTAATTTCCATTATTTTCACAAATAATTGTGGCAAAAATGCCATTTTACATTTCCAAAGGCTTAATCATTGCCTTTGCCAATTTCCTTAGCCATAAACAACCAAATGAACACCACCTAGGATGTATTGCCCAACATTCAACTTGGAATAAGTGTCTCATTCATCCATGGTTATTTTTTTAAACTTTTATTACATGAAATTTTCACTAGGGTTGTTACAAAAGTTCTCTTGTGAAGTTTTTTGATGATGAAGCCTTGGCCATGCTATTAAAGGAGTTAGGGAATTTGAAGATGGGGGAAAGGAGAAATTCAAGGACTTCAATCAGAGTTTCAGTTTCACATTGAACAAGTTTCCCCCAAACATGAATCCTCATGACTCAATCATTATTAATTACTTCACATCAGCTTTGCCAACAAGCATTTTGCAATTTGTGAAGAGAGATGTGAAAGAAACTTCTATGCAAAATTTCAAAGAATCCATTACAGTTGAAAAGGACTTGTGCACCATTGGATTCATTGATGATGATGAATTGTGTAAAGACTCCAAGGAATCTGGAAAAGAGTCTTAGACCTCTTCAAACAATGCTAAGGACAAATAAGCTACTTATCTTGAAATTTTGACTAGGATCATCAAGTTTTTGTCCAATGAGTTGGAAAAGTTAAAAGACATGACAAGTGAGACTACTATCAACGACAAGTCTCCTAAGTTCAACTAACTAAGAAGGAATAAGAACAACAATAACAATCATCTAGCTAATCCGCGCAAATCTCAAATGTTGTGTTGAATGTTGAGAGTATGGACATGGATCAATATTGTTATTTACATCAAGAATATAACTTAGAAAAGAAGTTCCTACAATGGAACCACCTATCGAGGGGAATAATGAGCTTGTTTCCTTCGCAAACTTAATTTTTGGAAATTGCTTCTTGGAAACTGCCCATGGGTTTTATCTTGTTCAACCTTCTCCTCTCCCACTAAACAAACAACTGGAACTCCTTCCTAGAAATATGACTAGAGTTAAATACATTTGTACAATAGACATAGGTAGTACTAGTGTAGGACATAGCTCTAGCATTTTTTATATTTGGATTTTATACTTTGACAATTCAAAGACACAGGAGGGATCTAGAGATTGTTATGAAACCAGCTCACAAAAATATAGAAAAGAGAGATCAATGCCTTAGAATTCATCCTCTTCGAGGGGCAACCTCCTTTACACTACACAAATGAACAATTCTTGGATGATCCAAATGAAAATACCTCCTTTCTATATATAGGAGTCTAAGGGGTCATAATATAATTAGAGCCGACATAACAATAATAATGTAAGGGCACAATAATAATAATAGTGGGCTTCTATGGGTCACAATAGTAACAATATGGGCACTACATGGGTACATCAATATAATAAGGGGGGTTCACTAATAACAATAAGGGGTTACACTAGTAGTATAGGGGCCTAACATGCCCCTCTCCTTCAAAAAGTGTTGTCCTCAACGCTTGAGTAGTTCTTGATGCTTCTCTATAAAATTCTTGTCCTCCCATGTGGAGTCTTCAGCAGGTATGTTCTTCCACTTGATGAGATATTCTAAAATTGATCGATTTCATAGCTATCAGGTTCTTGTTTCTGTGACTGCTCCAAGTTCCAATATGATTTTTCCTTCCTATTAAATTTTTGGCAATATTGTTTGAATTGGGATCTTTTGCAACTTTTGAATAAGTGGCCATACTTCTTTGTCCTTCTTCCATTCATCCCTTGCTTCATTTATCCAATCTGGTTGGATAATAGAAATAGCACAAAATAATGCTTCCACATCCTCGTCCTTTCTTGAGAGTGCATATGCAACAAAATTTTGCTTCCATTTTCTATAGATGATGTCAAAGTCATAACCCAACATATTTGTGACACATTTTTTCTGTTCTTCTAAAGATAATAGTTGTTCTAAAAAGTATTTAAGACTATCATGATCCATTTTTACCTTGAAGTGTCTTCCCATTTGGTAAGGTCACCATTTCTCAAGTGCATGTAGTATTGCCAACATTTCCTTCTCATAAATAGCTTGCTTAAGATGTAGTAGTAAAAATACCCAATCAGCTACATCAAAACATTTTTCACTACAATGTTGATATAGTTGTTGTTTCATTTGATTTTGCACCAAAGTGGCATTATCCTTTAAAAGTTGTAGAACTTGTTGTTGATGCTCGATGTGATCTTTCACTGCTTGAACCTTTTTCTTCTTGATATGTCCTTCTATCTTTAGAGTTTGAGGAGTGGTAATTTCTTCCAATCCTTTACAAGATATGGTATGATTCATTTCTTGATTCTCGATGTGATATTTCACTACCTGAACATTTTTCTTCTTGATATTTCCTTCTATCTTGATAGTTTGAGGAGTGGTAATTCTGACCAATGAATTACAAGATATGGTTTGATTCATTTCTTCTTTCTCTGGGGTTGGGTCCTGGCGTATATCCTCTTCTTTTCATGTTTCTTGATCCTTTTCTTCCTCCTCTTCATACTCTGTAAAATAATTTCTTCTCAGCACACTTATGGCCTTTAGTGCATTTTCTATCACAATTGTAACAATGCCCTTTTTCTCTTTTTTCTTCCAATTGTTGTGGTGTCAACCTTATAGGTTGTGGAAGGTTAGAAGAAACAACACTTCCATATTTATAATTGTGAGGGGTAGACTTCCTTGTTGCCATAATTTTACTTTCCAGTATGTAACAAAGCCCTTTTACTCTTTCCAATTGTTGTGGTGTTGCTCTAAAGAAGGTGTTGCTCTTTGTATCCTCATAATGTGCTATCATTTCCTCCATGAAAATTGACCACGTAACAAGTTGTTTACGAGAACAAAGCCATTTATACCATAAAAATTGACCCGTTTCTAAATATGAAGATGCAATACATACCTTTTGTAACAGTGGTACACCATGTAGATCAAAATATTGCTCCATCTGAGGTATCCAATTTATCGGATCCTTGCCATCAAACTTCCTCATCTTGATTTTTCTTGATTTTAGGAGCTTGATCTTAAAATGACTGTAACTCTATACATTCGTATCTTTAAGTTATGAAATTGTGACCTGTAGTAGCCCTCTGCATCCTCTTTCCAATGCCACTAGTCTGATCCAAATTGGATTCTCCAAGGAAATGTTATGCCAAATCTCCCACAGTGACCTGATTATAGACTAGTTCAGTAAAGCGAACTTGTACAACGTACCACGTGTCAATTTTTCAACCTTTGGCTCTAAGAAATATATATAAAAAACTACATTCCGTCATCTTTCTGTACATTCTTACGAAACTTCAATCCAATGCTCAGAGAGAAAGTTATGATGATTTTCCCCAGGTCACCTATTTGGAATGTAATTCTGGAGTTCGCAAAAAGACCAACTCCCTCAGATCATATCTCCACAAATATAGCACAAAAAGATCTGAAATTCGTACCTAAGGTTCAGTGCGATTTCATCTCAAATGGTTTTTTTTTTTCATTTCTAAAACGTAGGAGAAAAAAAGTTATAGCGAAAATGCCACGATGACCTGTTTGGAGCAGCGAAACCCTAGAATCCAAAGCTCTGTTACCAAATGTTATGAGACCAACTCATAAAAAGATAGAAAAGAGAGATCAATGCCTTAGAATTCAGTCTCTTCAAGGGGGAAACCTCCTTTACATTACACAAATGAACAATTCTTGGATGATCCAAATGAAAAGACCTCCTTTCTATATATAGGAGTCTAAGGGGTCATAATATAATTAGAGCCCACATAACAATAATAATGTAAGGGCACAATAATTACAATAGTGGGCTTCTATGGGGCATAATAGTAACAATATGGGCACTACATGGGTACATCAATATAATAAGGGGGTTGCACTAATAACAATAAGGGGTTACACTAGTAGTATAGGGGCCTAACAGAGATGGTTGTGTTTTAGTAGACCTGCAACAAATAAAACACATGATCTCTTGCCTCTTGGGATTTGAGTGCACCAACAACACCGCTGAATATGAAACACTCATATTAGGTCTAGAGAAAGCCATTAACCTCAAAGTTGGCATTCTCAAAGAAATAGGTGACTTTGATATCATTTTACAAAAGGTACGGTATACTATACACCATGTCACCTAATATTAATAGTTATCAGCAAGAGGAAGGGAACTTAATTTTACAATTCCAATCTTTATATATTGTTTCTACTCCTATAATACATAACACGACTGCCGATATATTAGCAAATGTTGTTCCTACGTTTTCAATTCTTAGGGATAATAATTCTCTTAAAATTATTTATAAGCCATTCATCCCTGATTACATCACTAATTTATGCATTTTTAATGACGACCCATAGATACTACATTTCATGGCGAATGTTGATGTGTTCAAGGATGTAATCATTGATGAATATGAGCACAAAAAAGCATTTTAGGATGTAGCTTGATCGAACAAAGAGAATCCCATGCTTAAGGGCATGGTTTCATTAGAAAAGTTGTATGACTTGCAAAATGCTTTAGGAGACCAGTGAAGGTGAAGACTGACTTTTCAACTCTGTCACGTGAGATTGATCTTTGTAGAGAGAATGATCTAAAGTTTGTCAATCTTGGTACTTGTTGAACACCTTAGGAGTGGTAAGCCTTTATCCACCTTTTCAATTAGTATCGAGATGTTTTTGTGTGTATGTACGATGATCTCAAAACTTATGACATGTGAATAATCCAACATGCCATTCTAATTAAAGAAGGGGTCAAGCCTTTCTAAAAGAAGTCACGAAAATTTAAACTGATGCTTTAGCCTCTAATTTAGAAAGAGTTAAGGAAGCTATTGGATTCTCAAACCATATAGAAAGCGCGACATTCAACGTGGGTCTCAAATTTGGTCCTGGTAAGGAAGAATTCTAGGGAAATATGCCTATGTGTAGATTTTCGTAATCTTAATGATGCCTCAGACAAAGGCAAGTATCTAGTGCTAGTAATGGAACAAATATTTCAAACAGTATCAGGGTCAAAAAAAGTTCCTTGCTTGATGGATTTTCAGGCTACAACTAGGCTCTAGTGTCAGAACTTGACAAACTAAAAACAATGTTTCGAATGATGTGGGGCACATTTTCTTTCATAAGAATGCTTTTTGGGATTGTTAACGTCAGTGCAACTTTGCAACATGCGATGGGCATTTCATTTCATGCTTTGATCGGTCAGAGTGTAGTGGTTTATCTTGATGATGTAATGGTATTGTGGAAGAAGAGATTTGACCACTTGTGCCATTTAAAGAAAATTTTTGAGTGATGTCAAAGATACCAGATATCCATTAATCCCAAGAAGAGTATTTTCATAGTGTTGTAGGGGAATCCCTTGGGCCACATCATTGAAAAAAGTGGGATTAAGGTGGACCCTAGAAGGGTCAAGGCCATTACACATATTCCCATCCTAGTGAACAAGAAAGCCATGCAGTCATTCTTGGTGAAGATAAACATTCTCCTCAAATTCATCTCCGATTATGCCTAGATAGTGAAAACAATGTAGGATATGGTGAAGGAGGATGCAATATAAAAGTGGGATAAGAGGGAAAAGGATGAATTTTCCTATATAAAGAAAGAAATTAAAAAAGAACTAGCCTTATATAGCCCAAGCTTCAACATAGATTTTTTTCACTACACCTTCGCTTTTGATAGCTCTCTTACCGTTGTGCTTACGCGGAAAGATGATCTAAATAATGAGTGGCTGATATCATTCTTGAGTTCTAGCTTGAAAGGACCTATGTGGAACCACCCCACCATCGATAAACATTCCTATGCAATCTAAAAGGTGGTGAAACACTTTCGGTTCTATTTGTTAAAAAAAAATTTGTTGGGCATGGAATCCCCCCAAGGCATGTTTTGGGGTTCAAAGCCCAAGTTTTGACCTAATCTTGTTGTAAAGCTCCGCAAATTTTGGGCGTGGAGCGTGAAAGTATGATAGAGTCACAGAGTTTTCCACCCTAGTTTTGTAATGTAATGTCGGCCTACCCATGGTCCGCAAACCATGGGGTTGTATAAATAGAGCAAGGCTCTAAGTGTAAAAGATAATGAATGGTAGAGAAGCAAGAGTCTAGGTGACTAAGTGAAGTGTGTCTTTGGGTCATAGAGTAGGAGAAGGCTCTACAGCTGAGTGTGCAAAGGCCTAGTAGACCGCAGCTGAGTGCACGGACCCCTGTAGCTGAGTGTGCAGGGAGTAGTAGAGTCTGTAACCGAGGAAGGAATTAATAAAGAGAATTTTTATCATAATTCTGTGTATCTGTTCTTGGGTTAATGCATGCTTGATATAATTTGCGAATATACTATTTATTTATTGTGCGCACTTGTATGAATGGTTTATATTGTTAAGTATAACTTAAAGCACGCAAGTAGGCTAAAATAATCAACTAACATTGGAATATCAGTAAGGTTTGGGTAATAACGCAAAAGAGCAACATTCAGCCCTTGAGTAGGGCTGCACGAAGGCAATGGATTAGGCTGCGAGGTATAGGAAAGTGCGTGAAGCGACTTCCATGCAGGATCGAACCGTGGACCACTTGAACTCATCAGACATATCCAAAGTGAAAAACCTGGTTCTAGCACCCTCCCATACTACTTCAGGTGAGACCTCAGTCTACACTCCTCTGACTGTTGCTGAAAGGGCCAATAGTACCAGGATTTGTTTTGCTAAATCACCTCTGAACTGGGTCAAGCCCCAATAAGCCAACAAATGGTTCTGTTGCCGAGACAAGGATCTGCATAAGAGATGTTTGATGTCGTATCACTATAATCCAACAAAGAAAGGAGTTGAAGGGTCATTGGATAGAAAGATTCACAAGTTCGCAGTGCAGGAAAATAAGAATCCACGGTTATCAAAGGAAGACTGGTTAGATCACTACTTATATACGGAAATCCACGAAATTTTCTTTGCATCCTTCCCCTCTAAGTTGTATGAGTGGATTGTGAAGCTAGCAAACCATCAAGGAAGGTGTCAGCTCGATAAACCTATTGTGTGGACTCCAGAGTTGGTGCGTAGACTCGAAGCATCAAAATATAAGCTCCCGCACACTATGGACCATTGGCTCGATCAAACTATAGGAGGATTTATCACCAAGTTCGTGGTAGGTACTTCAGTCAGTTATAGTGAGGCAAAATGTCACTTCCTCAAAGGACCGCGAGGTAAGTACGTTAAATATTTGAACACTTAGATTAAGATGCTACCGTGTGAAAATCAAGTTATGTGAATAAATTGATGTTTGGGGCTACGCGAAGTGGGAGGATCCAAAAAAATGAAGGTAATACAGAACTATAAACTAGCCCTTTGATTTCACCTCCACGAGAAAGCGAGGAAGAGCTCGCAAAAGTTTCAACAAGAAGTGAGATTAGTTTGATAAAGTAGCGAATTCCATGCATACCACTCCAACCTACACCACCACCAGTTTCACCATCTTCACCCTCGTCTTTGCCCACACCACCTCGACCACCACTACAGTTCAATATGGCGAGTGCAATAAAGTTGTCGTTGTTCAAAGGAGTAGGCAATGAAGATCCTGACTAGTTTTGGTTCGTGGTAAAGGCTGTATGGGAAGCACAGGGAGTCACAGATGACAATATAAAGAAAGCAACGCTGGTCAGCACTCTACAGGATCACGCATTGATGTGGTACATTAAGCATTCCAATGAAAATCCAAGAACAGGGATCGCGAATATCCAAGCCGTGCTAAACAGGGAATTTAGCGGACCAAAATCAGAGACACAGTTGATTATCAGATTTAAGGAAATCATGATGCTTCCAAGCAATATCCTGTGGGAGCTAGATCAAAGACTAAAGGGTATGATTCGTGAAGCTAACATGTCCTTGATGGATGGGCAACATCGCGTATAGTTTGTAGCATCGCTAACACTGCATCTAAGGAACACGCTGTCACAGCAAAAGCTATCCACTCACGCTGAGACCTTGTAAATCGCAATGAGATTGCATGAGACCTAGATACAAAATCCTAACCTGGGAGTCCAACAGATCCATGTGTAGTTGAAAAACTTATGTCTTGAGATGCAGAGTTTGAAACAAGACAGTACAGCTTGCCCAGAAGCGCATGAGGAGGTATGGTGCGTAAAGTGCAAAGGCCAGGGACATGACAAGGACCATTGTCCAGTCTTCGTGAACTACCTAGCGGGAGGAGGGCCAATGCCATTGAGACCAGAGGCACAAGCAGGACTGAGCATGATGCCTGCATTATGGTGTGCGATTTGTCAGATAAGAGGGAAGCATGCTACAAATAACTGCCATCTATTACAGAAGTATACGCAAACTTCCCAGTAGTTGTTCTATAATTTCTGCAGGTTAGTAGGCCACGATGAGCGTACCTGTAGAAGTTATGAGCTGATGATGGATCAGACTCCTACCTATAGAGTTCAAATCAAAACATAAGCTCTCGATCAAAATGAGGGGATGGTGCACACTGGATTTCAAGGGCGTGGACGAGGTCGAGGTGGAACGGGACTAGGAAGAGGTCACAAACAGCTAATCTATTACAATTGCGGAGGGCCAGGGCACTATTCTCACGATTGTAAAAATCCAACGATACCATCATGCTTATATTGTACCAATTTGATCATGAGTTAGAGGATTGTGTCACGCTGATAGCGAGGTTGCACGATAAATGAGCACTCCAACCTTCCCTGACTCAGAACCTGAAAATGATGAGGTCTGAGCCATGCGAGGAAGACCCGAATGTAAACATCATGCTCTAAAGTGGTATCACGACAAGAGATGACAAAGGAAAGTAGCCTGAAGAGAGTGCCTGGGTTTGCAAGGCTCCAACAAAGGAACCAGAATTTGATTTGGAGCATGCTAAGGAGACATTCACGGAAGCTAAGAAGAGCTTCGCCTGGGCCTCCACTTGAGGTAGTAAAGACAAATTGGAACCAGAAATGGACCCATCAATGCTCAGTACCTTTTTAGATACATGCATGAAGCTGTTGTACGACATTAAGGCTATGAAGGTGCTGCAAGAACTCATCACTAGATGTGTTGGACCACGCTAGGAGAACCATGTGTAGTCCAGAAGCTCGAGAAGCATACAACATGAACAAGAAGAGAGATGAGATTGACTGCACAGATCAAGGAATATGAAATGGATCAAGTGATTTTTTATCTAGGATTGGACATGAACGTCCTGTCAAAGTAGACATGGGAGCACATGGGCAGGCCCGCGTTGCAATTGTTTCCTTCAATCACGAATGGTGAACCAACAAAAGATCCTACCTATGGGAAGATTGTAGGGAATAACGGTAGATATCAAAGGTGTGAGCATTCTTTCAGATTTCAAAGTGATAGAGATTGTTGATGACAATAATCCTTATCCTGCACTACTAGGAATTGTGGGTGCGGAGCGTGAAATTATGATAGAGTCACAGAGTTGTCCACCTATTTTTGTAATGTAATTTCGGCCTACCCATGGTCCACGGACCATGGGATTGTATAAATAGAGCAAGGCTCTAAGTGTAAAATATAATGAATGGTAGGGAAGCAAGAGTCTAAGTGACTAAATGAAGTGGTCAGAGAGTAGGAGAAGGCTCTACAGCTGAGTGTACAGAGGCCTAGTAGTCCACAGCTGAGTGCACAAACCCCTGCAGCTGAGTGCATAGGGCGTAGTAGAGTCTATAATCGAGGAAGGAATTAATAAAGAGAATTTTTATCATAATTCTGTGTATCTATTCTTGGGTTAATGCATGCTCGATATAATTTGCGAATATACTATTTATTTATTGCGCGCACCTCTATGAATGGTTTATATTGTTAAGTATAACTTAAAGCAAGAAAGTAGGCTAAAATAATCAACTAACATTGGAATACCAGTAAGGTTTGGGTAATAACACAAAAAGAGCAGTGTTCATCCTCTGAGTAGGGCTGCACAAAGGCAATGGATCAAGCTGCGAGGTACAGGAAGGTGCATGAAGCGACTTGCGCACAGGATCGAATCGCGGATCACTTGAACTCATTAGGCATATCCAATGTGCGAAAACCTGGTTCTAGCACCTTCCTATACTACCTCAGGTGAGACCATAGTCCGCGCTTCGCGAACTGTTGTCGAAAGGGCCAATAGTACCAGGATTTTTTTGCTACATCAACTCTGAACCTGGGTCGGGCCCCAATAAGCCAAAAAATGGTTATGTTATTGAGACTGGGATCTGCATAAGATATGTCTGATGTCGTATAACTATAATCCAAAAAAGAAAGGAATTGAAGAGTCGTTGGATAGAAAGATTCACAAGTTCGCAGCGCAAGAAAACAAGAATCCACAGTTATCAAAGGAATACTGGTTAGATCGCTACTTATATACGGAAATCCACGAAATTTTCTTTGCATCCTTCCCCTCTGAGTTGTATGAGTGGATCGCAAAGCTAGTATACCATCAAGGAAGGTGACAACTCGATAAACCTATTGTGTGGACTCTAGAGTTGGTAAGCAGACTGGAAGCATAAAAAGATAAGCTCACGTGCACTATGGACCATTGGCTTGATCCAATTATAAGAGGATTTATCACCGAGTTTGGTAGATACTTCAGTCAGTTATAGCGAGGCAAAAAGTCACTTCCTCAAAGGACCACGAGGTAAGTACGTTAAATATTTGAACACTTCGATTAAGATGCTACCATGTGAAAATTGAGTTATGTGAATAAATTGATGTTTGGGGCTATGCGAAGTGGGAGGATCCACAAAAATGAAGGTAACACAGAACTAGAAACTAGCCCTTTGATTTCACCTCCACGAGAAAGCGAGGAAGAGCTCGCGAAAGTTTCACCAAGAAGTGCGATTAGTTTGATAAAGTAGAAAATTCCACACATACCACTCCCCCCTACACCACCACCAATTTCACCATCTTCACCCCTGTCTTTGCCCACACCACCTCGACCACCACTACAGTTCAATATGGTGAGTGCAATAAAGTTGTCGGTGTTCAAAGGAGTAGGGAATGAAGATCCAAACCAGTTTTGGTTTGTGGTAAAGGCTGTATGGGAAGCACGGGGAGTCACGAATGACAATATAAAGAAAGAAATGCTGGTTAGTGCTCTACAGGATTGCGTATTGACGTGGTACATTAAGCATTCCAATGACAATCCAAATGCAGGGATCACGAATATCCAAGCTGTGCTAAACAGGGAATTTAGCAGGCCAAAATTAGAGACACAGTCGATTATCGAATTTAAAGAAATCATGATGCTTCTAAGCGAGACCCCCTGGGAGCTGGATCAGAGACTGAAGGGTATAATTCGTGAAGCCAACATGACCTTGATGGATGGGTAGCACCATGTATGGTTTGTAGCATCACTAATGCTATATCTAAGGAATGCGCTGTCACAGCAAAAGCTATCCACACAAGCTAAGACCTTGGAAATTGCAATGAGAGTGCATGAGACCCCAATACAAGATCCTAACCTAGGAGTCCAACAGATCCATGCGTAGTTGAAAAAGTTGTGTCTTGAGATGCAGAGTTTGAAACAAGATAGGATAGCTTGCCTAGAAGTGCATGAGGAGGTATGGTGCATAAAGTGCAAAGGCCAGGGACATGAAAAGGAGCATTGTGTAGTCTTCGCGAACTACCTAGCAGGAGGAGGGCCAATGCCATTGAGACCAAAGGCACAAGTAGGACTGAGCATGACACCTGCATTATGGTGCGCGATTTGTCAGATAGGAGGGGAGAATGCTACAGATAACTGCCATCGATTACAGAACTATACGCAAACTTCCCAGCAGTTGTTCTATAATTTTTGCAGGTCAGTAGGCCATGATGAGCGTACCTGTAGAAGTTATGATCTGATAATGGATCAGACCCCTACCTATAGAGTTCAAATCAAAACACGAGCTGTCGATCAAAATGTGGGGATGGTGTGCACTAGATTTCAGGGGCATGGATGAGTTCGAGGTGGAATGGGACTAGGAAGAGGTCGCGAACGAGGTCGAGGTGGAATGGGACTAGGAAGAGGTCACAGAAAGCTAATCTATTACAATTACAGAGGGCCAGGGCACTATGCCCGTGATTGTACAAATCCAACGAGACCATCATGCTTATATTGTACCCAGTTTGATCATGAGACAGAGGATTGTCCCATGCTGAAAGTGAGGTTGCACGATAAATGAACACTCTAACCTTCCCCGACTTAGAACCTGAAAATGATGAGGTCTGAGCCACGTGAGGAAGACCTGAATGTAAACATCGTGCTCTGAATTGGTATCACGACAATAGATGACAAAGGAAAGCAGCCTGAAGAGAGTGCCTAGGTTTGCAAGGCTCCAACAAATGAACCATAATTTGATTTGGAGCACACTAAGGAGACATTCATGGAAGCTAAGAAGAGCTTCACGTAGGCCTCCACTTTAGGTAGTTAAGACAAACTGGAACTAAAAATGGACCCATCAATGCTCAGTACCTTTCTGGATACATGCATGAAGCTATTATGTGACATCAAGGCTGTGAAGGTGCTACAAGAACTCATCACTAGATGTGCTAGGACCATGCCAGGAGAACTGTGCATTGTCTAGAAGCTCAGAAAGCATACAATGTGAATAGGAAGAGAGATGAGATTGACCACATAGATCAGGGAATATGAAATGGATCAAGTGATTTTGGATCTAGGATCAAACGCAAATGTCTTGTCAAAGCAGACATGGGAGGACATGGGTAGGCCTGCGTTGCAATGGTCTCCTATTCAAATTACGAATGGCGAACTAGAAAAAGATCCTACCTATGGGAAGATTGCAGGGAATAAAGGTAGATATCGAAGGTGCAAGCGTTCTTGCAGATTTCAAAGTGATAGAGATTGTTGATGATAACAATCCCTATCCTGTCCTATTGGGAATTGATTGGGCCACTGACATGAATGGAGTGATAAATCTAAAGAAGCGCAAGATAATTTTTGAGAAAATGTCACTATGTGTAGTGGTACCTTTAGACCTAGCGGAAGGATCATGCTACACAGAGCCAGTGTACGACTGCAAGAAAAATGAAGATCTAGACTGTATCTACAAGATAACTACGCAGGAGCAGGATTGGGTGAATCCAACAGCGTATGGTAGGATTTTGTTGGAGTGAAAAAGCTCCTGCACCGTAGATTTGGACAAGGAAATAGAATGATGGCAGAACCAGTTACACGAGGTAACCATGCTCAATTGCAACATGATGATAAAGTCACTACACTGCCTGGAAAAATACGTAAGGGATCTACCTATGTATGATGGGTTGAGTGAGGTGGATGATTTCCTGAACAAATTTGAAAAAGAAGTGTCGGAGTAGCACCGGTTTGATGCTCTAAAATGGGTACTACATGTTATGCCTACAAGGTGGTGGGGTATGCATCAAAGAAGTTTTGAGGACTGGCACGAATGTGTAAGGGTGATGCGCATACGATTTGGGACACCTCAGATGCAAGTAATGGACAAATATGACGGATGGGATGATTGAAGATCACACCTTGCAAAATGGACAAAGGTCTATGGGGAAAAGCCACAACCTAAGTGGGTGCACTTGTTCTGTCATACCCTGGATATCATACCCATGAATTGGTATACTGAGATAGAGCTCTACCATGGCACGAGTGAATGGGATACCTTTCACGAAGGATTCCTATTAACCTTCACATTTGAGGATCTTTGGTGGGATACTGTTGATGATGCGCTACAAGCAATAAAAGTAGCTATCTTCAAAATACCCCAGGAGCCAATGGAAGTGCTTCAGCTGGAATGGGCGACCCAGCTGAGTTGCACGCTGGAGTGTTACAATGTAAATATTGAGGAGGATGATGAGGATCCACGAGAAATTAACATTCTAGAAACTGAAGCATATCGTGAGGTTCAAGGATCATTGATTGAAGATCCTGACATCACCGCGCCACTAAAAACGAAGTAGGTAAACATTGGGACAGAGGCTAAACCAAAGTATGCAATGCTCGGTGACTATTGGGATGATGCCACGGTGGATAAGGTCATTGAGCTACTCCATGAGTACCAGGAATTATTTTTGACCAAGATTACAGACTTAAAGGGGATCGTTTGCAATTTATGGATGATGAAGATGACCCTAAAACCTGAAGCAAAGCTAGTTAAGTAGAGGCCTTCCCGCTTGATTTCGAAGTATAAGGAAAAGGTCTGCATAGAACTAGACAAAATGCTCGTAGCCGAAATTATTGAGCCGGTGGAAGAATTCGACTGGGTGAGCTCTATGGTAGTGCAGGAGAAAAGGAAAAAGGGCGAGATAAGAATATGCATGGACCTCAGGAATTTGAATGACGCCTATGTACATGAACCATTCCTGACCCCGTTCATAGATGAAGTATTAAAAAATGTTGTCAGGAAAGAAGCATATTCTTTCATCGGTGGGTTCTCAAGATACCACTAGATCAAAATCACACTGGAAGATAGGAGCAAGACCACCTTCGCTACTGAATGGGGCTGCTTTCAATACACCGTCATGCCATTTGGGTTAAAAGTCACGCCAACCATCTTTTCGCGCAGAGTTGTTGCTGCCTTCAAAGAATATATCCACAAATTCCTGGAGGTCTATCTGGATGATTGGACTATCTTTGGATTGGTTAAGCACCATGTAGCAAGCTTATTCTTGATGCTAGATACTTGCCGACGACACCAGATTACACTGAACCTTAAGAAGTGCACGTTCCTCGCTCCCTTTGGGAACCTAATGGGACATGTGGTTTGCAAATAGGGACTAATGGTAGACCCCGTGAAGATTGCTGTAATTCTGAAGTTGGAAGCACTGTGAACTATTAAACAGTTGCGTGCTACCTTGGGACACATAGGATACTACAAGAAGTTAATCAAAACCTATGGCCAAATCACCGTGTTGATGGAGAAACTATTGAAAAAGGATGTCACATTTTGCTAGAATGATGATTGCATGAAGAGTCTGGACGTCCTAAAGGGGAAATTGGCCTCCGCCCCAATCCCGGTCTTCCCAAAATGGGATGTGGAGTTTCATGTCCATGTTGATGCATTGGGTATTGTGTTGGGATCGGTGCTCACACAAGAGAGTAGAGAGGTCTTGGATCACCCTATCGCATTTGAAAGTCGTAGATTGTCCAAAGCTAAAAAGAACTATTCCACAACAAACCGCGAAGAATTGGCTATGGTGTACACGCTCCAAAAATACAGTACTATTTCTTAGGAGGACATTTCAAGATGTACACAGACCATTCCATGCTAAAGTACTTGGTCAATAAGCCTGTGTTGGGGGGGTGCATCTATACGTGGCTCTTATTGTTCCATGAATATGACTTTGAGGTCATGGTAAAACCTGGCTGCCTAAACGTAGGACCTGATCACTTGTCACATATTGAGACAAGCGAGGAACCTACTAGTTTGGAGGAAGGATTACCTGACACATAGCTCTTTGCTGTGTGCATCGCAGACGGACACTTCGAAGATATAATCCACTTTCTAACAATAGGCACTGTGCTGAAGGAATACTCATCCAACAGAAGAAGGAATTGGTGGTGCACGCGGTGGATTTTTCTGTCATTGTGGGGCACCTATACAAAATGGGAAATGATGAGATTTTGTGAAGGTACGTACCTGAATTTGAATGAAGCCAGATCCTCATGGAAGCACATGGGGGCACTGCAGGAGGACATTATGCAGGACGAGAGACCACACAAAAGATTCTTCACACAGGGTTGTGGTGCCTAACCCTTCACCAGGATTCAAAAGCACATTGTAAGGCCTGGGATATATGTCAAAGGACCGGAAAAACATCATGGAGGGATAGATGCCATTGAATCCACAAATGATGCTGCAGTCATTCAAGAAATGGGCAATCAACTTCGTAGGACCTATCAAACCTCAGGGGAAAACAGGCACGTGATACATCATCACCATGATGGAGTACCTGACTCACTGGGTGTAAGCGCAATCGGTCAAACACTGCATGGCCACCATGGTTGTGAAGTTTTTGTTTGAACACATGTTGACTTGATTTGGTTGTTTGAAAATTTTAATGAGTGATCGCGTTACACATTTCCTGGACAAAACCATCAGCGCGCTCATAGAAGAGTTCTAGGTGTATCATCAGAAAAGCACACCATATCACCCACAAGCCAATGGAACAATAGAAGCATTAAACAAAATACTGGAGATTGCACTAACCAAAGTGTGCAACGCGCAATGAAGCGATTGTGACCTACGCATACCTCAAGTACTATGGGCTTATAGGAAAATGTGCAAGAAACTGATGGGACAAACACCTTTCTAGTTAGTTTATGGCGTGGAAGTTGTCATGCCAATGGAATATATTGTACCTAGTATGTGCATAGCAGTGCTCATAGGTATGATGGACCGTGAACCTCTCGAAGAGAGGCTCACACAATTGGAAGAACTTGAGGAGGAACGGTTCTTGGCTGGTTTTCATCAGCAAGTACAAAAGCAACCTGAAAAGGCCTAGCACAATCGCCATATTAAGTTGTGCACCTTCAAGGTAAATGACTTAGTGTTGTTGTACGACAGTAAGTTTGAAAATTTTCTAGGAAAGTTTAGAATGCATTGGCTGGGACCATATGTGTTTACAGAGGTCATAGATGGAGGCGCCGTCCAGCTAGTCAAACTAAATGGAGAACCCTTCACAGGCAAAGTGAATGGTAGCCGCTTGAAGCCCTACATGGGTGGGTCAGCTATTTGACTAGATGGCAGAAGAACAATCTTCACGCTCCAAGGATCTAGACAAAGGCGTGAGACTATAAACATATGTAGCAGATACCAGTACAGATGTATGGAAGCAGTTTGGACACAAAGGTCTCAAGACAGCGTATGCAACAGATCCAGCAAGCAGCAGCTCAGTGTGCTACTGAGCTTTGCGCAGTTCGAGAACAACTGGAGGGACTCCATGACAATATCACCACGCTGATAGAGTGACTCGAGGGTGAATCACGATGTTTGTGTTGGGGGCTTGTTGGGCATGGAATCTCCCCAAGGCATGTTTTGGGGCTCAAAGCCAAAGCTTTGACCTAATCTTGTTGTAAAGCTCTGTGAACTATAGGCATGGAGCGTGAAAGTATGATAGAGTCACAGAGTTGTCCCCCCTAGTTTTGTAATGTAATGTTGGCCTACCCATGGTCTGTGAACCATGGGATTGTATAAATAGAGCAAGGCTCTAAGTGTAAAAGATAATGAATGGTAGGGAATCAAGAGTCTAAGTGACTAAGTGAAGTGTGTCTTTGGTTTGTAGAGTAGGAGAAAGCTCTGCAGCTAAGTGCATATAGGCCTAGTAGTCCATAGCTGAGTGCGTGGACCCCTGCAGCTCAGTGCGCAGGGTGGAGTAGAGTTTGTAGCCGAGGAAGGAATTAATAAAGAGAATTTTTATCATAATTTTGTGTATTTGTTCTTGGGTTAACGCATGCTTGATATAATTTGCGAATATACTATTTATTTACTGGGCGCACCTGTATGAATGGTTTATATTGTTAAGTATGAGTTAAAGCATGCAAGTAGGCTAAAATAATCAACTAACATTGGAATACCAGTAAGGTTTGGGTAATAATGCAGAAGTGCAACGTTCAACCCCTGAGTAGGGCTACGCGAAGGCAGTGGATCAGGTTGTGAGATACAGGAAAGTGCGTGAAGCGACTTGTGCACAGGATCAAACCATGAACCACTTGAAATCATCATACATCTCCAGGGTGCGAAAACCTGGTTCTAGCACCCTCCCATACTACTTCGGGTGAGATCTCAGTCCGTTCTCTGCAGACTGTCGTCGAAAGGGCCAATAGTACCAGGATTTGTTTTGCTAAATCAAATTTGAACCTGGGTTAGGCCCTAATAAGCCAACACAATTGTATCATCTTTGTCCCACACCCAACAATCAAATCGTTGTTTGTTGAACATGAGCTCATTGAAAGAAGAGATAATTAGATGACTGGTTTAAAGGAATATGATCTCGAATCCAAACTATTTCACACTATCAAGGGCCATGGTCTATGCCAACTAGCAGAAGAAGCATTAAACACAATAGAATATGATTCATCTGGATGGGAGAAGGAGATCAAGATGTACAATGTTGAGCGAGATACCCCAAACTCTCGATACAAAAAAGTGCAAAAATATCTTGAAAATGGTATTCTAACCTCTCATTTATTTGTGAGATAGAATAGGTCAATAATATTGAAAGCTCAATCTTATTAGTTAGTAGATGGGGTGATTTTTAGAAAGCACCATAAAGGAGTCCTTCTTAGATGCTTGGTGTAACAACCCTAGTGAAAATTCGATGTAATAAAAGTTAATAAAGGTAAAATAATACCACAAGGAACAATTATTCAAATATGAATCTTGGGAAAAGATATTGTAATGGGTATCACTGGATATGTTTATGGCTAAGGAAACTGGCAAAGGAATTGGGAAGGAAATTGAAGGAAAATAATGGAAAATGATGAAACTAGAGGCCTTGTCGATAAAAATACTTTTGAGGATCAATTAGAAAGCTCTTGGCTCAAGCTTTCTCTCAAATTTTGGAGAAAGGAAGGAAAAAGAAAGCAAGGAAAGGATAAGGAAAGGAAAGGAAGGAAAGAAAGGATCAAGCAAGGAAAAGCAGGATCAAGCAATTTCTGTAGGAACACTTGTAGGTAACATATTGCATGTGTGATTTCCTAGCTCATTTTGACATGCATGGATTTACATGATGGTATATGGTTCTCTTGTTATTTGTGGCATGGTTTTTCGAGGTTATGATATTGGTTTTATGCCTAGCCTTTCCTTTTCTGAATGCCATGGTGTGTTGGGATGCTTATCTCGGTTTTGAGATTTGGATTTTCTAGATGGATTTCAGAATCAAGGTCGGAGGTGGTCTCAAGGTTCATTCCCAAAGGCCTAGGAATCCCTTGACCATTTTTCGCAGGATACATGGTAAAGCTGAGGGAGGAGTCTTAGTTTAGGGCCTAGTGATCTGGGTTTGTTTGCAAAAAAATCCTAAGAGAATGGTATCAATTTAAGCCCTAGTGGTCTGGGACTAGATTTCGGTAAAGCCTGAGAGACAACGAGATGGAAAATTCCTCAACGATAGTGATGGATTCGAGATGTAATTCCAAGTTTGGTTTGGTTTTGTGATCGAAGCACCGATTTTGGTGTGATCATAGTTTGGTGAGGATGGAGGTGTTTTAACCTGTAGATTCCCTTGGTTGTTTTTATGTTGGTTTATCCATGAGATTCCACATTCATGCTTGGAATATGGCACGAGGGTGACTGGCTAAAAGAAAGATTTGGTTCAACCATGTCTAGGTTGGGTGGTACATGGAAGTCTTGACCCTAGTTGTATTTTCCTATTATTAATGAAAGCTATGTTCTCTTGCTTTTTTATTTATTTATATGTGGATTTAATGGTTGTTATATCTATGTGACTTCCATGGTTTTATGCTGGTTATAAACATGGTTAATTGACTGGTTCATGTCATGGTTATTTCATGTATTTAGTAATAATTGTTAAAATGATGGATGAAAGACCTAATTGATGTCATAATAGCTCAAGTGAGAAGGTGGTGATCCTTCTTGTCATGTTTCAAAATATTTTTCCTTCGTTCATGCTCTGTCTTGTATCCTAGACCTATAGGCTGCATTGATGCCAAGTATTTGATATAATGTCAATCCCAGTTGGGGATGGCCAAGCCTAGTCTTGAAGTTAATTTTTGGTTTATTAGTCTTGTCATCATGTGTTTGATAGATTCTGAAAGTTACAATTTCTGGGTAGTGGTCAAAATTATGTGCTAGAAAAGTGCCTTAAATTCCATAGACAGTGGTACATATCTGTTGGGAAAAGTCCCTGGATGCAGGCATGCATGCCAGTGAGAGTGTTTAGAGGTCATTGGAAAATGGCATGCCCATAACATGAGAGCGTCTAGAGGTCAAGAGGTCTTAAAATTCGGTGGGACCCAGGGGCAGGATGCCTGAGTGACTGGAACACCTCCTAAGGCTGTTATTGTTGATGTGGAAGGTATGGTTTATGTGTTTCCATCAATTCCATTTCCTTACGGTCACCAAGGAGGTTGAATCAGATCATAGTATCCTCTCATCACATGTTTACCCAATTGCACACTTACTTGGGTAGATGTGGGATGAGGGTGGTTACAGAGTGGTATCAGAGTGTGGTTGCACTCTCCTTGCATGAATGTGTTTATCATGCATAAATGTTGGTTGCATATGTGTCCAGATGTTTGTGGATTATGTGCTTGTTGTGTATGTGTTGTGGTGATCATTGTGGCAGTTTTGTCACCATGTGGATGTTGATGGTGTTGTTGTTGGATGTGATTGGCATGAGTGCATGTCGGTTATGCATTTGTTATGAATTTATGTGTCTATATGTTGTTAGGCATGCATTGTCATGGTGAAGGTTGTCATGCATGAGGTCATTGTATGCAATTAGGTCATAATGATGCTATTGGTATGTTATGATGCTAATGTGTTGGTCGAGATAGAGAAAGAGATGCAGATCATTAAAATGAAGTTGTAGCATTGGACCTCAATGCAAGAGCATGTCATCATACAAGCTTATATGTTGGGAATGCAGGTATGTAGGTTAAGGATTGTTATATGCATTATGGTTATGTGTATGACTTTCATTCTATTGATGTGATGGTTACATACATGATAGATGATAGATGATTAGTGTACTCATATGCCCATGTGTCAGATAGTTATGAATGTTAGTGACATGTGTTTGTATGCATTGCTAGTGTTGTTTTATGTTACATAACCTGATGATTAGGTTATATGTTGTTGATGAGCATGATATATAAGTTATTGTTATATGCTAGTAAAATTGATAATTAGGGTTATTACATTAAGACGTTGATGTTATATGTTGCGTACTAAGTTGGATTGGTCTATGCAAATGGTTAGGGTTATGACATTCAAGTATCAGTTAATATGATGTTATATTATATCATACTAATCTAGAATGACTGTGTAGATGTGATTATTTTGTATGAATGATAATTGTTTATGAGTTTATGATGTGAAAATGTTAGCAAGTGATTATTATGGATATCATGACCTTATTTATGTTTTAGTTGATATGTTGTAAAGCTATATCATTCTAATCTTAATTGATTGTGCAGACCAGATAGCCTCCCCTAAGATACATTAAGGTATGAGTTTTCTTATGTCGTATATTTGGTGTTTGAATGTTTGGTGTATATTAAGTTGTCTAGTTGATTTATTTAATATGGTATGTTTGCAAGTTGGTTGGATGTTTATTGAATTGCATAATATGAGTATGTGTTCAAACGATCTTGTTTAAGATTATTGTACTAACACATATGTGTTGAGACAGTTGATATGTACATGATTGTAGCAGGTGAAACTTTTAGCATTATGTCTAATGGCTATGAACTGACTATGGATTATGACATGATTGTTAATTTTGGTAAAGGTTTATTTAAAATTGATAGATATGATTGTCTTGGTATTTGGAACATATGGTTGACATGTGTAAATAGTTGCAGGAAACATGCTTGGTATTAGCGTGACAAGGTAATAGTTGATGTACTTATATAACTAGCAGTTGGGTGATGTGATAGGTACATCAAGTAGTTGGTAGTTATAGGTGGATCTATCAAGGAAATTGGAGTCCCTTGAGAGATGGCTTGGATGTGTCCAATCACAAGATAATGTGCTTGGCACAATAGGAAAAGGTAATTGGTGTATTGTTATGTTTATTTAAGCACTAACAGTTATTTGTTCATGGTAGTATGATGCAAGGGATTGCATGGAAATGGAGATTACGATGAAATTTCAAAAAAGGCATAGGTTGAGCTTTCCCTTTGAAGCACTAGGAAACATGGGGATTGAGTCATGGTATCTATGGTTAGTCTTGTTCTTTTGGTATTTTGTGATTTCCTTTCACTTGATTTGTAGTTTTTTGATGTCTAGTGCATGATCATGCCACTTTGGTTGTGGTGTCATATTGTTGTTGGTTTTCCATGGGTTTCTTCTTGTTTGCTTCTCGGTCTTACCTTTATTTTTCTTAGAATATTAGGAATTGCTTCGGGAACAAGGAATTTAATGGAGTTCGAGGATATTTTTTTAGTACCCAACAGGTGATGTAAAGCCAAGATGAAGCTTAGTGCATGTATAAGGGAACCTGAAGCCAAGCGTATAACAACTAGTTGGATTGGTTGGGTCCATTGGTGTAAATGGAAAAGGTCGAGATAATCATGAGAAAAGTAATCAGGAAAGGTAAAGTAAATATATTTAAGGTGTCATATGCCTTATCTAAGTTGGGAGTTGGTGTTCTCGAAGTTGTACATGCGTTGCACGGATAAAGGAATTTCCCTTAATCTTGACCCTATGATATCTATTAATTATGTTGTGATCATGATTGTGTCAATGTATATATATGAATATATGTATATATGTAAGTATGTGGTTTTCTGATGAGATCATGATTGTTTTGTGCTAATGTTATATATATGTATGTATGTATGTATCTATTTTACTATCTGATAGGGTCATCAGGAATATTTCTTATGGAGGAATGATTGCTTATGCAGGTGAATGGCATGAGGAGATTCCTGGTTCATGAGGAATCAAGTGGGAAGAGTAGCCTGACATATGTCTAAGGTTAGTATCATTTCGATATGAATTGATATTATGTGATTATAGTATGTCTATGTTTATGTTATGGACAAGTTAATGCTAAGAGATACATCAACGAAATTAAAACAACGTGATGCACAACATGCTAGGATAAGCATGGATGGTGGAAGGACACTAGAAGTAAGGTTTCTTGGTAGAGGCAGTGTGGTGTTGGTTATGCAGTGCTATTATTGTGAATATAATGTATGTGTTGTACATGTTGCATCAATGTTGTTGTGTGAATGTGGTGTTGTGTATATATAGTGTGTGTACATGTTGTTATGCAGTGTTATGTATAGGGTGGTACAGATAGCGTTGTGTGAATATTTCATATACAGTGTTGGGCATAGATGGTGTTGTGTACATGTTGGATATGTGGCATTGTGTGCATATGGTGTTTTGTGCATGTTGGATATGCATTTTTGTGTACATATGATGCTATGTACATCTTGAATATGTAGTTCTATGTACATGTGGTGTTGCGTACATATTGTACATGTGATGTTATGTACATATGGTGTTGTGTGAATGATTGTACAAGTGGTTTTGTGAGCATGTGGTGTTGTGTAAATTTTGTACATATGGCGTTGTGTGTAGGTGGTGTTGTGTACATGTCATGCATATGGTACTGTGTGAATGTGGTTTTGTGTACGTCTGGCATTGTGTACATGTGGTGTTTTGTACATGTTGTACAAATGGTGCCATGTACATGTGATGTGTACACGTTATGCAGGTGGTGTTGTGTATAGGTGGTACTACGTACATGTTGTAGGTGTGGTACTGGTGTACATGTAGTATTATGTGCATGTTGTACATGTTGTGTTGTGTACATGAGGTATTATGTATGTACATGGTGTATTCGTGGTATGATGACACGTGTAATCATTGTGTTGTATGTTGTGTACGTATATGTATTATGTTGTGGTGTACACTGGGTGTAGGACTAGGTATTGCGTTGTGTTGTACACTGGGTGCAAGTGTATGCATTGTATGTTAGGTATAGGTGCATGTCTTTCATGGTGTTATATGTCTTGTGTGTTTGTATGCGTGTGATGCACACTATGTGTATGTGCACATGGTTGAGGAGAAGGCACTGGGTGTTTCTTAGGTGTGGCAACCGATCCGATGTGCACATAGAATAAGGACAAAGTTAGAAGCTAAGGATTGATTAAAGGATAAGTATCAGTATTTGATTTAGTTTTATGATGCATGTGATATATGATTCTAGTTTATGATCGTTACATTTGATTTACGATTTTGATCTATGATGGTTGTGTTTTGAGCTAACTTGATGTGATATATTTATATATGATGATTTGGTCAAGGATGCTAATTTGACTTGTTGGGACACGAAGTAAATAGGATTGCAAGGGTACCTTATTGATGAGCTACAAATGAGGTGTGATTGGAAGTTATTTCAATTTATTTTTAATCTAATGTAAGTTATGTGCTTGGTATAGGAAAGCATGAAATTCCTGGTTGCGTGGTTAAAATCGACTGCAAGAATTATAATCAACAACAAAAGAAATTAAAACAAGCATCGGTATGTTGGTAAAGAAATTCAAGGGCAGGGCCATTGTGGGACACTGGTACCTAATAATGTCCATTTATTTCCATGAGCATGCTATGATCGGTATGATGGTTTGAGGCTAGTATATGCCTTGGTTGTTTGAATTTACAATGTGAGGAATCCTTTCCAAGGGATGGATAACCCAGGATAGGGGATGCTGGGGAACTTGGAAGGTGAGTGACTACATGGAAGGGGGTGACTAGATTTCTTGAGCAACTGTGTAGTAGAGAAGGGAAGGCTGAGGATATATTCATTTTGGTCATGAGCATTTCTAGATAGAATCATATGCACATTGGGAGTGCGCCCTAGAACAATGAGTCAGTAATTATTCACTGAGAGGATAACTGGTGAAGGATTGTAGTGCTAGATATTAGATGCAGTCTTGAGTGTGGTGTTAGAAATACTGGGGGGGTGAATTAGTATTTCTTAGAAATTAGCACTTTTAAATCCTTTCGAAGCATTGGTTAATCTTCAATTATTATTATAGTTTATCCAGTAACAACAGTAAACAATAAAACATAGCAGGCACAACAATTTTAGGCGGAAAACCCCCTCTAGGTCAAAAACCACTGAATGCTTTTCTAATAAATTATTTAATCTTCAGTCCCAACTGAAAGGACAACCTAACACCCTGGAGGGACAACCCGACGCCCTGGTTTCTTCAGTAGTCAACTAAATGGATGCCCCAACATCCTAGACCAACCTACCACCCAGAAGTGTTCACAGTCTCCAACCTGTAGGTGACTTCATGCACATTCCTAGCACCTCCTTTCCATCCAATAATGATCAGAAATGAGATAAGAGTGTGGACTCCAGTGTCAGGGACAATGATCCACGATACAATATGATTTACTTGTACTTGACCAAACACCCAATCACACTATGACCTACAACCCAACCATGAAATCATCCCAAAAATGCACCCTCAACTGTAGGAAGATTGACTCTTTTATAATCATGACTCTTTTACAATTTTACAATGATGATATTTTACAAGACTGACTCTTGACAAGAACTAACGCTTGACTTGACATAGATTCTTGGATCATTTATAGCTATTGAGGTACTATCATGCTTGCTTCAAGTAATGTTACTTTAGCACTACACGTCCTTCTATTATGTGTCTAAGTTGTCCTAAAGTGTTCTCCTTCCTTCACATGCATTAACAAGTAAGACCCAAACATCTACAAAACAATACGCTTACATTGTCCTGCAAAAGCACATGTTAGGAATGATATTCAAAATTCAAATGCAAACAGTAATTATGCATACCTTTCTATAGCAAACTTACCCTTGACTATTGATGTGTGGTCCTTTCTGTAGTGATCCTTGAATGTATACCTTTTCTTTCCTTCCAGGAGCTTGATATTAAATCTGTTGTATCTATTTAATTTCGATCCCTAAGGTCTGAAATGCCATCCTATGGTAGCCCTCTGCGTCCTCTTTCCAACCCCAAAGGTCTGATTGAGATTGGATTCTTCAAGAAGGAGTTATTCCCAATCTCCCACGATGACCTGATTGTAGACTGGTTCAGAAGAGTGAACTTGTAGGAAGTTCCATGTGTCACTATTTAGACCTTCGACCCTGAAAAAAAACCCAAAAATGAAAGTTTGTCCTCTTTCTATCACGGTTTAGGAAATTTCAATCTAATGCTCAGAGAGAACGTTATGATGATTTTCCCAAGGTCACCTGTTTGATATGGAATTCGGGAGCCTGCAAATACCCTAACGTCCTCAGATCATGCCTCTTTAAATCTAGAAAACCAAGATGTGAAATTTAGTCATGCGGTTAATTAATATTTCCACTCAAATGGTTTTAATTTTAGCTTCTAAAGCTTCGTATAAAAAATGTTATAGTGAAAATTCCATGATGACCTGTTTGAAGTAGAGAAATCCTAGAATCCAAGGCTCTAAACTTGCTTCAAAACAGACCTTCAAACTTGATCATAATTTTGTACCCTAACCAGAACTCAATGAAACCTTAAACTCCCTAGAAGAGATCCTGCATTAGAAGCTCATTAGGGCCAAAAAATTACGGAAGTCTTCTCACCAGATAGTTCATTAAAAGTACTTACAAGAGGAGGATATGAGGGTCACTATTTATAGAAATGTCTTGAGTTGAGGGGTCCGCAATAGTGAACGTTCAAGGGATTTTAGGAGCATAAAAAATTATTAATTATTTACTATTCAATGACCACAACCAATGATGATTTCCATGCCACAATCCCATGGGGTTTTAGCCCACTAATTATGGTTACTAACTTCAAACATGAATAACCCTGAAACCGCGAAGAACTACGTGGCGTGCCATATATCAATGGAAACATCTCGACGAGTAGAATACATCGAGAATATCCTTGACTTAGAATAGAAATAGTTTTCAAGTCAAAATTCCCATGCAATATTGGGGTAGCCCCTAGTGCTTCTTGGGTTTACATCAATGACAACTACTAATCAACAATCTCCCCCTTTCACATTGATGACAACACAAGTACTCCCCCTATGATCATGACACCTCTTTCTATTGTCTTCTCTCCCCCTTTGTCATCAGTGGCAAGGGGTAACTCTCCCTCACAAACTGTCATGATGCAGACCTGTACAAACCTCCACTCCCCCTTTCTAATTATTTAGATAAGAGAAAGAGTCTAATGAGAACTTAGGAGAATCCCAAGGTTTTGGTGAAGATACTCAATGCTTCATGAGGTTATGGTTTGGTAAATATTTCAACAATTTGTTCCTTTGTTCCAACACATTCAAGCTTGATATTCTTTTCAATGACCTTCTCTCTAACGAAATGATATTTGATCGAAATGTGCTTTATTTTGGAATGCATCATAGGATTATTGGAGATACTGATGGAATTGGTGTTATCACAAAAGATGGGAATATGCTCATCAAATGTGACATGAAGATCTTGCAAAGTTTGCTTCATCCAGAGAACTTGAGTACAAAAAGTTGTTGTTGCGATATATTATGCTTCTACTGTGGATAACAAGATTGAACACTGTTTTTTACTTAACCATGAAACAAGGCAACAACCTAGATAGAATTTTGCTCCACTGGTACTCTTTCGATCATCAAAACTTCCTACCCAATCTCCATATGTATAAGCTTGGATAAATAAATCATTTCCTTTGGGATACCATAAACCATATTCTATTGTGCCCTTAAGATATCGAAGAATTATTTTCATGGCAATAATATGAGATTATTTTCGTGCTACTTGGAATCTTGCTACTTGTACAACTGCCTGCATTATGTTTGGCCAATAAGCTACCACATATAGAAGACTACTAATCATAGATCTATACAACCTATCATCCACATCCTTTGATCAATATTCTAAACTTAACTTGCAACCTGTTACCATTGGGGTAAGGATAGGCATGCAATCTTCCATCTTGAATTTCTTGAGCATTTATTTGATGTACATGGTTTGATATATAGATATTCCTTTATCCTATTGAGATATTTGAAGCCCTAAAAAGTATGTCAGCTTGCCAAGTAGAGACATTTCAAACTCACTTTTCATCTTTGTAGAAAAGTATTTACTTAATCTCTCATCATTGCTTCCAAAAATTATATCGTCCACATATACCTCGATAATTGTTAGGTTATCTTCATCCACTTTCAAATAGAGATTGTTGTCAGTGATTCCTTTATTGAATCCTTGTTGATGTAGATATCCATCAAGATGAACATATCAAGCTCTAGGAGATTGTTTGAGACCATATAGTGGCTTATTTAATTTACAGATGTAGTCTTCCTTGTCAGAGAGTAGAAAACCTTCGGGTTATTCAATGTAAACTTCTTCTTCCAATTCACCATTTAGAAAGGCAGACTTAACATCCATTTGGTACACCTTGATTTTTCTCAAGCACGCATAAGCAATAACATCTTGGTAGCTTCCGTTCTAGCAATGGGAGAAAACCTTTCTTCAAAATCAATTCCTTCTACTGTGCATATACCTTGCAGACTAATCTTGCCTTATTCCTAGTAACATTTTCATCCTCATTCAATTTGTTTTTGAAGACCCATTTAGTTCCAATAACATTTTTATCCTTTGGTCATGGAACCAATTCCCAAGTGTTATTCTTCTCAATTTGATCCAGTTCTTCATTCATAACTGCTACACGATCTTCATCTTGACTAGCTTCCTCAAAATTGCTAGGCTGAAAAGTTGCTAAAAGAGAAAGGTGGGATTACTATGATGAATGAAGTTGTTGACTTCTTTTGGTGCCGATTCCTTAATTTATGTTACCAATAATTTGATTTGACAGATGATTCTTTTGACACCATTATTTTAAAACTTTTGAAGTTTCTAGTACATCCTACTGATCATTTCTTATTTCCTCTTGGTTTACTATTGTTTCAATATTTAATTGGTCTCGTTCTAGAGCTTCTTCTTCACCCTTCACAAATTCTACCTCAAATCCCTTAGATTTTCCTGAAGGTAAAATCTCATTATTATCCTTTGGAACAAAATCTTCATCAAAAGTAACATTTATGCTTTCCACTATTTTTTTCACCTTACATTGTAGCATCTATAATCCTTCCTTTTGCGTGAATAACCAATGAAAATACCTTCATCAACACGGGAATTAAACTTGCCCATTTTTTTATCTTCTCTTTTGATGTAACATTTTCCTCCAAATATTTTAAAGTATTTGACGTTAGCCAGTCTTCCTTTCCATAGATCATAAAGAGTCATGCTACAATTGTTCTTTATAAATCCTCTGTTTATAATGAATACAGTCGCATCGATTCCTTGAACCTAGAATTTTCCATCTAATTTTGAGTCATTTAACATTGTTCTAGCCATTTCTTGTATGGTTCTATTTTTTCTTTCAGCGACTTCATTTTGGTGTGTTGTTCAGGATGTTGAGAATTGCCTTTTTATTCCATTTTCATCACAATACTGCTAAATACCTTGGAAGTGAATTCTCCGCCATTATCTGATCTCGGACACCTGATCTTCAAATCCGTTTTATTTTCGACCGATTACTTGTAGGTTTTAAAACACTCGAATGCCTCTGACTTTTTCTTTAAGAAACTAACGACTGTCATTCTTATGTAATCGTCTATCATGAGCATAAACTATAATTCTCCATTTAAACCTTTTGTTCTCATAGGACCACATAGATTAGTATGTACTAATTCCAATGGATGTGATGGAAACTGTTCTTTTGTCTTGAACTCAACTTTTGTCTATTTTTCGTGCCTACAAGCTTCACATATCGTATTGGTAGGTTTTGAAATTTTTGTCATATCTCTTACTACTTCATTTTTTCTGATCCTAACCAAATTGTCAAAATTTATGTGTCCCATTTGATTGTGCCATAACCAACATTCATCTTATTTCACCAAAAAGAACCCTTTAGGTGCCTCATCCAAAATATATGTCATTTGGAGATATTATTGTTGTAGCCGAAGATTTTACGAAACTTTCCTTTCTTGATTTTACATTTCTTAGAGTTGAATAGAATCGCGTATCCTTTCTTGCACATCTGTCCAACACTGAGAAGATTGTGATTCATATTTTCGACCAACATCACATCCTTCATTAATGCATCCTTTCTTCCAAGAGTGACTGTTCTTTCTCCTATGATGTTTGAAGACCTGTCATTTCCAAAATACATTGTTCCATCCTTATTTTTATTCAAGGATATGAACTTATTTCTATCTCTAGTCATATGCATTGAGCAACCACTATCAACATACCAAACATTTCTATTTCTTTGAGACTTGAGAGAAAGCACAATTTTTAGTATTTTTTCCATATTTGTTCATTCATATTTTGCGAGAATTATTTTGAAGAACTTCCAAGTTTGTAATCTTTAGCCCGGTGTCCAAAATTGTTAAATTGTAACATTCGACATCATCTCTAAAATGATAAAATCTGTTGATATTCTATTGCATTCTGGAATATCCATTTCTAAAAGATCTCCCGTAACTATATTCATTCAAAATATACATGCAAAATTCTACAACTCTATGTCCAAACCTTCCACATGAATAACAATGACCGTAAAAGATAGGTTGATACCTGGGAGGAAATCTTTCTTGAGGAATTGTCTTCTAAGGTTATTCGTACGAGTCTTGATCTCTTGATGTAGCTGGGAGGTCTGCCTTCTTATTAGATTTTGCATATCCATCATCTTTTGTTGTCATAGAAGGACTTGACTCCTTTTCAGTTTTTTCTTTGTAACCAAGGCCAGTCTTGTCACTACATGTTCGCTGATTGATGATACATTCTTCCAATTCCATTGAGTTGCTGGCATGAAGAGTTTTTCAATTTTTTACTCCCCTTCATAGAGAGACAATTTCATCTTCTAATGCTTCTCTTTCCTTGTTTCTTTCGTCTAATTTTTTCCTCGACAATTCTTCAATTTGTTTATATTCATCAACCTTGATTTTAAGATTTTAGGACCTGTTCCACTTATGTCTTTAATTCGTCTTCAATAGTTTTGACGTGCTTCTTCTTGACCTTGACCTCTTTGATAACCTTGATTACTTCATTTTGAAATTCAACCTCAGCCATCTATTTTTCTTCATATTCTTCTTCATCATATGCCTCTTTCTTATTGTGCTTGGCCATAAACAATACCCTTCTGTTGATTTATTCTTTTTCATCACTGTCTTCATTGGATGAGGAGTTATCTTCACTGGAGAAGAAAATCTTCTTAAACCATTTCTTCTTGCCCAGCTTGTTGAACTTCCTAGGAACTCTCTTTCCTTTTAGTCAGCCTCATTTTTGTGAGCACACTTGATTGCAAAATGTTCAACCTCACCATAATAAAACAATATCAATGGAATTTTACCTTTGAATTTTCCTGTACTTGTTGTCATCTTTTGTGTGAAGTAGGGAAATTATTTATCTGAAAATTGTTCTTTATCTTCTTCCTTTTCTTCATCTTTACAACTACAAGTTTCCGCTTTTGGAGTTTTCTTGTCCTTACTAGGCTTACTGGATGCGGAAAATGTTGTTTCTAAGTGAGATGTACCATCCTCTTCTTCAATCCTCATTTCCTATGCCATGATAATTCCATGCAATTCATCTATGCTTAGTCAGATTAGATCTGTCTTCCAAGACAGATACCTTTGGGTTGAATCTTGCTAGCAAGGTTTTGACGATCTTTTAGACAATAATTTTCATGTTGACAGGTTCTCCCAAACATTCCAATGTCTTTTTTGTTTCATCAACAAGCTGAAAATATGTAGCAATATTTTCATCTTCCTTCATTTTGAGTTGCCCAAATTTTGCCCTGTAAATTTGAAGTTTTGCTTCTTTCACCTTTGAGTCACATGCATATACATTTTCAAGCTTGCACCATACCTCTTTAGTAGTTTTTCAACTCAATACATTAAGAAAGACAGATTAGATAAGCCCACTGATAATAAGATATTTAGCCTTTGCATAATATACCATATTTTTCTTACCTTGTTCATCTGAGGTTGGTATGAAGCCCTTGTCAACAATTTCCCATACTTCGTATCCTTGTGCCAGCAAATGAACCCACATTCTTCCACTCCAAAATGCATAGTTATTTCCATTGAAAAAGGAACTCTATTCTTAGTATATTCAATGATACCCTTCCAGTTTTTAGACTGCTATTGAAGGAACCAAACTCTAATTCCAATTGTTAGAAATACTGAGGGGGGGGGGGGGTGAATTAGTATTTCATAGAAATGTTCACTTTTAAAAATTTTCATAGCATTACTTAATCTTCAATTATTATTAATGTTTATCGAGTAACAATAGTAAATAATAAAATATAGTAGGCACAATAAGTTTAGGTGGAAAACCCCCTCCGTGTAAAAAACCACTGAACTCTTTTCTAATAAATTCTTTAATCTTCAGCCTAGCTGAAATGAAATTTACAACTTCCTAGAATACTAGAAAAGAATTCTTCTCTAGCTCCCACTGGAAGGACACCCCAATGCCCTGGTTTATTCAGTAGTCAACTAAATGGATGCCCCAACATCATAGACTAACCTACCACCCTGAAGTATTAACACGCTCCAACATGTAGGTGACTTCATGCACATGCCTAACACATCCATACCACACTATAATGATCATAAATGAGACAAGAGTGTGGACTCCCGTGCCAAGGACAATGATCAATGATACAATATCATTTACAATGATTTTCTTGTACTTGACTAAACACCCAATCACACTATTAGGAGTGCACCCTAGAACAATGATTCAGTAACTTTTCACTGAGAGGACAAGTGAAAAAGGATTGTAGCACTAGACATTGGATGTAGTTTTGACTATGGTGTTAGAAATACTAAGAGCGAGGATGAACCAATGTTTATTAGCAATTGGCACTTTTAAATATTTTTAGAGATTCATTCATTAATCTTCAATTCTTCTTAATATTTATCCAGTGACAATAGTAAACAATAAAACACAGTAGGCACAACAATTTTAGGTCGAAAATCCCCTCCAGGTAAAAAACCTCCAAACACTTTTATAATAAATTCTTTACTCTTTAGCCCCAACTAAAATCAAAGTTACAACTTCCTAGAATTATAGAAAATCATTCTTCTCCAGCTCCCACTAGAAGGACGCCCCAACACCCTGGTTTCTTTAGTAGTTAACTAAATGGATGCCCCAACATCCTAGACCAACCTACCACCCTGAAGTGTTCACAAGCTCCAACCTATAGGTGACTACATGCACATGCCTAGCACCTCCCTACCACCCTATAATGATCATAAATGAGACAAGAGTGTGGACTCCCATGCCAAGCACAATGATCCATGATACAATATGATTTACAATGATTTTATTGTACTTGAACGAACACCCAATCACACTACGAACTACAACCCAACCATGACATCATCCCAACAATGACTCCTACACCTCCCAACAATGCCTCTTCAACTCTAGTCAGATTGACTCTTTTATAATAATGACTCCTTTTATAATTTTACAATGATGATCTCTTATAAGACTGGCTCTTAACAAGAAATGACGCTTGACTTGACACTGCTTCTTGGATCATTTGCAGCTACTGAGGTACTATCGTTCTTGCTTCAATTAATGGAACTTTAGTGTTGCACATCCTTCTAGTATGTGTTTGAGTTGTCCTCAAGTGTTTTCCTTCCTACACATGCATTAACAAGTAAGACCCAAACAACTAAAAGATAATATAATTATGTTGTCCTACAAAACACATGTCAGAGATGATATTCAAAATTCAAATGCAAAAACTAATTATACATACCTTGTTGTACCAAACTTACCCTTGATTGTTGATGTGTGGTCCTTGCTGCAATGATCCTCGAAAGCATACCTTTTCTTGCCTTCTAGGAACTCGATGCTGAATCTGTTGTATATATGTAATTTTGGATCTCCAAGGCCTAAAATTTTGTCTTGTGGTAGCCCTATGAGTCGTCTTTCCAACCCCAAAGGTCTGATTGATATTGGATTCTTCAAGAAGGAGTTATGCCCAATCTCCCACAATGCCCTGATTGTAGACTGGTTCAAAAGAGTGAATTTGTATGAAGTTCTGCATGTCACTATTTTGACCTTCGACCCTAAAAACGATACCCAACAAAATACAGTATGTCCTCTTCTATCACTATTTATGAAATTTGAATCCAATGCTCAGATATAAATTTATGACGATTTTCCCAAGGTCACCTGTTTGATATGGAATTCGAGAGTTTGCAAAAACCCTAACTTTCTCAGATCATATCTCCTAAAATATATCTAACCAATATCTAAAATTTAGTCAATAGGTTCATCACGATTTCAGATCAAATGGGTTTTAATTTTTGCATCTGAAGCTTCGTACAAAAAAAGTTATAGCGAAAATTCCACGATTTCCTGTTTGAAGCAGTGAAATCCTAGAATCCAAGGCTCTAAACTTGCTTCAAAACAGACCTTTAAACTTGATCATAATGTTGTACCCTAACCATACCTCAAAAAAAACTTAAACTCCCTCCAATAGATCCTCTATTAGAAGCTCTTGAGGGCTAAAAATTTATATAGGTCTTCTCACTAAATAGTTCGTTGAAAGTACTTACAAAAGGAGGATATGAGGGTTACTATTTATAGAAATGTCTTGAGTTGAGAGGGTCCTCAACAACTCAACATTGGAGGGATTTTGGGAGCATAAAACATTAATAATTATTGACTATTCAATTACTACAACCAATGATGAGTTCCATGCCACAACCCTGTGGGGTTTTACCCCACTAATTGGGGTTATTAACTTCAATCATGAATAACTCTAAAACTGTGAAGAACTATGTGGCGTGCCATCTATCAACAGAAACATCTTGACAAGTAGAATCCATCTAGAAGATCCTTGACCTAGAATAGAAAGTTTTTTCAAGTCAAAATTCCCATGCAAGATCGAGGTAACCCCTGGTACTGCTTGGGTTGACATCAGTGGCAATCTCTAATCAACATATGGCAGTGGATTCTGGACTTCATAGGAAGGAGGTGAATCCTGGTACTTCTTTGATGGTGGAAGTGTGATCCTCTGGATTCCCTTCTTGATTGATATGGGCATCGTTTCCTTATATTTGTTGGTGATCCAAACTTAAACAGGAACACAAAAAATTACAGATATAATCATAAATACAGATATGGAGAAGAAAAATACTTCATTTTGTTAATAGAAAAATATTGAACTATGCTTACAAACAAAATGGAAATAAGATAGCTCGAGCAATGGTAGCTTATCTCTAAGAAGAGTTATGGTGGCTACATGCCTCTGTGCTATATTACAATGAAGCTCAAGGCCTTATTTATTATTGAAAAACATGAGAAAACTCTAAACAACCAAAACCCTAACCCCATGAGATGTAACACCAAGAGTTTGTGGGCCCCATTGGGGTTAGTTGAGCAACCAACTTCCTAGGGTCGTAACTTGGTCATATTATCTCCATTTGCCGCGTACAATAACTTGTTGGAAAGGTCTCTCTAAGTACTATAGGTTTCGTCATAGGCCCATTCCTATAGAAATGGGCCTACAACAGATCTCAAAAAAACTCTGTTTAAGGGGTCGAAATTGCTCAGAAAGTTTAGGACCCGAAAAACTACTAAAAATAGTAAATGTTGAATTTAATAAGGAAACATATGAAACTGACTGGAGGGTCTAGGTGGAATAGACAGGTGGCCACCAATATCCACTTGGATCATTCCTACCCCCTTAGGGTGCAATGGTCCCCATTGTGTGTAGAGCCTCCATGAGGTGAGGAAATTTCTGTTGAACCTAGTCCTTGGTGAACCACTTGCCCTGGTGAAGGAGTTGGCATGCTTTGACAACTTGATATAGGTGCATCATCTATTGGTGAGTGTTCTTGATATGTGTATCCATGATCTAATCAATTGTGGCCTATTCCATGCAGTCCAGGTTGAGCTTTGTTAGTTTGAGTTGTTCTACAATGTTGGATGTGTCCAAAAATGGTGAAACGTATGGCCAAAGTCGGTCTACAGTGAACATTGGGTGCAGACAAAGGAATGGTGGGACGTTGAGCTTGAAGTCATTATCACCAAGAACCTTGATGGTGTATGGCCCATATCGGAGTGGGTTAAGCTTGTGGTGGGGACCAACGAGGTGCTCCTTCTACAAATGTATCCAAAATTTGTCACCCACATGGAACTTTTGCGGCACTCAGTGCTGATCATGGTGCTGATTCTACTTAGCATTGGATCTATTTAACATATCATGGACCTACTGGAAGATGTGTTGAATTCACTCAATGAATTTGTTAGCCATTTCAGCTTCAGACTAGATGTCAGCTGAATCTACCTGATTGGCTACAAATGGTATTGCCACATCAATGGGACATAATGGTTGAAATCCCATTCCTACCTGCAAGGGGTTCTGGCCTGTTGAGCCATGGAGAGATCTTTTGTAGACGTGTTGGAAATAAGGCTGACTTTCATCACACGTGTGTGGGTGATTCGAGTTGTACATGCACAGAATGTGTAAAATCATCCTATTGACAACCTCTACTTGGCCATCAGTTTGGGGATGGAAAGTTGTGGACTTAGTAAGTTTTGTATCGAGCATCGACCAAAGACTAGAACAAAATTCACTTAGGAATCTGCTATCTTGATCTGAGACATTGGATTGCGGGATCTCAATGTGTACCCACACTCGCTCAAAGAAGAGATTAGTAGTGGCCTCTGTGGTGATACTCTTCTTATAGGCTGCCATGATGGCCATCTTATAGAATCTATCAACGACTACGAAAACATAATCATTGTTGTGCTTAGTGTGAGGAAGGCCTGACATGTAATCCATGGAGATATATTCCCAAGTCCAACTAGGAGTAGGTAGAGGAGTATACAGGCCTTGATTCTTGATGGTAGGTTTGGTAATGGCCTAGTCGGTGCAGGATCGAATGTACTTCTCAACATCCTGACGAAGTTTCTACCAATCAAAATGCTTCTGCAATACCACCACTATTTTCTCTACTCTGAAATGTCTAGTGACCCGACTATAGTGCACCTCCCAAATCATCTTGGCATGCTCACTTGAAGGAACACATATGTGTCCTAGGTGGTATAATAGTGCATCCTAAAGGTAAAAATTTGGAGCTTCCTTCCTTCCAGGAGTGTCTGGTATGTGCTGCCAAATTCTAGATTGCTCTTGTAAAGATGTGGCCACCCTGAAGTCTCGTGCCCATAGGATTCGAGCATAGAGATTAGCGCCATAACCATTTTTTGGCTAAGGTAGTTAGCAACATTAGTGGTGCTTCGATTCTTATACTTAATGTTCAAATGGAACTGTTGCAGGTAGGTTAACCATTTCTGAGGTGATTGTTCTACAACTTCCCTTGTGTCTGTATGAACTACATGGGTCAGTGGTCTATGTGGATGACCATTTCCTTCCCCATAATGTACTACTTCCATTGATGCCAGGCATACACAATAGAATACATTTCTTTTTAGTAAGTGGGATACTTTTAGACTATGTCTGAAAGTGTCTCACTGTGGTAAGCCACTCAATGCCCATGTTGAGTAAGAACCACACCAATAGCATAGTTGGAGGTGTCTGTCTCAATCTCAAATGGTAGTTATAGGTCTAGTAATGTGAGAAATGGTGGAGTGAATAGGTGATTCTTTAACTTGAAAAACACCTACTCTTGGGTTTCATACCAAGAAAAAATTTCTTTCACTCCACCCTTGGTGATTTGACTTAAAGGCCAAGTGATATGAGAGAACCCGAACACGAACCTGTGGTAGAAATTGGCAAGACCCAAAAAGTTGTGGAGCTATGTTAGAGTGGTCAGGGTTTTCCAATCCAAAATGACTTGTATCTTGGTTGGGTCCACATGTACACCCTACTCATCAATGATGTACCCCAGATATTGAACTTGGGTAAGGAAAAAAGTGCATTTCAACAAATTAGCACATAGCTTGTGTTATCGTAGGGTTTGGAGGATGTGTCGAATATGGTGGAGGTGCTCTTCCCAACTCTTACTGAATATCAATATAGCATCTAAATACACCACCATGAATGCATTGGTGAAGGGTCGCAATGTGTCATCCATTTGTCTCAAGAAGGCTACAAGGGCATTCATCAATCTGAACAACATGACCAACCATTCGAAAAGGCCCTCCTTGTATTTGAAGGAAGTCTTCCACAGATCAGAGGGTTCATTAGGCACCTAGTGATAACCTGGCTTCACGTCAATGTTGATGAAATATTTGGCCCCTTCGAGCTCATCTAGAAGGTCATCAATCCGTGGGATTGGGTACCTATTCCAGAAAGTGATCTTGTTTAGTGCTCGATAATCAATGTAGAGTCTCTAGGTCCCATCCTTCTTTGGTACCAATACAAGCGGGCTCCCACAGGGTGATAAGCTTGGCCTGATGTGCCCTTTCTACAATATTTTTTGAATCTACCTCTTGATCTCATCATTCTCCAAAACACAACATTGATAGATTGGTCCATTCGGTAGCGACGCACCTGGGGTGAGATCAATGGAGTGCTTGACTTGACTGTGCAGAGGTACCGTTGTAGGTGAGGAAAAAATATACCTATACTCATCAATGACCTTGTCCATCTGTTGTTGTTGTGGAGAGGATCCATGCCTAGAATTTGTGGCCACAACCTTCTTCTTTCCCTTAGTGTGAATCATAAGGAAAACAAATTTCTTAGTCTGGGAAATGATCTTACTACATTGCTTTGCAGTGATCAAAGAGATGGTGGTAGGTGGGGCTACCTCCGGTATCATGTACAACTTATTGGCCAAAGTAATAATCATAGAGTGAGGTCTAGACTCATATACCACATGTCACTTCCACAAGTATGGTTTTCATAACAATAAATCACAAACTTCAAGAAGAGCAACATCATAGAATACCTCATTCGTGAAGGGCTTGATGTTGTAGGGTGGTGGCATTGCTTACTGATGTGGAGATATCCTCCTTGGTGAAGCCACTCGATGGTGTTCGGTTGTGGATGTGTTGTAGTATTTAGGCCCATATTCTTCACAGCCTATTCTGAAATAAGGTTCTTTTGGCTCCCATTCTTGACAATGAACTGCAGTGGAGAACCCTTCACCCACATCAATGAGTGGAAGAGGAATTCCCCCTCCTTTAGATATTTAGGCTCAATCTTTTGGATCTTGGTGCTGGCTATGGTAGCACTAGGCTTCGCGTCAATGATCTACTTCCATTTTTCATTCCACTTATCGGGTTATGATTTAGGTTAGAACATGCGTCTAATTCATAGGCCTTCAGCCCAGCCCCCAGTGACTATGTGGCTCGACACTCACTTGTGTTGTGAGTGGAGCTCTTATGGATCTCTTCATGGTGTTGTTCCTTGCTTGTGGGTTTAGTGAGCTCTCCTGGATAGCCCTGCCTTGGCTCTATCCTTTGTCATATGGTTTTGGGGTGCCTTTTCCTTCTTTGGATTCATAGATCCAGAGTCCCACTTCTTCTAGTTAAGCTTCTACTCAATCTTGACAACATATCATTATGCCATGCTAAGTGAGAAAATGTCTAGTAACTCCATCTCTTCCTTGATTTACTTGTGTAGATAGCCATGGTACTTCAGTACCAAATGTTGCTCAGTATCCTTGATACCTATCTTCATGCGAAGGGTATCGAAATTATTTGTGAACTCCAACACCTTTTGGTCCCTTCCCTATCGTAGCATGGTCCACTTTATGTATTTATCTTCATAGCTCCTGATAGGGTAATATTGTTCCTTGATGGAATCTTGGAAATAATCCCAAGTGGGTGTGGCTGAAAACAATGAGGTTTCACTCTCATCTTTTTGTTCACAGTAGGTTTCCCACCGGTCCTTGACATGTGGGGCAGGTTTGACAGGTGGAAAAGTAATCTTTTCCCGATTGGAAAAGTCATGAACTGAAATATATCCTTCCAACAGATTTATCCATTTATCCACGACATCTACATTTATCAGGCCCTCAAATATGGGAATGTCGAAGCTAACCTGTACCTTAAAAGTAGTGGCGCCTCAAGAGTGGCTGCTGGATGAAGATGCGTCGCCTTTGGGTAGCCATCGAAGGATCTGGGAAAAGGGTTATAAGAAACATTTTGAAAGGATATCCTGACCCCTTACCTTTCTTTTCTTCTCCCACGGGAGGTCGTCGGGGTTTGCGAGGCTGATCTTGCAGCGGTTCAACCAGATCGAGCCCTATCTCCTTATACTCTGACCTCCTTGGGTACATGCACATAAAAATAGAGAAAGAACAACATACTCTGATACCACTGATACAAAATTAAACAAGAATGAAAAAAATTATAGATATAATCATAGATATAGAGATGCAGTAGAAAAATAGTTCATTTCATTAATAGAAAAATATTGAACTATGCTTACAAACAGAATGGAAATAAGATAGCTCGAGCGATGGTAGCTTATCTCTCTGAAGAGATGTCACAGGTACATGCCTCTAAACTATGTTACAATGAGGCTCAAGTGCCTAGTTATTATTGAAGCACATGAGAAAACCCTAAAAGCCCAAAATCATAACCCCAAGAGATGTAACACCAAGAGTTTGTGGGCCCCATTGGGTTTAGTTGGGCAACCAACTTCTCGGGGTCGTAACTTGGTCATATTATCTCCATTTGGTGCATACAATACCTTGTTAGAAAGGTCTCTCTGAGTACTATAGGTTTCAATGTAGGACCCTTTCGATAGCCGTGAGCCTTCAGTGGACCACAAAAAAACACCATTTAGGGGGTCAAAACTACTATGGAATTTCATGACCTGAAAAACTGCTAAAAATAGTAAATGCTGAAATAAACAAGGAAAAATATGAAACTGACTGGAGGCTCTAGTTGGAATAGGTGGGTGGCCACCAATATCCACTTGGATTAATTGGTCTATCAAATGTGCATATGTGTATATGTGGTTATTGTAAATATCGTAATGAGCTATGTTATAAAGATCTAGTAAATGGTATGATTGTTATCTTGGCATGTTGTCATGATGCTTTTATTTTGAGTAGGCCATTCATTGTAACTACTACAACGAGCTAAGTTATAAAGCTCCATGGTCATTATATTTGTTTTCTAGCGATATTGGTGAGGTCTTGGTGTGTTTTAACACTGAGGGTGGTGTTCCCCAAGGGGGAGGGTTATGTGACAGCCATCGTGAAAATTCCATGTAATAAAAGCTAATAAAGGGAAAATAAGACGACGGGTAAGGGACACTTATTCCAAGATGAAGGTGGGGCAAATATATCCTAGTAGGTATCATTGGATGTGTTTATGGCTAAGTAAATTGGCAAAGGAAAAGGCATTGGGAAGGCAAAATGGCATTTTTGGAACATTTATTTATGAAAATAAAGGAAATTAGGAGAAAAGTAAGGTGAAAGGTCACATGTTGCATGTGAGGAGGAAATTGAAGAAAAATAATGGAAAATGAAGAAAATATAGGCCTCATTGATAAAAAGGCTTCTGAGGATCAGTTAACAACCTCTTGGCTCAAGACTTTGCTTAGGTTTTGGAACAAGGAAGGAAAAATCAAGCAAGGGAAGGAAAAGGAAAGGAAAGGAAGGAAATAAAGGATCAAGAAAGGAAAAGTAGGATCAAGCAGTTTCAGAAGGAATACTTGTGGGTAACATATTACATGTGTGATTTTCTAGCTGGTTTTGACATGCATAGATTTGCATGTTGGTGTATGGTTCGCTTGCTATCTGTGGCATGGTTTTTCCGGGTTATGACAATTGTTTTCAACCTACCCTTTCCTTTTTCGAATGCCATGGTGTGTTGGGATTCTTATCTCAGTTTTGATCTTTAGATTTTCTGGATGGATTTCAGAATCCGGGGTAGAGATGGTCTCAAGGTTCATTCCCAAAGGCCTATGAATCCCTTGACTAGTTTTGGAAGAATACATGGTAAATTCTAAGGAAGGAGTCTCAATTTAGGGCTTAGTGATCCGAGTTTCAATTTTGGTAAATCCTGAGAGACTGGTCTCGGCTTAGGGCATACTGATCTAGGAATTGATTGCAGTAAAGGCTGGCAGACATGGAGACAAAAAATTCCTCAAGGATAGTGATGGATTTCGGATGGCATTACAAGTTTGGTTTCGTTTTATGATCAAAGCACCAATTTTGTTGAGGGTGGAGGTGGTTTAACCTCTGGATTCCCTTGGTTGTTTTTGGATTGGTTTATCCATGAGATCCCACACTCATGCTTGGAATATGCCACGGGGGTGACTAGTTGAAAGAAAGATTTGGTTCAGCCATGTCTACGATCGGGTGGTACGTAGAAGTACCAAACTTGGTCAGATTTTCCTATGATTAATGAAAGACATATTCTCTTGCTTTGTACTATTTTATATGTGGATTTAATGGCTATTATATCTATTTTATTTCCATGGTTTTACACTGGTTATAAGCATAGTTAATTTACTCGTTCATGTCATGGCTATTTCATGTATTTACTTGTAATTATTAAAATGATGGATGAAAGACCTAATCAATATCATCACGTTCAAGGGAGAAGGTGGCAATCCTTCTTGTCATGCTTAAAAAAAAATCATTCATTCATGCTATGTCTTGTATCCTAGACCTTTAGGTTGGATTGATGCCAAGTGTTTGACAGAATGTCAATCCTTGTTGGGGATGGTCAGGCCTAGTCCAGAAGTTGATTCTTAGTTTATTAGTCTTTTCATCATGTGTTTGATGGATTCTAAAAGCTACAATAAGTTTTGGGTAGTGTCCAAAATTCTTGGCTAGAAAAGTGCCTTAAATTCCATGGACGCTAACATAGGTCTACTAGGAAAAGTCCCTGGATGCAAGCATGTAGGCTTGTGAGAGTGTCCAAAGGTCTTTGGATGTTGGCGTGCCAATAGTATGAGAGCATTTAGAGGCCAAGAGGTACAAAAACTCAGTGAGACCTAGGGACAGGATTCCTGAGTAGTACGAATGCCTCATGGGAGTATTGCTGCTGATATGGAAGGTATGGTTGATGTGTTTCCATCAATTCCATTTCCTTAAGGTAACCAAGGAGTTTGAATCACATCATAGTAGCCTCTTGTCACATGTTTACCTTGGTTGGCGGGTTACTTGGGTAGATGTGGAAGAAGGATTGTTACACTTGGAAGCACTAGATTCAGAAATGGTATTGCATGACGTCCATGATGGATTATCTAGAGGGAACTTTGTGGGTGACACTACAATTCATAAAGTCATGCATGTTAGTTTATACTGGCCCACACTTTTCAAATATGCTCACACTTATGCTCGCAAGTGTACAGTCTGTCAGAAGTGTGTCAATTGAGAAAAGAATTTAAAATGTAATTACAACCCATGAACATAGAAGAATCATTCCAAAAATGGGGTTTAGATGTTATTGGTGAGATACTTATGCACTCATCGAAGAAAAACTACTTCATCTTCACTGCCACAGACTACTTCACGTATTGGAAAAAAGTGGTTCCCCTCAAGAAAATGAATGATCAGGAGGTCATAAAATTCCTAAAACAAAATATCATTACCAGGTTTGACGTTCTAACTTCACTTGTTTTTGAAAAGGAAACACACATCTCATCATTAGAGTTATATGATTTTGTGTTAGAAAATGGCATTGTATTGAAACATTCAACTAATTACTACACACAAGGAAATGGTCTTTTCTAGTCTATCAACAAGAACCTTATTCATATTATAAAAATGATTGTTCTCTCTGAACAAAGGAACTAGACCTCTAATTTTATGAATGCCCTATCGGCTGACCCAGTCACACCCAAGCATTATTTGAATATGTCTCCTTACTTCTTGGTGTATGGAAATGAATCCATCCTACCTCTAAACATCTATTTTCTTGCCCTTCAACTTTTGCAAGAATCCCAGGGTAAACCATGGCTATTGGTTCAGAGTAAGATAGACACCCTCTTTATACTAGAGGGAGAAATAATGAAAGCTAAAGAAAAAAATTCTCTCCATCAGAGTCGTATCAAGAGATGGTTTGACAAAAATCTTGTAGGGAAAAACAAATTCAATTTGGGTGACCTAGTCTTGAAGTGGGATAAATCGCATGAAGAAAAAGGTAAACATACTAAGTTCCAATCCTCGTGGATTAGACCGTACATCATGTAGGATAAGCTTGGCCATTACAATTATTGTCTCAAATATTTAGATGGGAGGACTGACTCTCTTCTTGTTAATGGCCAAAATTTTAAACATTATTTTCAATGATGGTCTAAGTCTATGCCCTACCCTATGTACATAGTTTGTTCTTTTGTTGTCAGTTTTGTTCATTCTTTTATTGTTTTTCTCATTCATGTAAATAAGCATCATGTGCTTTCTTTCCAACTTCATTGTATGTGGATGAATTGAAAGAGTCTTGTGAAACTACAACATTTGTCTAACCTTCAATCCTTCTTCTTCATCTTGGTTACACCTTTTGGTCAATGAAGTTTTTACATAAAATACCATCCTTTCATAAGGAAAGCTTTGTGGTGAACCATGATATCCATGTCTATTATGGAAACCTTAAACCTTTATTCAATTATTTATGTTTATTTGTCTGTCACACTAATCAAATCAAGTAGAGAAGGAGAAGGGGAAAAATTTAACGAGCAAACAATATCATAGGCTTTACATATGGTTCTCTGAAGGGACAACCTATACTGCTCTCAATCATTCAGGATCCATCTTCTTCCCATTAAATAAATAAGTTTTGACTCATAGTTATTTACTATAAATAAATAAAGGGTGAAAGAAGAGAAAGGATTTTGGCATAGGGAGGTGAAGCAAGCAAGTTCGCCAGGGTATTGTCCAAGATCACTAGAAATAGAGTGATCTTTTTGTCCCTCATGTGACTTTGTTGGGGTAATGTCTATGCCTACTGGTAGCTGAGCAACACTAGAGATGAAAAGCTATATTATGAAAAGCTATAGCTCACGAACTACATTACCCTTATCCCGATTAAAAACATTATGATATGGCTGGCTCTATCTCTGTGTTCAATTTGGAAATGCCAAAGGGGACTATGTTTATGCATTGGCTAAGTGGGGAAAATAAAGTGATCTGAATGATGAATCAATACTCCTTGAAGAACTAAACCCTACATAAAAGAATTAACCAAGGCAGAGAAACTAGAATTCTACCAGTGTGTCACAAAATGTCGTCGCTGCTACAACACCCTCCAAGATTTTGGCCAACATCCAAAATTTTTGGCCTACACCTTTAGAGCCTCTTTTGACCTTGTATGTTTTAAGTATTATGATTCATCATGTGTGCTTTCTCTAAGTTTTTTGGTCCCCTTTGTAAGGAAATCAAAGTCTCATCTTTTATTTAAGGCAAGTGTCACATGTCACACAAGTGTGGTTTTGGTTTGTTTCAAGGGGTGATGTTTGTGCTGATGACTTGTATTTACCATGTAAACATGTACTGCACTCATTTCCAAATTTTCAAGCATTTTCACACAAGTGTCATAACTATCATCACACACTATATCTTTGGTGTCACACTTGAAGTAAGATGTAAAAAATTTATCACATTGAAGAAAGTATGTCGTTCATGTGTTTTTGAATGAGTTGTCTTGTGTCTTCAAGTTATCTAAGTGTGTGATCATACTTAAGTATTATCACTGTTCCTTATGGCCTCACTGATCCCACGCTTAGTCGAATCCTAAAACTTCTTGACGAGGAAGCCTAGAATCACCCAGCCTTCTTGAACTATGCATTGCGTAGTCTCAGTCATCAAGCCTCAACCTTACTTCCTTTCACTAAAAAATGCACATTATTTTCCTCCCATAACTGTGCACTGTGCAATCACAAGGATCAATGCCAACCCTTGAGCTCCAAAATTGTGCAACCTTTCTCTCCAACCAGTATCCACTATGCATTGCACAGTCTCATTCCTTAAGCCTCAACCTTGATCTCTTGACTACATCACTACCTAGACCCTTAATATCAATCTCTCTAAAATTATGTAGTGGGAGACCTCGGTCCTCAATCCCCTAGCTTGACCTCTTGAGCCCATCAACTGCATAGTTGATAAGTTGATCCGAGCCTGAACAACGCACTACATAGTATCAATGCTTAGTCTTGACCCTTGACTACCTGAGCTATGAAACTGTGCAATCATTGTGTCACTTTCCTAGTCTATCACCCAATTTTATCCCTTCGAGTGATAATCATGGAGCACGTTAGACTACGGGTTTATCAGACTGATGTCATCTTGTCATGAGTAGATCGCAGTCACAAGTTTGTTATCATGTTATGACAACATGATGATGAAGGAGATGGAGAAGGATACCTTGTTAGAAGACAGCCACTCAGCTATGAAAACACATTCATCCATCAAGAGAGACAAAGGGGACATAAAATTGCAACAATTGTTGAAGATTGATGATCACGTTGAAGACTCCCTATCTTCAATACATATGGAGGATGAAGAGGAAGACCATGTTCCAACTTTCATGAAGAGACAAAGAAATTAGAAGAAAAGACTGGCTTGACATCGCCATGTCATCAAGAAGTCTACATCATCAGTGTCATGTCATGTCATTTCATGAGTGATCATGTTTTTGGTTTGAGGGGGTCTGGACCCAGGTTCAGAGGTAGCTGTGCCAACCAACAATACCCTAAATTGTTAGCCCTTTCAGAAACAACCTGCATTGTGCAGTCCGCAGTCTCACCCTAGGCAATATTGTGTGATGATAGAACTAGGTATCTGCATACAGAGGTCCACGTGATGGGTTTTTGTTACTTTTAGGCCTTATCCCGACCTTTGTGAACCCTAACCCTAGAAATGCAAAAATTATGATAGTTTATAGATAACAACTTCTAGCCCTATGCTGATTTCTTTAAACATTCATCACATCAAGTAAACTAACAGATCTGCTACTTTCACGGATCAATTAAGTGTTTCTTATGATAAGCGCAGAAAACATAACAAATATACAGAAAATGCAAAAGTAAACATAAAGGCATAGATACACACATATTACTCAAAATAGTCTTTATTAGTTTCAGATCTTCTGTTATAGACTCTTTCTTCCCTACGCACACATCTACAGGGGCCCGCATACTCAGTTGTGGACTTACCAGGGTCTCTTTTTACACACTGCAGGAGCCTTCCACTTCCCCTAAGTACAAAAAACAAAATATTCTGACTTAGATTACTTGCCCATACATATATCTTCAATGATTAATTAATTCATATGACTCGCTATGACTCCATTTTATAGCATGTTTCTTTACAATACCATGGTTCGTGAAACATGGGCGCATCACAAAAACATCTTAGCTTCTAACATACTATGGGGCTTTGACCTTCATAAAACCACTTTGACTCCTAATTATCTTCATGCTCCCCTCATCAAAATGCAGAGACTTTAAAAAACTAACAAAACTATTACAAAATTGACCCCAGGGGACCCTATCCCAATAGGTCCCCAACACAAAGTTATGACTCGTATTCGAGTCACTCTGATGGTGGCACCTCAGTCTTCTCATGTAGCTCATTGAATTCAATCTTTAAAACTTGCAAGTCTATTATCCCCTGTGCAACGGCCTGATGGACTTCTTCAACCAATTTTTCTGTTGTTTGGCCTTCAACTGCAAGGCCCACGATTCTTTGTGTCTACTACATTGCTTTTATCTTGCTCTGCACTGACAGCATCAACTGACTTGCATCAACTGGCAAGGGCCACATCCTTGAAGATATAATTTCTCCTTGTGACGGAACTCATTGATCTCGCTCTAGATGAGCTTACCCTCTTGCAATCTTGTGAACCTTTTCACTGGTGTTAGGGTTCACGCTGTTGACCTAATCTCATCGAACTACCTCTGCTTTTCTCTGATACCAACTTGAATCTTTTGTAGATTTGGATCCTCCTATAGCAATGTCCACAATTCCATGTCCTATTCAAACAAATGAGTGCAACCCTTCACTACACCTTCCAAGGTAGCCATTTCTTCTTTAATAGCAACTCCGCACTGCTCTCTGACTTCTTAAGGGTTAGTTGGCTGAAGCTTAAGTCATAGCTCAGAGATTTGCAGTTGTAGCTTAGATATTTCCAGTGACTCATTTACTACGATAACTATCTTCTAAATATTTTATACAGAGGCCACTTCTGTCGAAATCTGGAGCTCAGGAAGCTCACTACAAGCTTGCGTAATAACTTCTTCTAGCTACTAACTTTGCTTTGTTACCTCCATGGTTTCCTTGAGGGCTTGCACCTTTTCCTCAAATATCTTCTTAATATTAGTTTTGATCTCGTTGATGATCAACAGTGTGCGTTAGTATCAAATTCTGTGTTATGTAGCCAGCTCAAAAAAAGATAGAAAAGATAGTTGAACACCTTAGAATTCAGCCTCTTCAAGGGGGTAACCTCCTTTACATTACACAAATGAACAATTCTTGGATGATACAAATGAAAAGACCTCCTTTCTATATATAGGAGTCTAAGGGGTAATAATATAATCACAGCCAACATAACAATAATAATGTAAGGGCACAATAATAACAATAGTGGGCTTCTATGGGGAACAATAGTAACAATATGGGGACTACATGGGTACAACAATATAATAAGGGGGTTGTACTAATAACAATAAGGGGTTACACTAGTAGTATAGGGGCCTAACATGCCCCTCTCCTTCAAAAAGTGTTGTCCTCAACGCTTGAGTAATTCTTGATGCTTCTGTATAAAATTCTTGTCCTCCCATGTGGAATCTTCAGTGGGTAAGTTCTTCCACTTGATGAGATGCTCTAAAATTGATTGATTTCATAGCTGTCAGGTTCTTGTTTCTGTGACTACTCTAGGTTCCAATATGATTTTTCCTTCCTCTTCAAGTTTTGGCAATATTGTTTGAATTAGGATCTTCTACAACTTTTGAATGAGTGGCCATACTTCTTCGTCCTTCTTCCATTCATCCCTTTCTTCGTTTATCCAATATGGTTGGATAATAGAAATAGCACAAAACAATGCTTCCACATCCTCATCCTTTCTTATGAGTGCATCTGCAACAAAATTTTGCTTCCCCTTTCTATAGATGTCAAAGTCATAACCCAACATATCTGTGACCCATTTTTTCTGTTCTTCTAAAGATAATAGTTGTTCTAAAAAGTATTTAAGACTATGATGATCCATTTTTACCTTGAAGTGTCTTCCAATTCAGTAAGGTCACCATTTCTTAAGTGCATGTAGTATCGCTAACATTTCCTTCTCATAAATAGCTTGCTTGAGATGTAGTAGTAAAAATACCATATCACCTACATCAAAACATTTTACACTATGATGTTGATATACCTGTTGTTTCATTCAATTTTGCACCAAAGTGGCATTATCCTTTAAAAGTTTGAGAACTTGTTGTTGATGCTCGATGTGATCTTTCACTCCTTGAACCTTTTTCTTATTGATATATCCTTCTGTCTTGATAGTTTGAGGAGTGGTAATTTCTTCCAATGATTTACAAGATAAGGTAATATTCATTTCTTGATGCTCGATGTGATATTTCACTTCTTGAACATTTTTTTCTCGATATTTCCTTCTATCTGGATAGCTTGAGGAGTGGTAATTCCAGCCAATGCATTACAATATATGTTTGGATTCACTTCTTCTTTCTTGATGTGATCTTTCACTTCTTGAACCTTTTTCTTCTTGATATGTCCTTCTACCTTGAATGTTTGAGGAGTGGTAATTCTTGCCAATGCTTTACAAGATATGGTCGGATTCATTTCTTCTTTCTCTGGGGCTGGGTCCTAGTGTATATCCTCTTATTTTGATGTTTCTTGATCCTTTTCTTCGTCCTCTTCATACTCTATGTAAAATAATTTCTTCTCAGCACACTTATGACCTTTAGTGCATTTGCTATGACAATTGTAACAAAGCCCTTTTTCTCCTTTTTCTTCCAATTGTTGTGCTGTAACCCTTGTAGGTTGTGGAAGGCTAGGAGAAACAACACTTCCATCTTTATAGTTGTGAGGGGTAGAATTCCTTGTTTCCATAATTTTTCTTTCCACTTTGTAACAAATCCCTTTTTCTCTTTTCTCTTCCAATTGTTGTGGTGTTGCTGTAAACAAGGTGTTGCTCTTTGTATTCTCATAATGTGCTATAATTTCCTCTTTGAAAATTGACCACGTAATAAGTTGTTTACAAGAACAAAGCGCTTTATACCATAAAAATTGATCTTGTTCTAAATATGAAGATGCAATACACACCTTTTGTAATAGTGGTACACCATGTAGATCAAAATATTTATCCATCTGTAGTATCCAATTTACTGGATCCTTGCCATCAAACTTCCTCATCTCGCCTTTTCTTGATTTTAGGAGCTCGATCTTGAAACAACTATAAATCTGTAATTTCAAATTAAGTTCTGAAATTGTGACCTGCAGTAGCCCTCTATGTGCTCTTTCCAATGCCAATAGTTTGAGAAAATTTAGATTCTCCAAGGCAGAGTTATGCACAATCTCCCAAGATTACTTGATTATAGACCTTTTTAGAAGAGTGAACTTGTATGAAGTGCCACGTGTCACTGTTTTGACCTTAGTAGGTGAAAAATATATATAGGAAACTATAGTCCGTCCTCTTTCTGTAGCTTCTTACGCAATCTTAATCTGATGCTCAAAACAAAAGTTATGACGTTTTTCCCAAGGTCACCTATTTGGAATGTAATTCTAGAGTCTGCAAAAAGGCCAACTTCCTCATATCATATCTCTGCAAATATAGCGTGAAAAGCTCTGAAATTTAGACCTGCGGTTCAAAACGATTTTGGCCCAAATGGGTTTTTTTTAGCATCTGAAATGTTGCAGAAAATATGTTATAGCACAAATGCCACAATGACTTGTTTGGAGCAGCGAAACCCTAGAATTCAAAGCTCTGATACCAAATTTTATGAAACTAGCTCACAGAATGATAGAAAAGATAGTTGAACGCCTTAGAATTCAGCCTCTTCGAGGGGGAAACCTTCTTTACGTTACACAAATGAACAATTGCTGGATGATACAAATGAAAAGGCCTCCTTTCTATATATAGGAGTCTAAGGGGTCATAATATAATCACAACCGACATAACAATAATAAGGTAAGGGCGCAATAATAACAATAGTGGGCTTCTATGGGGCACAATAGTAACAATATGGGGACTACATGGGTACATCAATATAATAACGGGGTTGTACTAATAACAATAAGGGGTTACACTAGTAGTATAGGGGCCTAATATTCTCAGCTCATTTGACACCCTTTGGTGGAGCTCGTGCAATGTCTGAATAGGAAGCACTGCCATATTCAGACACAAATCCTTCATATGTAGTAGGTGAACCATGCCTTTTGTTGAGTTAATGCATAGGGACCCCTCTGGAAACTATATTGTGCAGAGATCTAGGGTGGTTTTTGCTTCTAAGGCTGACCTGCTCACTTATTTCAGGCTCGCTTGCTTCAGGATCGTCTGTCCCATTCTCACTTGAAAGAGGCCTATTTGGACATGCAGTTCCCGTAGGCCCTGCTTTACATTACCCAACATTTTTTAGTAGTTCTCTTCGAAGTGTCCCCAAAGATCTATTGTTGCGTCGCAGACCACATCACCAATCTCATCTAGGTCCCCCTCCGTGATGACCAAAGGTGTCGCGCTCGTCGATTTATTTGATTTTTCTTCTTGCACGACCCTGTCGAACTCTTTTTTTGCCTCTTCTTAATGATGAGGGGGACTCCAAGCCTACGCCCCTTTCCTCTTCTCCTTGTATCTCTCCCTCCACATCCATGTGCTCGGTTTCTGACTCGCTGAGGTCAATGGTTTCCTGCGATGTAGTCTTTTCTTTTGTTGCTACCTTTTCCTTGGACAAATACATATATCTATATATATATATATATATATATATATATATATATTGCTAAAAAATAGTCTTTATTAGTTTCACATATCTGATTACAGACTCTTTATTCCATGCACACATAGTTGTAAGGGCTCACGTACTCAGTAGTGGATTTATCAAGGTCTCTATGCACACAGCTACAGGAGTGTTTCCCTTTGCCTAAGTACATAAAGTAGACTCTTCTGACTTAGATTACTTTCCCATACATAGATCTTCAATGATTTATTACTTCATATGACTCACTATGACTTATTTTTATAGCATCTTTCTTTACAATACCATGGTTCACGTTTTTTGGCTTGAGGGGGTTTGGACCTAGGTTCAGAGTTAGTTGCACCACCCAACAAAACCCTAAACTGTTGGCCCTTTCAGCAACAACCTATGTAGCGTAGCCTAAAATATCACTCGAGGGAGCATTGGGGGACAACAAAACCAAGTTTTTGCATACAGAGATCTCTATGATGGATTTCTATTACTTCCAGGGCCTTATCCCAACCTTCGAGAACCCTAACCCTTGAAATGCAAAAACTATGATAACTTACAAATAACAACTTCCAATGTTGCATCGATTACTTTAAACATTCATCACATCAAGTAAACTAACAGATCTACTACTTTCAAGCATCAATTAAGGATTTCTTATGATAAGTGCAGAAAACATAGAGAATACACCGAAAATGTAGAAGTAAACATAAAGGCACAGATACATAGATATTTCTCAAAAATAGTATTTATTAGTTTCAAATCTTTTGTTACATACGTTGTCTTCCCTGCGCACATAGATGCAGGGGCCCACGCACTTAACTACGGACTTACCAAGGTCTCCGTGAACACAAATATAGGAGTCTTCCCCTTCACTTAAATACATATAAAATACTCTTCTGACTTAGATTACTTGCCCATATAGATATTCAATGATTGATTACATCTTATGACTCACTATGACTCCTTTTTATAACATCTTTCTTTACAATACCATGGTTTGTGTTTGTTGGCTTGAGGGGGTATGGACCCAAGTTCAAAGTTAGCTATGCCAACCAACAAAACCCTAAACTACTGGCCCTTTCGTCAACTGTAACCTACATAGCGCATGCTAGTGTTATCGGGAAAACTAGTGCCCATTCAGAGCTACTAGTCCCACTAAGATGGTTAGCTATCTTAGAAACAAACAGAGTAAAGTTACTTTTGTTTTCCTTTATGAGAGATAGATGAGAGAGAAGTAGAGAGCACCAACCTCAATCTTTCGCTAGTCTCCTTGCTTGTTTCCTCTCTCCTTTGATTGAGCTTTTGCCATTCCTTTCTCGCTTGTCCCGCTTCAAAGAACACCTATAGATTCATGGCAGCAAAATACCATCAAAGCATAGAGATCTATAACCATAAATAATGTAGGATCAGATGTACATTAACCATATAAGTGCATAAATAAGATTCAAAGATATACAAACATATGGAGGAAAACTCAAATAGCTTTATTGATAGAATTAGTATAAGAGAGGATTACAACCAGGCTGTCTGATCCAGCATCATCCTCCCAACATGAAAGCCCTCTTCACCTCATACAAAGCAAGATCACCCAACAATGTCTTCAAATAGAAACCAACAACACTTCTTTGCAAATTACAAAATTCCAGCCTCTAGATCTCTAGGATGAGGGATCCATATATAGATGTTTACAAGAGAGTGAGTTAGCTTCTAGGATTTTCATTAGTGTCATTTCACTGATAGTTCTTGGTTCCCCTTGGAGATTTTAGATCTCTTACTCATCCCTAGGCCAATTCAGAGAGGCAAGTGTCATATGAGCAGTTTCTAGAAGATTCTCTGGGTTTCCACCTAGCAAACTGCTTTTGCCATTTTTCTACTCTCGCTCATCGTACCCTACAGAAGGGATTTCTAGTATGCATCACACCCCCCATGTGTAATAGGTGATATGCTTCGCACCCTATGCATGGAGCAGCCTGTATGGTCCTATTTTGATCAGTTCTGAGTAGTTTTTCATGGATAACTTCTGGGAGATGATGTACTCAGCTGAAATTGTTCCTTTAGGGTATGAAACAACACTTTTAGGGGCTTAGAAGCCCTTGGTTTATGGACATATGTGATTTGGGTTGCAGTGCCCAAATATGTCTATAACAGTTGCCCCCTAAAGCATGAGGTCATAAATCGTTTTGATGTTAGGTGAAATGCTTTATAATGAGGATCCGAGGTTTTTCGAACTGGAAGGTGACCTGTAATAAGATACAACACAATACATTATCTTCAAAATATTTTCATGATTTAGCTGAGGCAGGCATTCCCATGCTCAACTTTATAAATTCATATTCATGTACATAAGACAGACAATTGTCTGTGTGGCATACTGATGATTCTGGTAGAGCCATCATTCTTTAGTTTGGATGATTATCTGTGCAGCAATGATGTACATTTGATGTCCTTATTTTCCTGAACATATCGTAGCCTGGATGGATGAAACTAGATCCAAAGTCCTCAAACTCGTTCAATCTTGCCTAGAAGTACAAGTTGATCCATGTGAAAAGATGTTCTGATGTCGAACATGGAAAGACATCGCCTGATTACCAACCAATGATGTAAGATGTTAACAGGAACGAGAGGAATCACCAATAATGATGATGACCCTCAAGGTACTACAGTACAATTCACGTGGTGTCAATACATGAGTTGACATCGAACACCACATAAAATCTTTCGGTCGAAGTCCATTGATGTAAACCTATCACCAGAAGTGAGAAACTGGCCATTGAGGCATGCAAGCTTCAAAGTACTGAAAGGGTTGTCCCTAAGTCAACTTCTTGGATAATGAGCTGATGTCGACAAGAAGTGACCCATCATAAGAGGGCCTTAATGAATCCCACGTCTACGACATGGAATAGAGCAAATGATTTTGTGGAGGTGAAAACGATTTGATGATACAAGGTTCTGGGTGGCGGTCATGAAAAATGGAGAGTGAAGGTATTGCAGTGGATGAGACATTAGCTAGGTTGGTGAATTCTCTGAGCGACTTCTCTTCAACATACCAGCGACACTGAAATGGATTGGTAGTGTTAACCCCAAGGTGGATGGTACGGTGGACCAATGACCGGTGAACAAAATAACCCAACCCGACTCAATCATGGTGACAGAGTGAAAGTGTCATGTTCAAGAGCGACTTGCTACCAATGAAGCTATTCAAGTTTTCTTCCCCTTTTTCCCCAATCATTGTTGACCAGTACCTCTTTATTTTTGTCAAGCTTGAGGATAACATATGCTTGTTCTATAATTTTCCCTTCGAGAAAACCCGTCGCTATGTTTTAACAAGCCTAGCTACAGTGAAACTCGATCTTGTCTACATGGACAAGTTTGTCGCTATTGTTTTAATGAGTTTAATGACAAAGATAACTCAGTCCTTTTCAATTTTAGAGAGTCTAAAGAGGGACATAAAGGCAACTCTAGTGTTCCTTTCTCGTAATGTAATCCCTTAAGTCTGAAAAAGTGTAAAATGATAAAAAATGGATGACTTTTAGATAGTTTTAACGAGCCGAACAAGACAAGCGCTAGATATTTTTGTGTAATAATCCCTCAGGTCCAAAAAGATTAAAATCTAGAGGAGTGATAGCACTTTTGGTCGCTTTAACGAGCTGGAGAGGCCAATTGCTCGGCAATATTTTCATATTTTACGAGTCAGATGAAAAGAGCTTAAAGGAGACTCGTTTTTTGAGGAACGAGTGATGTTTTTGGATAGCAACTGGTTCCAGGTAAGGTTTGGAACATTCCAATCATGACAATGGAAAGATGCTGACTAATAGAATCACTCGTCATAGTTGTTCCTCAAAAGGGTAAACAATCAAATGGAGGCATATGATCGGCTAAAAAAGATTGGAGGTGATGGTAAGAACATGACCAAGGTTCAAAAGCTGATAGTCATGCAATCAAAATGGTTATTTACCGGGGGTGGGGTTCATTTTTTAATGAGATTGAAATCTATGGAAACATTTGCTCATTGCTAGGTTTATTTTTTGACAAGCTTGAACTTCACGTAAAACTACTCATGGTGAGGTTTATTTTTTAACGAGCTTGAACTTTGCATAAAACTGCTCGTGCCAGTCGTATAATAAGGATGTCTCATCAGTACGGTCATTTTTTAGGGAGCTTGCCCCATGCGCAACTTTTCTCCAGAGCCTTTCTTTATGCAAGCTAGGAACGATCAACCTACGAGTTTAAAGGGTTAATAGCTTACAAACTAAGAAAATAAATGGTCGCTTTTCACTTGCATGCAAAAAGGTTTGCATGCCCCCAAGTATAAAGTAGAGTTTCCAGCTCACCATATGGAAGTTCTTGCATTAACAAGATTGTTCCACCCGCGTCGCAGACAAAACCTTCCTTGGCGATGTCCATCGAAAAGGACAAAGGTGACTATTGTTAGTGCAAATAACATAACCTTTGACAAGGGAATCTTTTTCCAGTCCAAATCCATTTTCCTAAACAGATAGGGGTATCAGACTAGTCATATTCCTACGTGAAAATGTACCTTATATCTAGCGTTTTCCTGCTGAAGCAGACCAGGGCGCATGCCTCCTGGGTTTCAGTCACAATCACCGAATCACTCGCGATCATCAGGTGGTCAGACTGGAGATTGATTAGACATTCCTTGTGCAAAAAGACCAGTTAGGGATGGCATTTGAGTAATAGCTATGTTTGAACCAGGGAATGAAAGCTGGTCAACTAGGTGGACCACTCTGCCTTCTTGTGGAAAGCATATCACTCGGAAGAGTGAGGAAACAATAGCTCCCATGCTATAAATGTAGTCACGTCCAAGGAGTAGATTGTAATGTAATGGCCCTTGGACTACCATCGCATTCAGATAAATTTTTTTCATTCTCAAATTTATAGGCAAATTTGGAAGGATCCCTAACAGTTGACTGGTTCTTTGGTTGAAGCCTGTCAGATTTCGAATCTCAGGCAGAAGCGATGGCAAACCAAGCGCTTTCCAAGCAGTTGAGGAAAGGATACTCACAGAAGCCCTTCATCTACGATAATACCAACCATGATCATTCTATAAGATTGTACTATGATTCGGAATGGTACATTAGATGGTAGGCGAGGTCTACCTAGTAGATTCCAATCGAAGGAAATGACTAGATTGCTTGGAGGTGGGACCGAATAAATGGCCAGATAAATCTCTAACTAACTTCCTTCCTACAGTAAAGGAATGGGTATATTTGACCCATGTTCATCGGAGTCTGTGTTTATGAAGATAATTTGAATGGTGTCGTTCTCATTCTCTTTGGTGACAATATCATCTGAAGGTGGGCCCTCTAAAGACAACATTGGGTTGACTGTCGTCTCGACCTGTTGACTTTGGTCCAGTGTGGACTCAGAGGGTTTATCTTCAATGGTAGGCGCTTCGACTGACAACAGTGGTGTGTCAGTGGGATTTTCAACTAGCGATGGACTTGGCAAGAGTTTCTTGTATCTAGGAGGAAGTCGTTGCGGTGATGTAGGACGGTTATCCAATACTCTTTTAGCTTCTTCTAGGAAGGGACAATAGTGGAGGGCATGATCACCTTCACATAGTCTACAAGGAAATTTGGATCTTCCTTTTTTTCCATTGACTTCGTTTTCACTAGTTGATGGTGTGCTCTCAACACGATCATCAGCGGTTGAAGACACCGAATTGTGCAAGCGGGGAGACCAGTCCCTTAAGATCCATGGGATGCAAGGAAAATCTTGATGATAGTGGTCTCCCTTGCAAATGAAACATGGAACTTTAGGTTTGGAAGGTGCAGTGTGTGGATTTTCACCAGATGATGCACAGTTGCCCCCTTTTGCTATTAAATTCTTCTTCTTCTTCTCCTTCCCTTTCTTCCTCTTCTTGGTTACTTGGTTTTTAGCATTACTAGCTTCACCAAGCGAAGAGGAAGAAGGAGAGGGAGAAATAAACGAGGTAGAAGGTGGGGTAGAAACTTCATCTGGTTGTTGATTTGATTGCTGAGGAATAGTAGTGTTTTGAATGATAGAGGTCGAGAAAATCCATACGGGCAGGACAATTGTGATTCCTGGAAGGGACAATGTGGCCATGTGTGGAGCACCAACATCCCCCCAAGAGGAGAAGTTACTAGGATTCCCCCCAAGGGGAAATCCTTGATTGGTAGACTCCATTTTCTCAACCTAAGACCAACGAGGGAACAGTGACATTATTCCGATTAAAATAAATTTTATGATGCTTTGACACAACATGCCTTTTCAATTTTTAAGAGTCGAGAAAAAGCTAAAGATGACCCTAGTCGCCTTCGAAATTTAATGAGCCTGATGTGACAAGTGCTCAGATGGACCTTTTCTTTTAAGAAGTCTGAAAAGGAACATAAGTGACTACTCTAGAAATCTAGATAGAGGGGATTACAAAACCAATCGCAAAACTACAGAATACTTTTTACGGTATGACAGTCAATCTTCCTGAATGTTGTGTTTAGTGCATTGTGATCGATAGGGCATCAAACATGGCTTCCTAAGGATAAAGGATGTAGCCTATTGTGGTCTCCAAATATATACTTGACGGTACGTGGGAGCACAAGTCCGTACTCACACTTGTTGTCTCAAAGAGGAGGAATCACCCAACCTACGATGAAAGCGATAGTTACCAGGCTTTACGACGCCGAAATACGTCTCTAGCCTAGACTTCTAAATGTTGTGCATTAGGTTCCAAAGAATTTTTATGTTCATTGAAGTTTATTTTACAATTGATTTTTCTTAATAAGTTTTCTTTTAAGGTTCACCACGTGATGTAGATATACAATTCCTAAATATGTAATCTAAGATGATAAACAGTCGTTTACTTTCTTTTTGCAATGAAAATCCTAGCTACTAAGGAAAGAGAAATGAAATTCTTTCAACATAGAGCAAAGAGCACACACTAGATGCACTTTTCCTAAATCAACTTCAACATGCAGTCTCAATGCAAATGCACATGCATGTATTTGTTTTTGGATTTCTTAATGTATGAATGACAAAAAGAATGCCAAGTACAGATCTGAACTATTCTTCTTTCAAAGCAACATTACTAACAATTTTCTTTTCAAAAAACGAAAGTAAAGCCAAGACGACACTTTGCGATTTTGAATTTAAACTACTTTTGACACTTGAAATACTAGTGATTCAAATCAAATACAATGGAAAAATTGTAATTGACTGTATAAAAGAGGAATGCTTTGTAATACTCTTTTCTTGACTGAAAACGACACTTGCGACACTTTCAAATCAGAAGACAACAGTTCGATTAAGCTACTGTTTTCACAAGAGAACTGTAAATGATGAAAAATACATAAAAAAGAATTCACAATTATTTATTGATGGAGGCTAAATAATGCAAAGGAAGATGGTTTCAACAGAGATATACTGATCACAGAGAGAAAAACTACTGAATAAAGCTAAAGACAATGAAGAAAAAACCAAAATTTGGAAGCAGAAACAATCTCATCTGATCATCGCACCTGTAACACAAGGAAATATCAATGCATCTCACCTACAACACACAGGAGGTGTGATGCATCCAGACTGTCAAAGGGAGATAGTGTGATGGTCCAGGGACAAGACTGGGCTTGGTTTTTTCTCACAGTTTGTAGCTTAGTTTAGGGATTTAAGCTGAGCTAATGATAGTCAGTAAATACAAAGTACAGGGGCTGATCTAATGAGGTTACTTCGGCTACCACCAGGGCACTTAGGATGTTTGCAAGTCAGTTGTTCAGTTCATAAACAAACCCAGAGATTGACTGAAGCAACATTCATCTACTTTGCACTTGCATAGAAAATGCAGTTCGAAGGCTAGCTGGCTTAACTTTAGGCTCCATCTGTAGTTTATGAAGCAAACAAATAGAGACAAGCAAACAAGCTATTCACTCCCCAGAAGAGTCGCCATTTTGATATCGGGAAACTAGTGTCCATTCAGAGCTGCTAGTCCCACTCAGACGGGTAGCTATCTTAGAAACAAACAGATTAAAGTTACTTGTGTTTTTCTTTATGAGAGATAGATGAGAGAGAAGCAGAGAGCACCAACCTCAATCTTTCGCTAGTCTCCTTGCTTGTTTCCTCTCTCCTTTGATAGAGCTTTTGCCACTCCTTTCTTGCTTGTCCCACTTCAAAGAACACCTGTAGAGTCAAGGCAGCAAAATACCATCAAAGCATAGAGATCTATAACCATAAATAATGTAGGATTAGATGTACATTAACCATATAAGCGCATAAATAAGATTCAGAGATATACAAGCATATCGAGGAAAACTCAAATAACTTTATTGATAGAAGTAGTAGAAGAGAGGATTACAACTAGGCTATCTGATCCAACATCATCCTCCTAGCATGAAAGCCCTCTTCACCTCATACAAAGCAAGATCACCCAACAATGTCTTCAAAGAGAAACCAACAACACTTCCTTGCAAATTACAAAATTCCAGCCTCTAGATCTCTAGGATGAGGGATCCATATATGGACGTTTACAGGAGAGTGAGTCAGCTTCTAGGATTTTTATTAGTGTCATTTCATTGATAGTTCTTGGTTGCACTTGGAGATTTCAGATCTCTTACTCATCCCTGGGCGAATTCAGAGAGGCAAGTGTCATATGAGCAGTTTCTAGAAGATTCTCTGGGTTTCCACCTAGCAAACTTCTTCTGCCATTTGTCTACTCTCGCTCATCACACCCTATAGAAGGGATTTCCAGTATGCATTGCACCGCCCGTGTGTAATAGGTGAGATGCATCACACCCTATGCACGGAGCAATCTGTATGGTCCTGTTTTGACCAGTTCTAAGTAGTTTTTCTTGGAGAACCTCTGGGAGATGATGTGATCAGATGAACTTGTTCCTTTAGGGTATGAAACAACACTTTTAGGGGTTTAGAAACCCTTGGTTTATGGACATACGTGATTGGGGTTGCAATGCCCAAATATGTCTATAACAGCTAGAGTCTCACCCGAGGTAGTATTGGAGGATGACAAAACCAGGTTTCTGTATCCAAAGGTCTGTGTGATGGGCTTTTTTACTTCTAGGGCATTATCTTGACCTTTGTGAATCATAACCCTTGAAATGTGGAAATTATGATAACTTACAGTTAACAACTTCTAACCCTGCACTGATTGCTTTAGAAATTCATCACATCAAGAAAACTAGTAGATCTACTACTTTCACGCATCAATTAAGGGTTTCTTATGGTAAGTGAAAAAAAACAAAGTGAATACACACAAAATGTAGAAGTAAACATAAAGTCACGGACACAGATATTTCTAAAAAATAGTCTTTATTAGTTTTAGATCTTCTGTTACAAACTCTTTCTTCCCTACACTCATAGTTGCAGGGGGCCATGCACTCAGCCGCGAACATACCAAGGTCTCCGTGCATGCAGCTGCAATAGCCTTCCCCTTCACCTAAGTACATAAAATAGACTCTTATAACTTATGTTACTTGCCCATGAATAGATCTTCAATGATTGATTACTTCCTATGATGCGTTATGACTCCTTTTTATAGCATCTTTCTTTACAATACCATGGTTCGCGAACCATGGGCAGGTCACAAAAACATCTTAACTTATAACACACTAAGGGGCTTTGAACTTCCTAAATCCCCAGAGACTTTACGAAAGTAACAAAACTATTACAAAAATTACCCTAGGGGATCCTGCCCCAATACGCCCCTAACACAAATTCGTGACTCGTCCTCGAGTCACTCCACTAGCGACGCATCGACCTTCACCTACAGCTCACTGAATTCAATCTTTAACACTTGCAAGTCTATTTTTCCCTACGCAGTGGCCTTAGAGACTTCTTCAACCAAGATTCTATTGTTGGGCCTTTAGCTGCAAGGCCCATGGTTCTTCGTATCTATTCCATTTCTTTTAGATTGCTTTGCACTGACAATGTCAAATGACTTGCTTCATCTGCCCAAGGCTACATCCTTGAAGATATGATTTCTTCCTTGCGATGGAACATATCTATCTCGCTCTGGATGAGCTTACCATCCTACAATCTTGTGAACCTTTACAATGGTGCTAAGGTTCACGTTGTTGACTTGATCTCATCAAACTGACTCTGCTTTTCTACGATATTAGCTTGAATCTTCTACAGAGTTGGATCCTCGTGTAGTGAGGTCCACAATTCCATGGCATATTCAAACAACTGAATGCAACCCTTGACTACATCTTCCAAGGTAGCCATTTCTTTTTTAATAGTAGCTTCACGCTGCTCTCTAAATTATGGAGGAGTAGTTGGCTATAGCTTAAGTTATAGCTTAGAGATTTATAACTACAGCTCAAACCTGACTTTTCCCATTTTTGCATGTGACTCCTTTACTGCAGTAGCTATCTTCTGAATATTTTCTGCAGAGGCAGCTTCTGTTGGACTTTAGAGCTTGAGAAGCTCACTACAGGACTGGGTAATAGATGCTTCCAACTGATGACTTCACACCATTACCTTCTCCTTTTCCTTGAGGGACTACACCTTTTCCTTAAATATCTATTGATTATTGGATTTGACCTTGTTGATGATCAGCGGTGCATATTATTCTCGAATTCTGAGTTCATCTGACACCCCTTGGTGGAGCTCAAGCAGTGTCTGAATAGGAACCTCCAGTAGATTCAAAATCAAATCCTTCATATATAGTAGGTGTTAGCCTCCTGTTGCAATAGGGTGTCATCTTTCATGATTGACATTTTTACATGCCAAATATGTCATACTCTGCAGGCTGCAGTGTTCCATATTTCCACGAGGTGCCATGAAGTATGCTTAGTCCAAATGCACTGCTGTATTCCATTTTTGATGAGTTGTTCCAGTTTTGAAGAGCTTTCATTTAAGGGAGGTCCAAACAGTCTAATCTTGGTCTCCCTAGGTTTCAATTTCCTGTTTTAGAATATAGAGAATGCATCTGACCAAATAGTTTAATCTTGGCAGATCTGTAGATAGGTAGAGAATCAAAGGGACCCAACTGTTTAATCTGGGCCCTGGCAGAAATAAGTGTAGATTTAGATAGGAAACATTCAAAAGAAAAATTGTAAATCTGGGTCTGCAAGTCTAAGTGCACCCAAACCAAAAAGAAGAAAAAATGTTAGGAGAGTAGGCTGGGTAGGTAGCTGTGTGGTTGCAGAATGGTGATTTATGATAAATTTTGTGTTTTGAAGTGTTATATCTTTACAGATCACAGTGCAGGCAATTTTCATGCAAAGGAGCTCAAAGGTGGACATTACTAACTCCCCCTCTTCTAATTCCCCAAGTCACTTACTAACTTCCCAAAGAGGTCAAGATCTGCTTGATTCCTCTTAGTTTCATCATCCTCCATATCAGTTGCCTTGGTGAAGATCTGCTTCACTCAAGAATTTTATTTCTTTTCAAACTCTTTTCCCCAAAATTAGCCTAAGGTCCCTGACCTTGGAACCTGCTTATCATCTCCATATTATCTACTAACTCTAGTATATAACTCCCTATCAGTTTTCCCCCTCCCCCTACTACAACTTTGTATATAAAATTCCCCTATGTAAATATCCCCTCCTTGGCAATATAGCCATATTCTTTATAAGTCCGGGAAAAAATGGTCCATCTGGGGCTGCTTTTAGCCAATTCGTGTCCAAGCAGGGATTAATCTGACACCTGGCCAGATTACTAACCTCTCCCCTAGCCCTAAAAACCTAAAAAACCCCCCTATTCCACCCCTAACCCTAACTTTGTACACAAATCATTAAACCTGCGTGCAGAAAACCCATGTTCCAACCCTCTTTCCTAAGTCCTAACTGTAAATATCGTAACCCGCCCACTTTTAAAACTCCATAAACCCTCCAAACCCACTAAACCTAAGTTTTAAAACCCTACCGCCACACCGTATTAAATTTGGAATATTTCGCTCATATTCCCCGCCTGTATACCCCCGCCGACTCACCATCGCCGCCAGCCGTTGGATCATCCGCCCCGCAGATCTACGGCTGACGGGCCCTCCCATCCCCGAACTGCCCGAAGCTTAGCGTCCGGGAGATGGGCGGTATTACCGCCATACTCCCGCCACGCGTCAAGCTCTGGGGTGTGGCGGAGCCCCTTCCCCCAATACCGCCCAGGCGCTAAGGCGGTGCGCCCAAAACCGCTTACCGCCCTCCCCTGTGACGTAAGCCCCACGTCACCATGACGCGTCATCCGCCTACGTGGCCCCCTGCCACCGTACCGCCGAGTCACCAGCCACGTGGCCTCCTGCCACCATACCCTGCCATTGTACATGCCACGTCACTGTCCATACATGATGACATCACCCGCTAACATCATCCCGCCACGTCGTCATGCTGACGTCATTATTGACGTCAGCCGCCATACAACGTCTCGTCATGTAGACGTCATCAACACTTTTTTGGCGCGAAGGAGAAAAAATCGCACTTCGGAGCCCCGGAATCAGTTTATGAGGCAGTTTTTTATGAGCGATTTACGCTAGGCACAAATTGCTCATCGCTAGATTTTTTAGGCCAGAATGGGGAATCTTTAGGGAATCTTTTCATTTTGCAGCCCCCAGGAAACCCGAAAGGCGCTGAATGAACCATTTTTCTTCGTGAAGCACTCAGAAAAGAGAAGAAAACAGTTTTGAAGGAAACAGAGGCCGAATAGCGGCCATTAATTTGTGATTAGACCCACAACACGTCAGAACAGCATCGGTTTATTGCCAAAGAGTATCAGAGGAAGAAGAAGAGCCAAAGAGTATCAGCCGAATATTTTTTAGCGGCTCGAAGCACCTGAACATTGATGAGCCCCCCAGAAAGTCAAATCAAGAGGCGTAAGCCCATCCTTGCCCTCAAATCACAGTTAAAGTTTTAAATGCAGACAGACAGCAAAAAAGCAGAAACCCATACACATTTATTGCAGAAAACACTGCACCAAGCCGCCAAGGACTACATCATTTACTTAGTTTTGATACGGCAGCCCTGAGCGCAGCCCGAGATATTTTTTTGCATTTATTTCTGGATAGGATTAGGTTAAGTAATCACCTTTCTTTCAGACCTGTTTAGGTCAAGTTGTAATAAAAGAAGTTGTAGAGAATTTTTCCCTATATATACCGCCCTCTACATTGTTTCAAGGGTTGGTAAATTGAGAATTTTGACTAGAGACTCACATTGTATACCTGAGTTTTTCTATAGTCAAAGACTGTTGAAAGCTTGGAGAGCAAACTAACTGTTGTAAATGAATGTTTTTGGAGATATGAAGATGGAATTCTTGTGCTGCAGCCTGAAGCAATAAGTGCATCTTACCTCTGTTTATTGTTTACCACTATCTAAATAGCAGAAAGAAAGAATAGCCTAGAATTAATTAAATACTCTCTATGCTCAATTTCTGCTATTTCTTTATGTTTTCCTCGGAATGAATTGGTTATGAATATGAATTCCTCCTGGCTCATGTTTACCCCGATTCACTTGTGTTGGCCAATTATCTAGGGATTCTTCACTGCCCCTAGGTAGAGCTCTGTTACCCCCATCTGTTAAGCTGATTGAGAGATTCTTAACTGCCTCTCAATACTTAGCATTTCATTCCATCACCTAAACTGAAACATTGTTTCATGCAAGCTATCTTGCTCCATTTTCCCTCTGTTGTGACCAAGGAAAAACGCAGCAGCAGTCTCCCTCCTCGACTCCACGCCCAATGGTTTGAAACTTCCAGACTATGCCTTGCCTGTCTGTCTGAAAACACCAATTTTACCACTAGAAACAAAACAAAAACCCTCTGGACTCAAGACCTAGCCTAAAATCCTTTTCAACAAAGCTAAATCTAAAAGAGAGAGCCCTCTCTGATTGTAGGTTGGCTAGAACCTGCAGTCCAAAGTTGGTCTGTGGTTACCTCAGCCGTATCCTTTTCCGGAGCTTAAGGACAACCTGAGTGATAACATAATGGTGACTCAACTAGGGACCTTCCTCAGATAGTTTCACAAAGAAGGTAAGAAAGCTCCGCTGAGACCATAAATCAAACTTTCCAATTGCTGCTTTTCTCTTAAAACTACAGATGAAGCCTGAATGTCAGCCAGGAAGCCTTTGAAACTATTTTCTGCTTTGCATTAACATGAGTAAATAAATGTTGCTTCATTCAATGTTCATGCTAGTTTCAAGTTACAAATAAGCTGTCCCAAATTTTAAATAGTCCCTTGACGATTACAAAAACATTCCCAAGAAAAATACCCAAAAAACAATTCGAAAGCTGGCTCTCAAGAAAAATCCATGATATACCAGATCAAATCCAGATCCCGACCCTCCAGCTGTTTTTGAAAACCCTAACATAATCTTGAAAATCCTTAGGAAGAAAGAAAGACAGGAAAATTTTGCTGATTTGAGCCCTGAAACAGCTTACCCTAGCTGTATTCCGACTCCTGTCAAGGTTTTGTTCCGTTCAACCCCTATTTCCCTTAGTTCATCATCTACATCTCGTAGTACTCCTTCCACACCTTCATTCACTGTACATACTAACACTACTGCTATTTCCAGCGTTCCAGTTACTCCTGTGATCCCCGTTACTCCAGTTGTTCCACTTATCCCCGCTGTTCCACTTATACCTGCCAATATGGCTAATAGATATGCACCCCTGCAATTACCTGCTAATGCTGGGGCTTTACCTCAAGAGTACCAATCTAAAATTACCTATTTTGACAGCACCGGTCCTTTCACAGCCATTCAGCATACCAAAAAGATGCAAGATTATTTTGAAAACTACGAAATAGATGATGATAGTGTAAGAATGAGAATTTTTGTTCAGAGTTTAACAGGTGATGTAAGAACTTGGTTCAAATCACTTGCTGCAAATTCCATAACCACCCCAGATGAGCTTTACCAATCTTTTACCAACAGATGGGAGAAAAAGAAAGACCCCTTGCACATACTAGCTGAATATGATACGATCAAATGAGGTCCTCAAGAGACTGTTTTGGAGTACTGTGCAAGATTCAATAATGTATATAATGCAATACCACAGAACTGAAGGCCTCCACCTGACCTTGCCTTGTACAAATTTCCCGATGGATTCGACCTGGATATGGCATACCAGTTAAAAGAAAGAGCTCCTCAGACCCTTGCGGACATGCAAAATGTTGCTGTCAGCGTAGAAGCCAATTTAATTGCCAAAAGAAACATAGCTAGAATGGAAAGAAGAACCACCTTTAAGGAAGAACCCTCAGCTTTTGATCAAAAGCTTGATGCTATCATCAGTGGCCTGCAAAGGCTAGGAGAAAGAGTAGAAAATGTTGAGAGAAAAGCATCATGGGAAGGACAACAGTTTAATACCATAAGGAACCCAAATTTTACGAAAATGCAGAACACAAATGCTGGTAGGCCTAATCAAGACCATGATATAAGACCCCCTTTCGAAGATAATTATGTTGAAGGATCTACTTCTAGTGAACCCATAGAGGACACTCACATGAACTTAATGGATCTAAAGGGTGAGCACCAAACTGTCCTGTCCCAAGAAGACCAAAATGAACCCGACTACAATCAGTTTCAGACTAGGTCTGGTGAGTCTTTTGATTTTAAACAAGGTTATGATACCGCTGTGTATGAAGTACACAAACAATATAAGCTGAGAACTAGGACCATTGACATTTTCGAACCTAGCAAAACAAAGGATAGCAAACAGCCCAACAAGATCAAAGGCAAGGCTGTCATAACAGAACCAGCTGATATACCTGTTCCAAACCCGCATCAAGTGACTGTAGAAGACATAACAGAAATACAGCCTTCCAAAGATCAGCCTTTGTCACCTTCTTCCTCGAAAGAAAGCTCAAACAGAGTTCCCAAAAACTTTCCTGAAGTTGAAAAACCGCAAGAAAAAACTTCCCATAACGCTGATAAACAAGAGCAAAATGTAGACAATTCAAATGAAATAGAAAAAACTGCCATTATCAACACCAAGACTCCACTGGAAAAGCCATTTAACTTAGAGACAGAAATAGCTAAGTTAAAAATATCTATTCCCCTCTCAGAACTTGCCAAACATGATGTATATAGGTAGCAAATTCAAAGATCACTTCAAATGCCAGAGGTCAAGGATGATGTAAATGTTTTAGATGACACCCCAGAGTTGCTATTTGGCCCAGAAGTTAATGGAAAATCAACACATGGACCGGTCCCACCCTTTTATGTCAGTTTGCATATACATGACAAAGTTTTGCACAATGCTATGTTTAACTCAGGGGCATCACACAATCTTATGCCCAAAGAAGTTATGGAAAAACTGAATCTTGATGTTACAAGACCTTACAAAGATTTATACTCATTTGACTCAAGTCAAGTGAAATGTTTAGGCCTCATCAAAGACTTGTGTGTCTCCTTAGTCCAATATCCCAACAAGACCATCCTCATGGATGTAGTGGTTGCTGACATTCCACCAAACTACGGTATGCTCCTGTCAAGTTCATGGGGAGAAAGCTTCAAGGATCCCTTCAATTAGACCTTTCCTATGCCACCATTTTAGTCTTTGGGCAACCAAAGAGACTGTATAGAGAAACGCTCATGAAATATGTGGTAAGTAGTGAGAGCAAGCCTGAAAATTTTCCCATTTACTCGATCCACTCTGATATGGATTCCTTTATTTTGTTTAATGATGATACAAATGTTTCAATGGATAATGAGCCCTTTACTCTAGAGCAACAAGCACACATCAACGAAGATTTGGCTGCACATACCCACGAAACTGTCATAGCAGTTGATGCAACCAACCTACCAGAAGAAGTTCCCCAAACAGAAATTTTAAATCTGCCCAATCCTAAAACAGCTCAATCTCTTGATACTGACCATAAGCAAGAAATCACAGGGTATTTAGAGCTTGATGGCTCTGTCAACAAGTTAGGAGCAGGGGCAGGTGTATGGATTCACAACACATATAACAACCATGCAAAAGGCCATGCCTACAGACTGAACTTCAAATGCACAAATAACATGGCAGAGTATGAAGCACTGCTTTTAGGCCTTAAACTCCTCAAAGCTCTAGGAGCTGCAAAAGTGTCTATTTTAGGAGACTCTGATTTAATCATACAACAGATGAAAGGCAATTTTGTAACCAATGACAACAGAATGAGAGCCTATAGAATTTCAGCTACTAATATACTCCAGGCATTCACTGAATTCAAGCTTGACAAGATTTCCAGAAATCACAACATTCATGCACATAGCCTAGCCACCTTTGCTAGTACATGAAAGCTTCCTTTTGACCCAAACCATCACTTCACAGCTGAAATAAAACATAGGCCCGTTGTCCCAAATAACGTTAAAGATTGGCAAGTATTCGAAAATGATGCCCAGATTAATAATTTCCTCACCCTTGAGCATGAGTTTTCGAATATTAACATCGACATTGATGCTATGAATGGCTCCCAACACCAAACAAATGAAAATCAACAAGATATAACGGCTGCAATAGTAAAGCAAATCCTGAAACCAACCATTTTTGACAAAGAAAACATAGAACAGCTGAAACAAATACACTTGGAAGATATAGCCAAAACAGAGGCAGACATCATTGACTTAAAGGATAACTTTCTGCTTGTTGGCCTAACCCCATTAGAAGACATGTTTGATGCTAATGATGTTCCCAAAAAGCCAAAATTGCAGCCTATAAACACTAATATAGAGGAACACAACATTGGGACAGCGGAAAAGCCAAAAATTATCAAATTGTCCAAAAATTTACCACCTGATCAAAAGCCCAAGTATATTGACTTATTCAAAGAGTTCCAAGATGTATTTGCTTGGAGCTATGAGGATTTGAAATCCTATGACACCTCGGTGATCCAACACACCATTCCTTTAAAACCAAACCAGAAACCCTTCAAACAGAAACTTAGAAGAATTAACCCTATGCTTCTTCCCCCGATTGAGAAGGAAGTAAAGAGGATGTTTGAAGCAGGCATCATAGCACCTATCAGATTCTCTGAATGGGTGTCCAATCTTGTTCCTACGAGGAAAAAGACAGGAGAAATCAGACTTTGTGTAGATCTCAGAAATTTAAATCAAGTCTCCCTAAAAGACCATTACCCTTTGCCTAAAATGGACCACATCTTGCAAAGAGTAGTGGGATCATCTAGAATCTCTTTGCTAGATGGTTTTTCAAGTTTCAACCAAATACTTGTTCACCCGGACGACCAAGACAAAACAACTTTTACTACACCTTGGGGAACGTTCAAATATGTAAAGATGCCATTCGGTCTTAAAAACGTTGGTGCTACCTTTCAACGTGCAATGGATATTGCTTTCGCCAAAGAAATACATGACTTCCTAGTTGTTTACCTTGATGACTTAACCCCATTTTCCAAATCTGATGAAGAACACCTCAAGCATCTCAGGCAAATTTTCATGACATGTAGGAAATATGGCATTTCCTTGAACCCCAAGAAGTCTCAGTTTGGCCTTGAAGAAGGCAAATTATTTGGCCACATCATATCAAAGGATGGGATCAGAATTGATCCCGAAAGAATACAAGCCATCCTCCAAATCCCATTTCCAAGAAACATTAAAGAGCTACAAGCATTCCTTGGGAAAATCAACTTCTTGAGAAGATTTATTCCAAATCTAGCTGAGCTGATAAGATTGTTAAGCAACATGTTAAAGAAGGATGTCAAGGTAAAATGGTCTCTTGAAACCAAGCAAGCATTTGAGAGTATCAAATCAGCCTTAACACAAACCCCTGTCCTAACTAGCCCACAATTTGACAAAGATTTTATCATATTTTCGTTTGCATCTGATCACACTATAGCAACTATCCTGCTACAAAAGGATGAACAGGGAGATGAAAAACCAATCGCTTTTTTCAGCCGAGCCTTAAGAGATGCCCCTTTGAAGTACCCAATAATGGAAAAACAGGCCTATGCACTTGTTAAGGCCATCAAGGATTTCAGAGTGTACATTTTATATTCACACATGATTGCCCATGTCCCACATGCTGCTGTAAAAGACATATTGACCCAAGAGGGATTAGAAGGCAAAAGAGGCAAGTGGATTGCAAACATCCTTGAATATGACATAGAAATAAAACCAACCAAGCTGATAAAGGGACAAGGTTTAGCTAAACTGATGTCCGAAACAAATTTTCAAGCCTTAGAGATTAACCAGCTGGACAATGAACCGAAGCTGGCGACTCCACAGATCAATGAAATCTTTTTACAATCCCCATGGTACGCTGACATATGCTTTGTATTGTTAAACCTATGTGCTCCCCTAGGATTGTCTAGAACAAAGAAAAGATTTTTGAAAATGAAGGCTTTAAAGTTTTGTGCTATAGATGGTGCATTATTTTGGAGAAATCATGAAGGTATATTGCTTAATTGTTTAACCTGTTGGAAATAATACTGAGAGGGGGGGTGAATCAGTATTATCAGATTAATCAAACTTTTCAAATGCCCAAAACATATACGCTACTTCAGTTAAGTGAACCAGCGTGTACACGCTACTGTGACGAAGTAAAACAACGTATAAGCAGAAAACTCACAATTTAGTTGGCTTATTCTTCAATTAAGTGCATCAGGACATTATTCATCATATTAACAGTAAACATGTGCAGTATAACAGAACAGATAAAAAGCCACACACATGAACACCAAGATATAAGGTGGAAACCCAATGTGGGTGAAAACCACCTGCTGCAAGTTGTCTCTATCTTTCTTAATATGAAACTTCAGTTTACAATCTTTTGTACTGGTGCAGCCTTATACCAGTACGCAGGCTACAACCTGCAGAAGGCTTCAACCTTCTCTCGTTCTCCAAACTTCCTTGGAAGGGAGCTCCAACCCCCTTTTGCTTTTGTACTAGCCAAGATACTAGTACGTAGGTGCTGTCCTACAATCTTCCTTCTTCCAGGTATCACTTTTCATACATTTTCAGACTTGGATATTCCTGAAGCACAACATTACAATCTGAAGACCACAATTCATTCAATTTTCACAACAGATCATTGAAGCATAAAACAACCAACTTTGAATCACTGAACCACTGAACCCTGTCAATCACCAGTTACCAGAACACAGAGCAGACTACAGAACTCTGTAATAACAGTCAGATCCCACTGTAAACCCAAATCAAGCTTCAAAAGATATACGCTACTTTAATGAGCAGAAACCGCGTATACACGCGTTTTTACCGAAGCCAACCTGCGTACAGATCTAAAAATAAACTTTCTCAACTTGCAGCTGTACCAGATATTAGTTAGACTCAGAACGTAACATTGCGACAATATGCAGATCTAGAAATACGCATAATCAACCATAACATGATAGTGCATTTCAAACCATTTGATCCCGATCTCTCCTTAGATCTAGTTCTCCATCAACCGATGAGATCTCTCCTTAGCTCAGATCAACCAACTCAGAACCTGCATATCAGATCTCTTTCTCTCTTAGATATTCATGCCTTGTCGAAAGATGATCTTTGCCTAATGATCTTCTTCTCCTTATATAGCCTTAGGCCTTTCTCAATACCAAGAGCCAAAACCATAGTAACACAATACCATCAACTTTAAAACTAGGGATCGACACGCCCGTCGAGACATAATGGTCCGAAATCATAGGCACAACTTCCAAGGTCTAACCACCATGAACCAAAGGAACCTTTCCACATACACGCGCTTTTTCTGAATCGAAATTGCGTGTACACGCGACTTGGGCTTAACGAAACAGCGTGTATGAGCTTTCTTGCCATGCTGTACTGAGATCTGTCTTCTGATTAAGTTGCCATCACCTGTACTAACCTTTGAGCACCTGTACCATCCACTGAGTGAGTTGCCATCAAGGACAACACTTGAACCATAATGCCAACAATCTCCCCCTTTGGACTTGATGGCAACCACCACACCAAGTCACTCTCCCCCTTTGACATCAAGGGCAAAGGGAGGACCAAGATATTCTCTTCCTTGGTAATCCTTCTGCTGTCCATACTGCTGTCCATACTCACCCTGAGTACATGCTGAAATCTCCAAGTGTGCTCCCCCTTTGTGAATGCCAAAGAGTACCAATCTATCCATCCTGCTCACCAAGTGCTGTTCATGCTCCCCTTGACTGTAGGCAAGATCTGCAAAAGATGTTCTTCAAGAAGAACATGACTCCATACATCATAAAAGACCTTCCTATAACCAAAGACTCATACATACATCCATTTCTCAACTAAGCGAGGATATACAAAAAAAAAATGACTCATCCACCCAACCAAGTGGGGATACATCAATATTGACTCATCCACCTAACCATGATAATACATGAACATTTCATCATTCATCCCAGGCATAGTGGGGAAACCAACAAAGGCCGTTACATGACCTTGACACCATAAAAGAGACAAGAGAGATACATGACATAGAGACAACAGATCTAGACCAAGACTTAGGAAAGACACCAGCAGCATCTGATAAACATCTTGTTAGATCAGCAACGAGAATTTCTTTCTGAGCTCCTTCTTAAACCAATCAACCAAAACATCTGAATGCCAACAATGCTTTATGAGACTTTTGAGCTGCTCCCCCTGAACCTGTGCCTGTTGCACTCCCTGAAACTGTGCCTGAATACTTCTGACATTCCTATTGCTGTTCAGAACTTCAGAGTTTTCCTTTCTGTTCAGAACTTCATATACGCGTTTTATCCTGTATAAAGCAGCGTATGTACGCGGATATTCTTTCTGCAACAAGCGTCCAGCATACACGCGACTTACTCAACATAAATCCGCGTGTATACGCTCATATCCCTTCCGTAACCTGCGTATACCAACTTTTCTGTAGAACAAACAAATTTCAACAACAGGATGAAGCATCAACTACTCCCAGCTTTTGTCTGAGATATTCAAAAGTTTCCCTGGGCAGTGGTTTTGTGAGAATATCAGCAACTTGCTCCTTAGAAGGAACATACTCCAATTTGACCTTCTGCTCAAGCACTTGTTCCCGAAGAAAATGGTACTTGATTGGTATGTGCTTGGTCTTTGAGTGCATGACTGGATTCTTTGAAATGCTGATTGCACTTGTATTATCACATAAGATAGAGACAGGTGGAGTGCAAGTGATTTGAAAGTCCTGCAAGGTCTGCATCATCCAAAGAAGTTGTGTGCAACAAGATGCTGCAGCCACATATTCTGCTTCAGCTGTAGATAAGGCAATCGAACTTTGTTTCTTGCTGAACCAAGATACTAATCTGGAACCCATGAAGAAAGCACCTCCACTTGTGCTTTTCCTATCATCCACACTTCCAGCCCAATCTGCATCTGTGTAAGCATGAAGAGTGAGATCTGTATTTCTAGGATACCATAAGCCATAGTTTTGGGTCCCTTGAAGATATTTGAAGATTCTTTTGACTGCCTGAAGATGGGTTTCCTTTGGGTTGGCTTGAAATCTTCCAACCATCCCTACTGCATGTGTAATATCTGGTCGAGTACCTGCCAAATAAAGCAAACTCCCAATCATGGATCTATAAGTGGGTTGGTGAACTGCTGCTGATTCATCATTTGCACTGAGGCTGCATCCTGTAACCATGGGTGTACATACTGGTTTTGACTCTTCCATGCCATACTTCTTCAAGATCTGCTTGAGGTATTTGGTTTGAGACAAGAAGATACCTCCTTCATTTTGTTGGATTTGCAATCCAAGAAAATATGTCAATTCTCCAAGAAGTGACATTTCGAATTCTTTCTGCATAACCAAGGCAAAGTTTTGACTCATAGTTTCTTCATTGCTGCCAAAAATAATATCATCTACATAAACAACAAGAATTAGCAATTTGTTATTTTCAACTTTTATATAGAGATTGCTATCTGCTGATCCTTTTGAAAAGCCTTGTTGGTGAAGATATTTGTCCAACCGATAGTACCAAGCCCTTGGGGCTTGTTTGAGCCCATAGAGAGCCTTTTTCAATCTGCATACAAGGTTTGGATCATTCCCAAGAATGAACCCATCTGGCTGCTCAATATATACTTCTTCTTCTAAGTCTCCATTCAGGAAGGCTGATTTCACGTCCATTTGAAATACCTTGAAGTTTTGAAAGCTTGAGAGAGCAAGGAACATTCGGATGGCCTCTAGTCTTGCCACAGGAGCAAAGGTCTCTTCAAAATCTATTCCTTCTTGCTGTGCATACCCTTTACAAACAAGTTTGGCCTTGTTTCTAATTACTTCTCCATTTTCATTTAACTTATTCTTGAAGACCCATTTTGTTCCTATTACATTCTTATCTTTTGGTCTAGGAACCAATTCCCAAGTGTTGTTCCTTTCGATTTGCTCAAGTTCTTCATCCATTGCTTTGACCCAACATTCATCTTTGCATGCTTCTTTCACATTTTGTGGTTCAATGGAGGAGAGTAGAGCCAAGTAGCTTGAAGCTTCTGCAAGTGTCCTTCTTGTTTGTACTCCTGCTTCTTTCTGCCCCACAATCTGAGTTTCTGGATGATTCTTTTGGACATATCTGGATGGAGTCTTCTCTTCTATTCTTGTCTGCTCCTCTGGTTCTTCTTGAGATTCTTCTTCTTCTTGAGGTTCTTCTTCTTCATCATTTCGCCTTTGAGAGTAACCTTCATCTTCTTCATGATGAACTTGCCTAGGAATATATCCCTTCTCATCAACCACTATATCAATACTGTCAACAATTCTGCCAAGTCTTTTATTGTAGCACTTGTATGCTTTGCTATGTGGAGAATAACCAAGAAGAATGCCCTCATCTGCTCTAGGTTCAAGTTTGCCAAGTTGCTCATCAGTGTTCTTAATATAACATTTGCTCCCAAAGATTTTGAAATGCTTCACGGAAGGAGTTTTACCACTCCAAAGCTCATGAGGTGTTTGAGTGCTGTTTACTCGGACATTTGTTTTGTTAAGAATGATAACAGCAGCATGTGCGGCTTCTCCCCAGAAGGTTGCAGGAGTACCTGATTCATCGAGCATAGCACGAGCCATTTGTTGGATAGTTCTGTTCATTCTTTCCACAACCCCATTTTGCTGAGGAGTTCTAGCTGTAGAGAATTCTCTTCTTATCCCATGTTCATCGCAGAAATCAAAAAATTCATTTGATGTGAACTCCCCACCTCTGTCAGATCTGAGGCACTTGATTTTGTGTCCTGATTCATTTTCGGCCAATGCTTTGAAGGATTTGAATTTTTCGAATGCTTCATCTTTGTGCTTCATAAGCCCTAACCAAACAAACCTTGAGAAATCATCAATGAATAATATCAGATATTCTTCTCCTCGAGGTGACCTTTTCCTAAATGGACCACATACATCTGTATGGACTAGCTCAAGAGGCAAGCTAGCTGACCCTTCCTTCTCTGGAAAGTTAGTTCTGGTCTGCTTTCCAAACTGACAAGATTTGCATATGGTGTTGTCTGGAATTTTGATATCTGGAAGATCGCGAACTGCCTGATATTTGCATGCTTTCCTTATTTGTGAGAAGCTTAGATGTCCCAACCTTCGATGCCATAACCAGTGCTCTTCATCCTTGCTAAGATAGCATTGTTGTTGTTCTTCTTCAAATATGTACAGATTATTTGGAGTTCTTTTGCCTTTGAGAACTGTTTTACCTGTATCAAGATCACGAACAAGACATCCATTCGATCTGAAAATAACCTCTGTTTTTTGATCACACATCTGGCTGACACTTAGAAGATTATGTTTCAATCCATCAACATACAAAACATTTCCAGCCTTGACCTTTTCTTTTAAAGGAGCAATACCTTTTCCTTTTATAGTAGCAGGAGTATCATTTCCAAAAGAGACTTTCTTTCCCTTTTCTAAAGTAGAATAAGATTCAAGTTTTTCTTTATCACCTGTCATATGTTTCAAACATCCACTGTCAATGTACCATAGATTTTCCTGTCCTTCTGCATAAAATGCTATCCCACATCTTTCTGTTTGAGGTTCCTTTATTCTCCATGTTTTGGTGCTTGTGGCTTGTTCCTTTTTCTCCTGAAACCTGCTCCTGCATTCAGAGTCTTTATGACCAAAATTATTGCAAATAGAACATTCAACTTCATTTTCAAGCACCGAAAAGTTGTTATAGGTCCTTTTTGTAATCCCTGTCATACTTCTTTGTTTTTGAGCTTCCCTAGTCATGATTGTTTTATATGCAACACATTGAGCTGCTTTGTGACCAAAGTTGTGGCAAGAAAAGCATTGTCCATTGAAGAAGCTTCTGCGGTTATTGAATCTACCAGCCAACTGATTGTAATTTCTATTTTCATCTATTCTTGAGCCAAACTGAGAAGATTTTACCTGTGGTTGGTTGTAGCTTTTGTTCATCCTTAAGGAGGATTGTCCCTGATAGTTTCTGTTTGTAACTCGTCCCTGCTTTACCTGATTATCTTCATTGTTCTTCCGCTCATTTCCTCTTGCTGCATCAAGATAACTTTTTGAGGTGGATGCTTGAGAGGTTTCTCCATTATAGCCCAAACCTGTTTTGTTTAGAGGAGACCGCTGCACACTAATAATCTCATCCAAGGTTTCAGATCCTTTGACAAATTTAAGATTAATAGTTTTTGTTTTCTCAATTTCTTTTCTGAGACCAACAATTTCACCTTCTAGTTTTTCAAGATGTTTTTCCTTTTCATCAATTTGAAATTGCAAAGTATCAATAATCACATTCCTTTCTTCTATGCTTCTCTTGAGTCTAGTGATTTCATTATAGAGATTATCCACATCTATAGCATCCTCATAATCATCATCTTCAAATGCCATTAACAGCTTATATTTATTACCTTGTTCATCTTCATCACTGTTTGATAAGCCATCACTATCTTCATGGGTGTAGTAGCTTTTCCTATTTGCACTTTGTTTCTTGTTCCATCTAGCAGGTTCTTTTCCTTTATCCTTATAAGGACATTTTGCAGCATAATGACCTACTTTCCCACAAGCAAAACATTTGAAAGGTAGCTTACCTCTGAACCTTCCAGAACCCCTTTGAAGATTTCTGACAAAATTTGATTCTTCTTCCTCTTCTTCTGGAACATGGCTTGCTTCATAGTAATCTTCTTTTCCTGATGCCTTAAAAGCAGCTTCCCTTCTGTCAGATGGACCTCCCTTTCTCATTTCATAAGCGGTTAGAATTCCATGTAGCTGAGACATAGTGAGAACACGGAGATTTTCTTTTTCTTCTATTGCAGATACTTTAGATTCAAACTTGGGGGATAAAGATCTTAGAACCTTTTGAACTACTATAGTTTCTCTTATTTCTTCACCCAAGTTTTTCATACAATTAACAATCTCATCTACCCGGAGAAAATAATTAGCCACACTTTCATCATTATACATCCTGAGAGTCTCATATTGAATCCTGAGTGTTTGAAGTTTAGCTTCCTTTACCTGTTCATCTCCTTCATAGCTAGTGATCATTTTGTCCCATATTTCTTTTGCTGATTTGAAGTGCATGACCTTCATGAATTCTGTTTGAGATATACTTCCTAATAGGGTAGCGACTGCTTTTGCATTTGTTTCATATGCCTTTTTTCCATCTGGATCTGTAGGAGTAGCTGAAGGAAAAGCATAGCCTTTTTCTACAATGTCCCAAACTTCTGTACCAAGAGATTGAAGATATGCAGTAACTCTTACCTTCCAATAATTGAAATTTGTTCCATCAAAAACCGGTGGCCTGATTGATGCTTCTTTCTCGTAGTTGCTCATGATGAATGATCTTCCTTCAAGCGATCAAGCTTCTCTGAAGGACCTGCTCTGATACCAATTGTTGGAAATAATACTGAGAGGGGGGGTGAATCAGTATTATCAGATTAATCAAACTTTTCAAATGCCCAAAACATATACGCTACTTCAGTTAAGTGAACCAGCGTGTACACGCTACTGTGACGAAGTAAAACAGCGTATAAGCAGAAAACTCACAATTTAGTTGGCTTATTCTTCAATTAAGTGCATCAGGACATTATTCATCATATTAACAGTAAACATGTGCAGTATAACAGAACAGATAAAAAGCCACACACATGAACACCAAGATATAAGGTGGAAACCCAATGTGGGTGAAAACCACCTGCTGCAAGTTGTCTCTATCTTTCTTAATATGAAACTTCAGTTTACAATCTTTTGTACTGGTGCAGCCTTATACCAGTACGCAGGCTACAACCTGCAGAAGGCTTCAACCTTCTCTCGTTCTCCAAACTTCCTTGGAAGGGAGCTCCAACCCCCTTTTGCTTTTGTACTAGCCAAGATACTAGTACGTAGGTGCTGACCTACAATCTTCCTTCTTCCAGGTATCACTTTTCATACATTTTCAGACTTGGATATTCCTGAAGCACAACATTACAATCTGAAGACCACAATTCATTCAATTTTCACAACAGATCATTGAAGCATAAAACAACCAACTTTGAATCACTGAACCACTGAACCCTGTCAATCACCAGTTACCAGAACACAGAGCAGACTACAGAACTCTGTAATAACAGTCAGATCCCACTGTAAACCCAAATCAAGCTTCAAAAGATATACGCTACTTTAATGAGCAGAAACCGCGTATACACGCGTTTTTTTACCGAAGCCAACCTGCGTACAGATCTAAAAATAAAACTTTCTCAACTTGCAGCTGTACCAGATATTAGTTAGACTCAGAACGTAACATTGCGACAATATGCAGATCTAGAAATACGCATAATCAACCATAACATGATAGTGCATTTCAAACCATTTGATCCCGATCTCTCCTTAGATCTAGTTCTCCATCAACCGATGAGATCTCTCCTTAGCTCAGATCAACCAACTCAGAACCTGCATATCAGATCTCTTTCTCTCTTAGATATTCATGCCTTGTCGAAAGATGATCTTTGCCTAATGATCTTCTTCTCCTTATATAGCCTTAGGCCTTTCTCAATACCAAGAGCCAAAACCATAGTAACACAATACCATCAACTTTAAAACTAGGGATCGACACGCCCGTCGAGACATAATGGTCCGAAATCATAGGCACAACTTCCAAGGTCTAACCACCATGAACCAAAGGAACCTTTCCACATACACGCGCTTTTTCTGAATCGAAATTGCGTGTACACGCGACTTGGGCTTAACGAAACAGCGTGTATGAGCTTTCTTGCCATGCTGTACTGAGATCTGTCTTCTGATTAAGTTGCCATCACCTGTACTAACCTTTGAGCACCTGTACCATCCACTGAGTGAGTTGCCATCAAGGACAACACTTGAACCATAATGCCAACATAACCATGAATGAAACTAACAATGTCATGAAAGAATTCCATGCAGGTGATTGTGGAGGACATCTATATTGGAAGTCCACTGCTGATAAAATTTTAAGGGTGGTTTTTATTGGCCTCTCTTTTTGCAGATGTAAAGAAGTTTTCCATGTGATGTCACAAATGCCAAATTTTTGAGGGCAAAGAGAAAGCTATTACCCCTGCCCTTAAACCCATCTCAACCGAACAAACCTTTTCAACAATGGGGTCTTGACTTCATTGGAGAAATCCATCCCTCTTCCTCAGGCCAGCACAAATGGATCCTAACAGCCACCGACTATTTCACATAAGTGGGTTGAAGCCATTCCCTGTAGACAAGCCAATGACACCATCATTATCCAATTCCTGAGTGCAATATCCTTTCTAGATTTGGCTGCCCTGAGAAAATCATCACTGACAATGCCACTGCCTTTAAGTCCAAAAAGATGATTAATTTTTGCCACAGATTTCATATTACCTTGGGCCACTCCATAGCCTATTACCCTCAAGGTAATGGCTTGGTCGAATCATCTAACAAAAGCCTCATCAACATCATAAAGAAAGTGCTGGCAAGAAGAACTGGACAAAAAAAAACAAAAAAAACAACAAAAAATGGCAACCAATAACAAAACGTGGTAAATGCCCTATGGGCAGACAGAATTTCAAGCAAAAGATCAATTGGGATGAGCCCTTATGAGCTAGTATATGGCATGGAGGCTAGATTTCCTTCATTCTTGGGCATTCTTACTATCAAGCTATTACAAGAGATTCAGGTTGAACCGAATGACATTCAAAAAAGAATCAATCAGACCATCCATCTGCAGCAAACCAGAGAACAAGTTTATGACAGAGCTCAAATTGTGCAAGAAAAGCTCAAAAAGATGTTTGATAAGAGAGCTAAGGCTGAGGATTTCAATGTTGGTGACAAAGTTCTAAGATGGGACTCAAGAAGGGAGGACAAGGGCAAACATGCCAAGTTTTATTTTCTATGGAGAGGCCCATTGGTTATTTCTGCTGTTCAGGGAAATAACACTTATTTTCTCAGAATCTGTAGAGGATTGTTCTGCTGAAGAAGGCATGTCAATGGCCGTTATGCTGAAGCATTACCATGACCCCTTTTAAAGGGACACAATGCAGTTTTGTATATATCTTTGTACAGTATTATTTGTATATATCAGCACTTTGTTTTTTCATTTTTATAAGCAAGCCGATTGTTTAAGAACAACAGTAAATTCTGTGAAGACGTAGCTGCTGATGCCAGTGCACCAGTTCTGAAAACTTTGTCTTAGCACCAATGCACAAAACAACAAAAGGAAAAATGTCACATTACAAGCAATTCAAGTAGAAAAGAACTATCCGCATCAAAGGCATGTTCCAGCAGCATTGTACATTTAATTATCCAGCAGCAGAAGAAAGCAGGTGATCTGTACAGTGCACAGTAATTCAGTTGAGGAGGAGGTTTGTTCAGATTCCAAAGTTTCATATTTTCAGCAGCCAGAAAAAAGAAGTGTTTCCAGGCTACAACAACAAATAGAAGATCAAGGCAGTCTGACTGCTGTTCTTGACTTTTCACAAGGAAAAGCCATCCCCAAGTGGAGCCAGTGTTA